>JABMCL010003171.1:355000-367500 GCA_018857735.1 Alviniconcha marisindica | reverse complement strand
GTATTCACAAGGAAAATAATGACCTACGTTGACCACTACGACCACAACGACAACTACTGCTACTGCTGCTGCTGATGCTACAACTATTACTACGACTACTACAACTACTACTATGGGTGGTGATAGCTCAGTGGGTAGACCGTCCGACTAAAAGCCAGGCGCAATACTGACGCGGGTTCGAGTCCCCGGTGCGGCAAGGGATTTTTCTCCCAGAGTCAGCTTTCAGTGCAGACTCTCTGACGGTGTCCGTGCAGCCCCCGTGTGCAGTCGCATGCATCAACATGTGTGTGCACGTTAAAAATCCCCAACACTGGCAGCCATAGCATTGTCTGGACACACGGAAATACTGTACACACCGATAGGAATGGGCAGCGCTGCTGTGCCTTACCCGCTAAGGCGACCCGAAGTTCCCGTAAGGGACAATGAAGTACTCAAAATAAAAAGATATAAAAAAGTACTACTACTATAGCTAGGGAAGCTAGCTAGCTGTACTTCAAAGCGTAGGTCAGTATGGAAGGGCAGGGTAGGTAGGTCAGTATGGAAGGGCTGGGTAGGTAGGTCAGTATGGTCAGTATGGAAGGGCTGGGTAGGTAGGTCAGTATGGAAAGGCAGGGTAGGTAGGTCAGTATGGAAGGGCAGGTAGGACTATATGGAAGGACAGGTAGGTAGGTCTATGTAGCAGGGCAGGTAGGTCAATATGGCAGGGCAGGTAGTCGATATGGAAGGGCAGGAAGGACTATATGGAAGGGCAGGTATGTCTAAGTAGCAGGGCAGGTAAGTCAATACGGCAGGGCAGGTAGGTCTATGTAGCAGGGCAGCTAGGTCTATGTAGCAGGGCAGGTAAGTCAATATGGCAGGGCAGGTAGGTCTATGTAGCAGGGCAGGTAGGTCTATGTAGCAGGGCAGGTAGGTAGGTCTATGTAGCAGGGCAGGTAGGTCTATGTAGCAGGGCAGGTAGGTAGGTCTATGTAGCAGGGCAGGTAGGTCTACGTAGCAGGGCAGGTAGGTAGGTCTATGTAGCAGGGCAGGTAGGTCTATGTTGCAGGGCAGGTAGGTTTGTGCAGCAGGGCAAGTAGGTCTATGTAGCAGGGCAGGTAGGTCAGTACGGAAGGTAGGTAGGTGTATATGGAAGGGCAGGAAGATCTACATGCAAGCCAGGTCTACGTCCTCACCGGTGAAGTGAAACTGCAGCAAGAGCAGACAGGTGATGCCACGGACGACAGACAGCAACATGCTGAAGGGCTGTCGGTCTTTTTTCCACTTCCAGCTCGGGCACTGCTTTAGCCGCTGGCGATGACCGTGTTACTGCCTGCTGACTGGCGATCACCGTGTTACTGCTGCCTGCTGACTGGCGATGACCGTGATACTGCTGCCTGCTGACTGGCGATGACCGTGATACTGCTGCCTGCTGACTGGCGATGACCGTGATACTGCTGCCTGCTGACTGGCGATGACCGTGATACTGCTGTCTGCTGACTGGCGATGACCGTGACGCTACTGCCTGTTGTCCCGACTCTGCCGCCTCTAGTCTCTCACTCACCCCTTTAAGTAGGTCTGCGGTAAAAAGTTATCGTCGTCCGAGCTGTTTGAAACACACCCCAAACAAACACGGCTACTACTGGCAACGGAAAGGAACACTGTTGGAGCCGGCTATAGCAACCGTGAGGTTCAACACTGGTCTGCTCCACACGCCACACGATTGGTTGAAATTGCAAGGCAATAAAATAATTCTATATAAAAAGATTGTTCAGCTGAAAAGGGGGTACCGTCCATAATCAGATGCGTTGGGGGTTGGCGGAGGAAGATGGGGGAGGGGTGTAGTGAGACGCGGGCGGACGTGCGTGTGTTCAGAGAGAGCGGTGGGGGAGGAGCATCAGCTCCTCAAACACCCTCGCTGGCCGTTGGTGGAGGGTGACGCCGCTGTCCGCCAGGCGGCGCTGGCAAACCTTCACTTCTGTTTCAGGACCTGTTTATGTTTACTGCACTGTACACTTCTGTGTATGTTTACTGCGCTGTACACTTCTGTTTGTGTGTACTGCACTGTACACTTCTCTTTGTGTTTACTGCACTGTACACTTCTGTTTGGGTTTACTGTACTGTACACTTCTGTTTGGCTTCACTGCGTTGTACACTTCTGTTTATGTTTACTGCATTGTACACTTCTGTTTGTGTTCACTGCACTGTACACTTCTCTTTGTGTTTACTGCATTGTACACTTCTGTTTGTGTTTACTGCACTGTACACTTCTGTTTGTGTTCACTGCACTGTACACTTCTCTTTGTGTTTACTGCATTGTCCACTTCTGTTTGTGTTTACTGCACTGTACACTTCTGTTTGTTTTCACTGCACTGTACACTTCTGTTTGTGTTTACTGCGTTGTACGCTTCTGTTTATGTTTACTGCATTGTACACTTCTGTTTGTGTTCACTGAACTGTACACTTCTCTTTGTGGTTACTGGACTGTACAATTTTGTTTCAGAACTTCTTTATGTTTACTGCATTGTACACTTTTGTTTGTGTTCACTGCACTGTACACTTCTATTTCAGGACCTGTTTGTGTTTACTGCATTGTACACTTCTGTTTCAGGAGCCGTTTGAGTTGACTGCAATGTACACATCTGTTCACGGGCTGTGTTTGTTGAAAGCGTTGTATGCTTCTGTTTCAGGAGCTGTTTATGTTGGCTCTTTCAGGAGCTGTTTATGTTGACTGTTTCAGGAGCTGTTTATGTTGACTGTTTTGTTTCAAGAGATCTTTCCCAGTAAACATGCCAGATCCGATCCGGAGGCGTTTTGGTTACGGCTAGTTAAAGCCGTTACGGCCAGTGTGCAGCCAGAATCGGGCCGGATCGTATATGCCGGACCCGACTTCCCGCATCCGATTCGGTTCCGTTCTTCCAAAGAAGGCCCCGATCATATTGTCCAAAACCGGCCCGGATCCGGTCTGGGTGGCGGGTCAGGTTTTGGCCAAACGCGAAAATCTGGTCTGGAAGCAAGCCGGTGTGCAGGAATCATCGGGGCCGGTTTGTCGCAGGACGCAACCGGCCCACCACCAGTTTCCCACTTTCAGACTCGACTGCCTTTGTCCTCAGCAGCCTGGGAGTAGCAAGGTCGCCTCCTCTTTGCTGGCTGCATGACCGCGATACTCCACCCACTCTCAGGGCAGTATGCAAAATACACTACAACCTCTTTGCTGGCTGCATGACCGCGATACTCCACCTACTCTCAGGGCAGTATGCAAAATACACTACAACCTCTTTGCTGGCTGCAGAATACAATACAGCCTCTCTGCTGGCTGCTTGACCGATCCAATACAGTACATTCAACCTCTCTCTCGGCTACATGACCGCTATATTCGACCCACTCTCAGGGTAGTATGCAGAATACAATACACACTTGTACACAAGGAAATCAGAATAAGCAGAACGGCATTATAGAATAGACAAAGAACTTGTACAGAAGGAAATATGAATAATAATGCGGAATGAAATTATAGAACAGACTTCGAATTTGTGTAAAAGAAAATTAAAATAAGCGGAGTAGCGTAGATGACACACTGTATAAGGACTTGTGCAGAGGGAAATCAGCAGATGCAAAGTAGCATACAGAATAGACCAATAACTTGTGCAGAAGACAATTGGAGTATATGCAAAGGAGAACAGACCAAAGAGTGACTTGCGCAGAAGAAAATCAGAATTTCAAGTCACATATACAATAGACAAAAGATATGTGCGCAAGAAAAAACACAATATGTAAAGTATTCGCAGAATAAACTAAAGACTTTGCAAAGCAGCGTAGACTTGTGCAAAAGAAAATCGAAATATCGAAGCAGCATACAGAATAGACCAATGACTTGAGCAGAACAAAACTGAATCTGCAAAAAGAAGAAATAAGAATATGCAGTGACTTGTGCAGAATTATTTTTATTCAAAACTAAGACATAATATGCAAAACGAAGACATGATATGCCAGGGAAAATAGACCAATGACTTGTGCAGAGGGAAAAGCACATTATACATAGTAACATAATAATGATAACAATAATAAGGAATTAGAGAACGCTTTCAGTGACTCAAAAATGCTTTACAGTTTATTTATTTTTTAAACATGAAACGCGTAAATACTCACACAAATCAGTGACACAGAAAAACATCATATATTAATGAACATGCTTATTCATGCAGAGCATAGTGTAACTCTCTCTCTCTCTCTCTCTCTCTCTCTCTCTCTCTCTCTCTCTCTCTCTCTCTCTCTCTCTCTCTCTCTCTCTCTCTCTCTCTCTCTCTCTCTCTCTCTCTCACACACACACACACACACACACACACACACACACACAACACCACACAACACACACACACACACACACACACACACACACACACATATTCACACACACACAAACGCGCGCGCGCATGGTCGCGCATTAGCGTTCTTCAACACTTGCAGACATTCCAGCACCGATAATGGGAATAGTCTAAGTAGACAGTTTTCATTGTTCATCTTTTACCTGTCAGTCCGTTGCTTGGAACAAGGGGTTTGGCCCGGAAATGTGGACCCGTTTTGTGTTGTCCTATTCTAATCAGCGCTCTTTTTTACTTTGTGTGTATTGGGATCTTGTTTCAGAATGCTAGCAGTCAACATTCTCTTTTTGTTTTTATTTTTTGGTGCTGAAACACACACACACACACACACACACACACACACACACACACACACACACACACACACACACACACACACACACACACACACACACACCAGAATATGCAAAATAGCATACAGAATAGACCAATGATTTGTGTATATCAAAATCAGAATATGCAAAGCAACATGCAGAATAGACCATTGACTTGTGAAAAACAAAATCAGAGTTGCAATGTAGCATGCAAGGCAGAATAAGGACTTGGAGTGTTGCAGAAGAAAACCAGAACTAAACTAGATGTTCTATTGGAAGGTCTTTTGTCTTCTGTGTGTTGTCAAAAGACACTTATTGACCTGACGTACGGGCCGGGAGGGGGGGGGGGGGGGGACTCGGCGTTGGCCAACGTAGTTCTGGGTCGTGACCTGGTTTGAATCCATCTCCACCCGGCACTCACTGTAGCAACTTGCTTCTAGGTCGTGACTTGGTTTGAATCGATCTCCACCCGACACTCACTGTAGCAACTTGGTTCGCCACAAACACCACGGCTCCCATTGTCCCCGGCTCTTGAAGGAGCGATTCTCACGCTGATGTCGTTCCTAAAGGACTAACGTGATCGGGGTGCGGGCAGCGGCGTGGAACGGGGTATATACTATGCTGGTGAGTTATTGCGTTCGGGTTCTTTGTGGGCCTGTCGGCGCTATCACAGCGGCGGATTGATTAATTTCTCAGCCACCTCCGGTTTTTTTCTCTTTATCTCTTTTTCCTTTTTGTGTAAGGCATAGTGAGAGGGATATTGTAATGTCTGCTTTTCAGATGGGGAAAAAATTATGTTTTATTTCTCTAGTTCAAACTCTGCGAGCGCCGGCACCTGTGTGTGTGTGTGTGTGTGTGTGTGTGTGTGTGTGTGTGTGTGTGTGTGTGTGTGTGTGTGTGTGTGTGCGCGCGCGCGCGCGCGCGCGTGTGTGTGTGTGTGTGTTTGATTCATTTATCCCTTCTGAGGTGGACCAGGTCAAGGACACCGGCTGCTGTTGGGTACAGTCTGTTGATGCCCCACCATACTGTTGTCTGGTGGCAGAAAAAGCTGTCCTTGTACGCTACTGACAGCACTGGCAATGCCAACAGCAACAGAGACTGCGGAGGACACTATCAGGCGACAAACTGTTCAAACGTCATGTCGTGGCTGAAGACAAAGACTGAAACAAACAGACCATTAAAATATTCAAACATCGACATTTTATCAATAGCAAACAGAACAAAGTGCGAGCCGGCCTGTGCAGCCCCAAGGTATTGTGTGTACCATTCCACATTGCTGTAACTTTCTTTTCTAGTCTTCATTGTGCATAGGCAGGTTGATGTGACGTTCACATCTTTTCCCGAATTTCATTCAAGTATCAGATCAGACAGAAACGCCTGGGTCTATGTTATGGATGGGGTTGCTGCGTGTTGGTTGCATCACAACGACTCCAACTTACTGCATCCGCGTGGTCAACCCTCAGCTCTTAATTCACAATTAAAGTAGGACCAGGGTCTAGTCCTCTGTCTGTCTGCCCCCCATGTCAAACGCGTTCTACGGAGAGACATTGAATCTTACAAACATTAGATGCGTCAAATGCCTGGTGCGGAGCCGGAACAGACTGTAAGACAGGCGGCCAGAGGTCAGTGTCCTTTGCCCTGCAGGACGACCCCACGTTTCCGGACATGCGTGGTCCTTTGCCCGCGCTGCACCACCCAGTCAACAGTGACGCTCCCCCCCCCCCCCCCCCCCCCTCCCACCTCCCTCCCCCCAACGGCCCCCTCCCTGTCCCCCACCTGCCGCAGGCCGGCCCCGACCTGCCTGCCGTCGTGAAGTAAAGAACAGGGGACGACAGGTGCTTGAGGTCAAACACCTCACACAGCGACAGCGAGCACACACAGACCTAAAGCTCGATGATCATCCATCCATCAAATCTCATGCTTTGACCTCAAAAGTAAATTAAACCACTGGGAGTTTGTTTGTTTTTTAATTATATGTATCAAGTGGGAATGGAGAGTGTGACCTGTTTGATTTGTTGCCAGTCGGTGCTGTTCTGCACGGCGTGGTCACTGGGAGCTCTCTCTCTCTCTCTCTCTCTCTCTCTCTCTCTCTCTCTCTCTCTCTCTCTCTCTCTCTCTCTCTCTCTCTCTCTCTCTCTCTCTCTCTCTCTCTCTCTCGATGTTCAGAGAACACTGTATTGAATTCATACGAAAAAAGTTATTGAACATGTGTATCGCTTTTGGATTGAATATTTTGAATGGAGTTTGTAATGGCGACTTACAGGGTCGTTATACATTCATATCTAACTCTGGAAATAGCGTGAAGTGTTATTTTATGGTTTCCGAAGACTTTTTTGCTCTTATTCAGCATGAATGTCGGCTTCGTGTTATGGAAAGAATAGAATCAGACAATTTGCCGTTAGAATTGCATACAGATGTTGAAGAAATGATAGGAGCTACAGCAGAAGAAGATAAATGGATATACTGAAAAAATTGTATGGACAGCTGACTTTGCCCAGCAGTTTATTGAATCTATGCATTCTAATAAAACCAACAAACAACTGAGTCTCACCTGGAGTCTAATTGATGTGGATATTAATGAGGCACTGAAAATCTTTCAACGACTGTTTAAAACAGAATGCCGGGTACACGAAAAGGAAAACAAAGAAGATGGATGAATGGTATGATGAAGAGTGTAGGGCTGCTAGAAAAAAACGTTAGGAAGCTACTACATAACTTTCGTAAATCCATAGATCTTGTAGAGAGACTGAGCTATTGTTGTTTTAGAAGGGAGTATAAAAAACGGTTGCAACAAAAGAAACAAACGTTCAATGAAAATGTGTTAAACAATCCTAGTATCAGACTAAATAGCTTTCTGGCATAATATGCGTAAAATTTCGAAGAATAGGTATCAGCCTGATAAGAGTATTTCGGTACATGAGCAAGATAACCAGGATCAAGATTCTGATGATGATTTTGAAACTTGTGAAAGTGACGTCTATTGTGACAGACCTATTACAAGAGAAGAAGTTTTATTAGCCATTCAAAGATTAAATAATGGTAAGGCTGCAGGTCCGGACGGTATTATTGGTGAATTACTTAAGCATGCTGGACATTTGGCAGTGGACCTTTTGGTTAAGTTTTTTCAGTGTTTTGTTTGATCTTGGTATATATCCAGATAGTTGTACAGAGACCATAATCCTTCCTTTCTTTAAGAAGGGTAACCAAAATAATCCAAACAGCTACCGAGCAATATCTCTAGGCGATATCTGTAGTAAGTAAAGTTCCATTATTAACAGCAGGTTACAGGAGTGGATTGAACAAAACAATTTAACGGGAGAATGTCAAGCAGGGTTTTAATGAAGACTATTCAATCTGATGACCATAAAAATTATGTCTTAACACTGATGACAATGATTCAGAAACAAAATTGGCCTTGCATAGAAAGCTGTATGTGGCCTTTATAGATTTTGAGAAGGCCTTCAAATCGATATCGCGAAAACAACTTTGGCCTTTTTGTCTTAAAAAAAATAAATGTTATTAAGGGTAGATTGTATAACTGCTTTAGACGTGTGTATGAAGGCTAGAATTAGATGTGGTGCTACGTTTACAGACTATACCAACTGTACCCGTAGTTTGAAACAGGGGAAGGTGTGTAGTCCTATAGTGTTCTCACTGTTTATTAACGAGCTTGCCCTTGATATTATTAATAACGGCAGACATGGAGTAAGCCTGAGCAGTGATTTTGTCCAGTTGGTGATATTATTATTTGCCGATGAAATAATATTGCTGTCTGAAACTGTTATTGGTCTGCAGACCCAGTTTAATAGTCTATTTAGTCCTGCGCCAAGGTTACAACTTAAACTAAATATGAATAAAAGTAATATATTGGTGTTTAGGAAGGGAGGGTGCTTAGGTGTCAGAGAAAGATGGATCTATGGTGATTGTATGATGAAAGCGATGAACTCATATAAATATCTTGGTATATGTTGTTGTTTTTTCTTTTTCTGAACGCTTAGCTTTTACCAAGCTTGTCAAGATTTGGTAAGTACAGCCAAAAAAAAAAAAAAAGGTGCTGATGGGTATCATGAGGAAATTAGACATAATTGACTGCAACTCAATTAATGTTTTAGTTTTTTGTTTTGCTTGTTTGGGTGTGGGTGTTTACGCGCGTGCGTGCGTACTTGCGTGCGTGCGTGAAAGAGTGGGGTTTTGTTTTGTTTTCATTTGAACTGGAACGGAGTGTGCGAGAAGGAGTGTATACAAAGACACGATGACAGGCATGGTGGACGGGAAGGAGTGTATACAAAGACGCGATGACAGGCATGGTGGACGGGAAGGAGTGTATACAAAGACGCGATGACAGGCATGGTGGACGAGAAGGAGTGTATACAAAGACGCGATGACAGGCATGGTGGACGGGAAGGAGTGTATACAAAGACACGATGACAGGCATGGTGGACGAGAAGGAGTGTATACAAAGACGCGATGACAGGCATGGTGGACGGGAAGGAGTGTATACAAAGAGAAGGAGTGTATACAAAGAGAAGGAGTGTATACAAAGAGAAGGAGTGTATACAAAGAGAAGGAGTGTATACAAAGACGCGATGACAGGCATGGTGGCAGCGTCCCATCAAAAAAACGGAGGAGTGGCTATCTTAAAAATAATCTTGTCTTTGACTGGCAGCCAGTGAAGGTCGAGCCTTGAGCAATGGTCTAACATGCTCATGTCTGCTCTTGCGAAAAGCAACCTTCGCTGCATGGTTTTGAACTTTTTGCAGCCTGTACATCTGATAACAATTGATGTCAATGAGCAAAGAGCTGCAGTAGTCCAACCGACTGAGAACAAAGAACACATCTGCTGAGCAGTGGCTTTCGTCGTCAGGAGATGGCGGATAGAGCTGTTTCTTCTGATCTCGAGATCTGCTGAACGACTGATGTGGTCAGTATGTTTCACCATAGACAGAGTTGCGTCGATGTAGGCCCCGAGATTTTTTACATGGCCTTTGAAGGAAATGTCATGACTGTCAACTCTCAAGTGGTTTTCTTGTGACACGCTGACCCTTTCACGAGATCCAGCCAAGAGAGCTTCGGTTTTGTCGTTGTTCAGCTTCAGCCTATCACCAGTCATCCATCTCCCGACAGTCAACACACCGCTCAACGTCAACAGTCAGTGAATGAAAGTCAGATGTCGTTGAAGACCGGTGAAGCTGAGTATCGTCAGCAAATTTGTGATGACCGCACCTACTTCGAGAAATGACTTTAGACAGTGGTTGAATGTACAGAGTAAAGAGTATTGGACCCAAGACTGAACTTTGAGGAACCCAATAGTGAAGCTTCTTTTGTGAAGAGACCTGACCATTGACAGCCTGGATGGACTCTATCAGACAAGTACGATGAAAACCAGTCGAGAGCCTTGCCTGCTGTGCCGAACATGTCATGTAACGGTGCGATGAGAATGCTATGATCCAACGTATGGAACGCAGCTGACAAATCAAATAAATGATTAAAACGGACACCTGGCCTTCATCAGCACTAACTACCAAGAAGACGGTTCGTGACATCTATGAGAGCTGTCTCCGTACTGTGATGATCAAGGTAAGCATTAGCTGGTGTTGAACACTGCGTGAGGTTAAATTTAAACAGATACATAAGGGATACATTGACCAGATTTAGAATTAGGGTGTCAGATATTGAAGTGCATAGACCAAGATTTAAAGTTGATAATGTGGATGAATTGAAATGTCCATTGTGCCTGTCGGCTGTATATAATGAAGATCATTTTATTCTATTATGTCCTGCATTTGATGATTTAAGACACCAGTTTATAGACCCCAGATACTTCAGTAACCCATGTGAATTTCGGTTGGCATTGCTATGACCTACACAAAATGAACGCGCCCTAAAACATCTTGCTTTCTTTGTACATAAAGCATTCAGCGGAACAATAATCTGGCTATCGTGAAGAACTTGAAGAAAGTATGAAATATATAAGAAGAAGCTGAACTAATAGTCAAGAAAGTTATTATAGTATTCTCCTCGCAACATAAGGTTTCTCTTCTGCTTTGTTCAATTGCAACATCCCAACGTCAGCAACTTGAATACTGTGTGTGCATTTTATTATAAGGTTTATAGTGCTTACACCCCTTCAAATGGGGCCATGGCCTTATTGACGATCAGGTCAGTCAGACGTGGGACGATCAGGTCAGTCAGACGTGGAACGGTCAGGTCGGGGTCAGACGTGGGACGTCAGGTCAGTCAGACGTGGGACGGTCAGGTCAGTCAGACGTCGGACGGTCAGGTCAGTCAGACGTGGGACGGTCAGGTCGGAGTCAGACTTGGGACAGTCAGGTCAGTCAGACGTGGGACGATCAGGTCAATCAGACGTGAGACGGTCAGGTCGGGGTCAGACGTGGGACGGTCAGGTCGTCAGACGTGGGACGATCAGGTCAGTCAGACGTGGGACGATCAGGTCGGGGTCAGACGTGGGACGGTCAGGTCGGGGTCAGACGTGGGACGATCTTGTCAGTCAGACGTGGGATGATCAGGTCGGGGTCAGACGTGGGACGGACAGGTCGGGGTCAGTCGTGGGACGATCTTGTCAGTCAGACGTGGGACGGTCAGGTCGGGGTCAGTCGTGGGACGATCTTGTCAGTCAGACGTGGGACGATCAGGTCGGGGTCAGACGTGGGACGATCAGGTCAGTCAGACGTGGGACGATCAGGTCGGGGTCAGACGTGGGACGATCAGGTCAGTCAGACGTGGGACGGTCAGGTCAGTCAGACGTGGGACGGTCAGGTCGGGGTCAGACGTGGGACGGTCAGGTCGGGGTCAGTCGTGGGACGATCTTGTCAGTCAGACGTGGGACGATCAGGTCGGGGTCAGACGTGGGACGATCAGGTCAGTCAGACGTGGGACGATCAGGTCAGTCAGACGTGGGACGGTCAGGTCAGTCAGACGTGGGACGGTCAGGTCGGGGTCAGACGTGGGACGGTCAGGTCAGTCAGACGTGGGACGGTCAGGTCAGTCAGACGTGGGACGGTCAGGTCGGGGTCAGACGTGGGACGGTCAGGTCGGGGTCAGACGTGGGACGGTCAGGTCGGGGTCAGACGTGGGACGGTCAGGTCGTCAGACGTGGGACGGTCAGGTCAGTCAGACGTGGGACGGTCAGGTCGGGGTCAGACGTGGGACGGTCAGGTCGGGTCAGACGTGGGACGATCAGGTCAGTCAGACGTGGGACGGTCAGGTCGGGGTCAGACGTGGGACGGTCAGGTCAGTCAGACGTGGGACGGTCAGGTCGGGGTTTGCTTGAAGTGTGGCGCGGGAAGAGGTCATCCCCACAGGGGCAAGGCAACACCGGCCTTTTGGCAAATATGGCTCTAGTTTGCGAACAGAAATTCACGGGTTCGCTAAAGTCTTCTGATTGAATTCACGGTTTACGGGTTCGCTAAAGTCTTCTGATTGAAACCGAGAGCTTTTTCTTTAAATGTGTTCAGGTGGAATCGTGGGTTTGAAAGGTCTTTCTATTGGCGACTACGCCATTCAAAGCCTTCCACGCCGATCGGCGAGCCAACGGGTATAATAATCCCTGACCTGCATTTGCTTTGTGGCTGGATGTTTGTGGACACGGTGAACACGTCTGTTGCCATGCCAGTCCACACAGTGGAGTCAACAAAGTCGCTCAAAGGCGAAAACACCTCACTATACAAACATCAGGAGCACCAAGGGTCTGAAACGAGAGAGAGAGAGAGAGAGAGAGAGAGAGGAGAGAGAGAGAGAGAGAGAGAGAGAGTAACTGAGTCTTAACACCGAGTCAACCTGGTAGGTCATATCAGGGCAAAACAAATAC
>JABMCL010003171.1:345000-350000 GCA_018857735.1 Alviniconcha marisindica | reverse complement strand
GGGATATACAGCTCTGTGATGTAGCAGATATACAACTCTGTGTTGTAGCAGAGATGACAGGCCCTGTGATGTAGCAGAGATATACAGCTCTGTGATGTAGCAGAGATGACAGGCCCTGTGGTGTAGCAGGGATGCACAAAACCCTTAAGAAAGCTAATAATTATCTTTATGAGTAACCGTTAATCAGAAATCGACGGTACAGCCTTTGATCACTCACATTTGTTCTTGCATGGTGTTGTTGTTTGTGGCCGTGGTGTAAGCTCGGTCTGTGTCCAACAGTCAACAGGATCGTATGCAGAGAAACACAGCTGCAGTCAATGAATGGCGAGCAATTGTTTTCAGACATCACTGTGTCGTCCTAAACACTTTCAATGAGTCGGTCGGGTGGGTCGGATGTAGCGATGTTCTCAAAAAGGAATGAAATTCTCTGCACAGAAGAGCTTGAAAGTCACCTTTCCAGATACAACTCTAAGAAATCAAAGGAGATTGTGATAAGGAGCCTACACAAACAACTCGAATACAACAACAACAACAAAATTCATGTACAGGGTCCTTAATAATGAGGCCCCAGAGTATATATCTAACCTGTACAAACACCGTCCCTCAGGCTATTCCAGCTCTAGGAACTATCACCTTAGTTTGGTTATTTGGTTGAGTGTTGCTTTACGTCCACAGAAACCTTAGGTTTGTTAGGGACGGGAGCCCAGGACGGCCAACTCGGCTTTCACACACTGCTCCTAAGCTCTGACCTTAGTTTGCCTAGGCCAAGGATAGACAATATTCAAAGCAAGTATAGCCTTCTCTGGTGTCTTTCTATGGAATAACTTCCCCCTGACAGGCATATCTTGCCACTCAACTCCTACAAGCGAAAACGTCGTGCACATCTTGAAGCAGTTGCACAGGATGGATTATAACAGAAAACTGCTAGGGGGAGAGAGAGAGGAGAGAGAGAGAGAGAGAGAGAGAGAGAGAGAGAGAGAGAGAGAGAGAGAGAGAGAGAGAGAGAGAGAGAGAGAGACTGCATGGTCATTTGAGACTAGTTTCTACGCCCATTCATTCGCGCCCACTCCTTCCGACTCTCCCACTGCTTGTACCAGTGACTCTTTTTCACCCTCTCCCTCCCTGCTTAAGACTGCTTCTCTTTTCTTCTCCAATATAAGTAATAGTACCTTATATGAATTTGTCAGATATTCTACTGTTTTATCTGCAGGATCTAAGCATGCATAACTGAATGATGTATGCTCTGTATGCATGTATGCACTGTGTGCATCTGGCGCTGTGAACACGCAAATTTTTATATGGACGTTCTTATGCTCCATGTGCAAATTTTCGTGTAAAATTGTCTACTTACTCATCAGTCCATGTTTCAGAATGATATAAATATCACCCTGTAATGTTTTACTCATCAGTAGCCTAGCAAGGACTAGTTGTTACAGAGGGTTTGCCGACGGAACCTAAACTACAATCCTTGTAAAATAAAATTTCGAGTTCGAGTTCTCTCTGTTTCTCTCCGTTTCCATCTCTCGCAACGCTTGTCGATCGCAACACCCGTACTGACCCAGTCTGTAGTTCCGCCACCCCTTTCCTCGCCCGGCCTCCTGTCCCGTCTCTCGGACAGAAATGCAATAAGCTGAACTGAAGCTCCATAATGTCCCTGCCTGTAATTGTTTTCAAGAAGTTGGAGCTAAATTTGCGGCGTAAGAATATAACATAAGAGGTATCGATAAATTCATTAGGGTGGAATGTTGCTGTCGTAGAAAGGCTGGGTAATGAAAAGTGACGGACATGGACTTGGTGGGAGGGGGGGGGGGAGGAGGCAGACAGGGGGGGGGGAGTGTATTGACGTGGGGGTGGGGGTGGTGGGGGTGGAGGTGGGGTGGAGTGGGAGATTCATGACGGGGGGGGGGGGGGGGGGGGGGAGGAGACGTGAGACTGGGAATTCATGAGGGGGGGGGGTACAGACGGAGGGAGAGGGATTCATGGGGGGGGGGGGGATTGGGATTATGACGGGGATGGGGGGGGGGGGGGACTGGGAATTCATTGACGGGGGGGGGGGGGGGGGGAGAGAGACTGGAGAATCATTGACCGGGGGGGGGGGGGGGGGGGGGAATGGGAATAATTGACGGGGAGGGGATGGGACTGGGAATTCATGAGCGATTGAGGGGGGATGGGGGGGGGGGGTGGGAATCCACTGACAGGGGGAGGTGGGGAGAGAGACTTGGAATTCATTGACAAGGAGGGATGAGACTGGTCATTCATTGGCTGGGGGGCTGGGAATTCATGGACAGGAGGGGGAGAGGAGACGGGGAATTCATTTACAGGAGGACGGGGTGGGGGGCTGAGGCAGGGACAGTGCGGAGGAAGGAGTGAACGATAGCCTCGAAGAGAAAAACAAGCAGACGGACAGACAGACAGACAGACAAACAGACAAGGGTGCAGGCAGGCAGACACTGAGACGACACGTGGACAAACAAACAATGAGGCAGAGACATGCGAACAGACAGACAAACAATGAGGCAGAGACATGCGAACAGACAGACAAACAATGAGGCAGAGACATGCGAACAGACAGACAAACAATGAGGCAGAGACATGCGAACAGACAGACAAACAATGAGGCAGAGACATGCGAACAGACAGACAAACAATGAGGCAGAGACATGCGAACAGACAGACAAACAATGAGACAGAGACATGCGAACAGACAGACAAACAATGAGGCAGAGACATGCGAACAGACAGACTCTGAGATGAACAGACACAGCGTGAGACACGTGGACAGGCAAACAGAAACATATAAACATTGAGACAGAGGAACGTGGGTAGACAGACACCGAGACAGATACATAGAAAGACAGACACCAAGACAGAAGTACCTGGACAGACAAAATCTGAGAAAGGGAAAACATGGACAGGCACCGACACCAAAACACATGGAAAGACTGACAGGCAGAGACACACAGATCACACGAAGACAGAGACACATGAAAAGACAGACAGAAAGACACGGAGACAGAAACACATAGAACGATGGACACACACTGAAACTTACAAGCACATGGAAAGACAGAGACAGATAAACATACTGACGCAGAGACACATGGAAAGACAAAGACAGACAGACATACACTGACGCAGAGACACATGGAAAGACAGACAGAGGCAGATAGACATACTGACGCAGAGACACATGGAAAGACCGACAGAGACAGACAGACATACACTAACGCAGAGACACATGGAAAGACAGACAGAGACAGACAGACATACACTAACGCAGAGACACATGGAAAGACAGACAGAGACAGACAGACATACACTGACGCAGAGACACATGGAAAGACAGACAGAGACAGACAGACATACACTGACGCAGAGACACATGGAAAGACAGACAGAGACAGACAGACATACACTGACGCAGAGACACATGGAAAGACAGACAGAGACAGACAGACATACACTGACGCAGAGACACATGGAAAGACAGACAGAGACATATAGACATACTGACGCAGAGACACATGGAAAAGTAGACAGAGACAGACAGACATACACTGACGCAGAGACACATGGAAAGACAGACAGAGACAGATAGACATACACTGACGCAGAGACACATGGAAAGACAGAGACAGACAGACATACACTGACGCAGAGACACATGGAAAGACAGACAGATACAGATAGACATACACTGACGCAGAAACACATGGAAAGACAGACAGAGACAGATAGACATACAATGACGCAGAGACACATGGAAAGACAGACAGAGACACATGGACAAGAACAAGAACAAGAACAAGAAAGTTTATTTGTTTTTAGGCCATTAGCCTCTTTCACAAAGAACATGAACACACTGCATATTTAGGCTGCACAATACATTTTTTAAACATGCTTCTAGTGACAAAGTGTTTACTGATCCCCCCCCCCCCCCCCCCCACACACCCACACACCCACACAGCACCCACACATACAACTACGTGCCGCTACTATTCCAGATCAGTCAGTTATCTGTCTCATTTTCCCTGCCTTGATAAGAAACAATGCAATCTGCTGCAAACGGCATTGATTAGTTGTTTCCATAACTGAATGGTAAGGAACACTACTCCGCAGACCGTCACGCCTTAAAAAGTCAGGTCTAATATTATTGTACGTTGTACATTTGCACAGAACATGCAGCTCGTCCTCTGTCCACACGAGACACATGGACAGAGACGCAGAGACACAAGGAAAGATAGAGATGACAAAGACAGGCAGGCATACAGGCGGGCAGGTAGGAAGACAGACGCACAGAGAGAGAGAGAGAGAGAGGGGGGGGGGGGGGGAGAGATAAAATAATACTTTATTACACAAGGATAAAGATTTATTCACAAGTAGGCTTTTTTTACAAATCTGTCCCTGATGACAAACACAGCAACACCAAATACGTCAAACAAATAATTGCGGCTTACTAAAATACATCTTAAGAAAGAAAAAAGAAACTATTATTGTCTAAAACTTTGCAACATACAAACTCAGCAATGTAAGACAGATGCAGCAAATGTGAATTTTCAGGAGAGCGAGCGAGAGGGAGATAGGAGAGGCAGACAGACAGACAGACAGACAGACAGACAGACAGAGAGAATTACAAAATCATTTTACACTAATAAAAGAAAGCGACAGAAGAGTGAATATATCTCTATCCATTACATACTGTAAAAAAAAAAGTGAGAGAGAGAGAGAGAGAGAGAGAGAGAGAGAGAGAGAGAGAGAGAGAGAGAGAGAGAGAGAGAGAGAGAGAGAGAGAGAACGCTGAATGTTTTATTGATTAGGCCGTGGGCCCATTTCAATGGGGGTTTGCACGTGTCAGTGTCTAGAAGGTAAAGTCTTCTTGTAGACATGTACAGGCATGCGCGCATACAAGCAAACACCCGTATGTACACAAACATACTGTAGTAAGCCGGGTGGAGGTGAGGGGTGGGGATATTTCAGCATTTCGATTGTAAACGCTTCCA
>JABMCL010003171.1:325000-340000 GCA_018857735.1 Alviniconcha marisindica | reverse complement strand
ACTGTGGTGTTTTGTGGCATAAGGCCCACTCAAGACACTGTGGTGTTTTGTGGCATAAGGCCCACTCAAGACACTGTGGTGTTTTGTGGCATCGGGCCCACTCAAGACACTGTGGTGTTTTGTGGCATAAGGCCCACTCAAGACACTGTGGTGTTTTGTGGCATAAGGCCCACTCAAGACACTGGGGTGTTTTGTGGCATTGGGCCCACTCAAGACACTGTGGTGTTTTGTGGCATAAGGCCCACTCAAGACACTGTGGTGTTTTGTGGCATAAGGCCCACTCAAGACACTGTGGTGTTTTGTGGCATAGGGCCCACTCAAGACACTGTGGTGTTTTGTGGCATAAGGCCCACTCAAGACACTGTGGTGTTTTGTGGCATAAGGCCCACTCAAGACACTGTGGTGTTTTGTGGCATTGGGCCGGTCGTTCCGGCCTCAGCAGGCCGCTATCACACACAACACACACATAGCCGGAAGTCGCCTGCCCACCAAATCAATCATAAAAACTGAGGTGACTAGATGCTGGTTAACAATATAATATACATCTTCCGTTACTAGTTCCGGCCTCAGCAGGCCGCTATCACACACAACACACACATAGCCGGAAGTCGCCTGCCCACCAAATCAATCATAAAAACTGAGGTGACTAGATGCTGGTTAACAATATAATATACATCTTCCGTTACTAGTTCAGTAACGAACTGTATCAGTGATTCTAAAACGTTTCAATGAAGCCGGCGTTGGGTCACGTTGTGGTAGCCTGGCGGAAGTCCGCAGACACTGAAGAGCCGCGTGAGCAACTGAATAGGTGTGATCAGTTACTGAACCGGCTGCCAATTTGCTTTAAAAACCTGTTATATACAGTTGAGGTTGCTGCTGGCCGTGCTTAGTCAGTCCAGACTCAGATCAGTCAGTGTTGTCACAGTCATTGAAGCGGTTCGATTCACTGAGTTTCAGTCCCGGCGATACGCTTTCAGTGTTTGCCCAACTGACGACTGACCATTGACTGAAATGTGACAGACTGAGAAACCGGCGGGAACACTCTGAACAAAGGGTCTGTAGCATCAGGGTGGTCAGTTTATCGACATTAAAATTATGACTTCTAAAAAAAGTGTATTCGTCGTTGGCCCCTTGTTAAAGATAATGTCACAGTCAGTGATCGCTAAAGCAGAGTCCCCCAGCGATGGTAAATCCGATATCCCGTCATACCCACCTTTATCAGTCATAAGTCGATTTCGGTATGCTTTGATGCCGTGCCGGTGTCCGCGCTTGAGAGATTATGACTTCTAAAAACAAGTGTATTCGTCGTTGGCCCCTTGTTCAGTAATGTCAGTCACAGTCAGTGATCGCTAAAGATAATGTCACAGTCAGTGATCGCTAAAGCAGAGTCATGTTTTAGCCGGTTGAATCAAGTGGCCATTCCAAGACTGACTACTAAGTGACAGCCTAAACTCACTCGTGACAGACTCAACCCCCGGCTGGGCCGGCTGCCAGGCTATAAGTCTAGTGAATGAACCGCATACTAAGCGGGATGTTACAGTTCTTCGTAACGACACTGATGGACTCAGAGTTGGCTCTTGGTTTTCCACACGCCGCTGAGCCGTGACTTGACTGACAGAGATCCGCCGCCGTTCGTACCGCCCGGCAAAGCCACGGTATGCTGAGTTGATGCTGCCGAGATGTACGTCGAGTCTTTTAATTTCAATTGTTTAACTTCGCTTTGACCTTCAAATAAGGTCAAGGTCATTGAGTATGCAGTGCGTACTACCGTACAAAGCTCGTCATATAAAAATAAAAATATAAAAAATACAGTTCAAGTTGCCTAGGCTGAATGATACGCGATACACGCGTACGGGCACAGGCACACATATTCGCAAGCCTTCAGGACCACGCCTGGCGGGGTAATCGATTCAGTTCCCATTCAGCTGCGCTTCGTTTGATTTTGCTGGATTTGTTAATGGCCCGGCGCTTGTGTTGTCTTGAGCGCTGCAACCACAACAGCAGCAAGTGGCATAAACACGGAACTAGCCTGAGCACTGCATGCTATTTCTGGTGGCGCACAAGCCATTCAGTTCCACCCAGCCTTAGAAGAGAGAGAGAGAGAGAGAGAGAAAGAGAGCAGCCACAAGACGTAGCAAGCTGTAGGCGATGCCATAGCACACGGCCCCCAGCGATGGTAAACATATCCCGTCATACCCTTTGCAATCATAAGTCGATTTCGGTATGCTTTGATGTGTGTCGGCGCTTGAGTGAATACCGAAAGGCACCGACAGTATGTCGATGAAATGCTAATGTGTGTCTTCCGATTCATACTCTTGACAGGCTATGAACTGTAACACAGTCACAGACAGAGCGAGCTGCGATGCGCTGTTGAAAACATCACACTCCAGCTGAAGCTTTCACCCCTGTCGCTAAGAATAGACTCGACTACGAGCGAGCATGTAAAGATGGCGGATGACGAAAAGGAAGAGACGATCGTCGAGGAAAATCTTGCTCATGAATCATGTGGAGATGTTTTTCTGAATGGAGAAGCAAATGGTGATACAGCTTGTCGCGCGGAGGATGAAGAGGAGGAGGAGGAGGAGGAAGAAGAAAATGGGATCAGTGATAATTTGCCGGAATCTGTTTTGCCTCGCCGCAGTAGCTTGATGAAGAAAGACGCAGCTAGCAGACGACCCAAACGAAAGAAGACAGTTTCTTTTTCTTCTATGGATAAGAAAATCGCTACAGGTAAGGAACGCATTTTAGTAATAAATGTTTCCACGACATTTTTGCGCAATCCGTGCACTCTGTCATTCAGGCTGCGTTCTGTAAGTGTAAAACGGATACCATCGCCCAATTGACTGTCCACTGTGCTCCATGCTCCCTCATTTTCGAGCAGTCAATGTCACCCCTCTCCAGGGCTGGCCTGGGGTGTCTGGGGACTGTCACTTTCAAACACATTGTCACAACACGGCCGGAGCTGGAGCTAGAATAGGACCTGCGAATGTGAGTGTGCAGTGCTATTTGGAGTTAAGACTGCAGGGAATGTTCTTCCTCTGGGTGGTTTTGAATGGTGTATTTTATTAATTTATATTCTGAATAGGAGCAGCCAAATTCAGAGTCAAACATATTACTGTCACATACATTGTTTTACTTTTGGTTGATTGTGAAATATATATTATGGGGTTTCTTTTCTTCTTCTTTTTTTTCCGGCACCTTTTACTCCCCATTTATTATCAGCATACCAAGAGGCAGGTGGACATGTGGTCTCTAAGTTCTAACCTGTGTATGTAAGAAACTGCATACTGTACACACAACTTACAGACAAGATCAGATATGCTGCTGACACTGACAGTGACACCCAGTTGCTTGACATCAGTACTATATTTTTTTAAAGGAAAGTCTACACAAGTGGAGCCTACTGATGTAGGGAGGCTTTGACAGTATAATTTTGAAAACTGTCAAGATTAGTAAAAAAAAAAAAAAAAAAAATAGATACTGATTTGGTGTGGGCTGATTGCTGATTTTGTCTGGTGGTTCCAGCAAAGAAGCTCTGATGAAAAGAACATTTTCAGTATGTTCTGTCCAGCACTGTGGACTGTTAAAGCAGCTGTAGATCTGTTATAATACTATGTTATAATTAATAATACATGTCTGGTGCAGACAACTTCCCTTTAGAAAATAGATATTATATATAATAGATATAATAGTGTGATATATATAATATTGATCTATAATATAATAATTATATTTATATGATTGCTGTGGTTATATTTGTAGGCTGATGGTATGAATATTGTGATTAATAATAATACAGATTATGATGGTATTGTGTTAAAAAAATTGATAGTTAGGTGAGTGTGTGTGTGTGTGTGTGTGTGTGTGTGTGTGTGTGTGTGTGTGTGTGTGTGTGTGCCTTGTGTATGCTTGGATGTAGGTGGGTGATGTGATATTTTTAATGTGGGTGTAGGTGTGACTGTGTTTATGGGGGTGTGGGCGTTGTTTTGGCTGTGAATGTAAAGGTGGTGGAGGGTAGGACTAGAATGTGAGTGATGTCTGTGCACTTAATCAGTCTTAGGAGTAATGTTTTGTGACGTTTTACTCCATTTTATCAGTATACTCTTAGTCTTACCTTTGCTGTGTTAAACTGTCTGCTTGTCCTTTTTACTGTGGAATTTGAGTGACCCGAAAGACAAATTTTCATTTATGCATTTATTGTGAATAATAAAGTTCTTTTGTAGTGTACTGTATCTGCAGACAGAATTGCCCTGATGGTTAATAGGTTATTGAAAGGCTGGATGTTGTCTCTGAGTAAGGAGGTTGTTGGAACCATTTTCATGTTTCTCTCACACTGTCATTGTTACAATGTTTGAACTAAAAGTAGCCACCATCATTTTAATTTAGTTCTGCTCCTAGTCCTGCTATTAAGTATTATGTGCTGTCTCCACACCTGTGTGTTTCCATGCCACCAACTGTTTGACCCTCTCTTATTGTCTGAAGCTATCAAAAGGTGCACATGGTCATGGGATCTTTGATGTGTGTGCCATTCTTGGTGCGTCAACATGCTGTGCATAATTATCATGAACTAGTTGTTGAAGGCGAGATGAGCACTGAGGAGCCTGTACAAAGTTTCTACAAGTGTTAACTCGGAAGAACTGAAGGATGATCCTGTACTCTTTTGTGCCCAGAATCAGAGTATTCAGTGACAGTGTCCTGGCTGCTGGGTTTACAGTCCAGCCTTTAACCTGTTGTGTCCAGAATCAGACTCAGAGTATTCAGAGTCCTGGCCACCAGGTTTGCAGTCCAGCACACAAACCAGTCAGCCAGACTCTGACCTCACACTGCCAGGAGTGATCAGTTTGCAGTCTCTAGAAATTATAATATAGGCAGTGTTGAGAGGACACTCCATTTTGTCTGCATTATATATTATCCAGCTAATCTGTAAGCAACAGATTGCTGAAGTGATAAATATACATTTATATCTGATTTCTGAGACTGTGACTAGTCTGAGGGTGAGCTACTGTCCTAGGGCCAGGTGCTATACATCAACAAGAAAAGAAGGAAATGGGGTGGTGTTGAATTCCTATGGAGGAAGCCTTGGCTGCAGTTGGCTTTTCCTGGTAATCAGTGATCATGTCAGACATTTTCCAACTGGTTGGGTGTAAATTTACAGCATGCAGGTAACACTGGCTCACAGTCAGTGAGTCACAGCGACCAGTCAGTCATAATATTAACAACCAGTCAGATGCAGTCTTTACCACAAATGCCAGTGAATACCCTCATTTTCCTGTCCCCTGCTGCCTGTACACATACAGTACCCACATGATGCACACACACACACACACACACACACACACAACACACACACACACACACACACACACACACTGTCACTGGTCAGGACTCCCCAAATCCCCTGATCTGTGCCTGGGAGTGGGACCTTAAGTTCACTCTTTAGTCTTTAATTTTGTGCATGAAGTTTAGTTGAACCCTTTAGTCACTAATGTCACCGAGCGGCGACTTGTAATGAGAACGCCACTGTCGCCAAGCAGCAACTTGTAACCAGAACGCCAGTGTCGCCAGTCAGTGACTTGGGTCAGCGGAGTTACTGAACCTCTTGAATCTTATGAATGAAACCACACAGGGTCCCAGAGTTAGTTATGCGACAAAAACAAGACCAGCTTGTCTGTTCAATTTTTACTGCATTTTCAACATTTTTCTAATTTGCAAATATGGCTACTACTTCGTCAAGGAGCTGTTCCTCACGTGCAGCTGTTGGTTACCATACAGAGCAAGCAATGAGCATAGTTATGGACACTCTGTTATCGAATGTAGTTGCTGCTGACAGTGACAGTGGTTCAGTTTCAGATTTTCTTTGTTGACCCCCATCAAGGTTGTCTTATGCCTGGAAGTTGACCTTCTAAATTTGGAGTGTAACCTGTCACTCCTAGTATAGCCAACCACTTTTCAAGATTGTTGATCAGTTTGACAGTAGCTGAGTGCAACTGGCACTGATTGTGCTAGACATTAAATTTGTTCAAACTGGTGTGACAGCTATAAGGTGGTGAAAGTGGTTCACAGAAACTGATCAGATAATCACTGTGACAGGTCAGACACATAGCCATCAATACTACTACCAGAGCTGAGCTAACAAACACCAGCTCCCTTCCCTGCCTAACACACACACACACAGACACACAGACACAGACACACACAGACACACACACACACACACACACACACACACACACACACACACACACACACCACACATGCATGCACACATGCACTGTCATTGTGCTGCATTTTTTATTTTTTTATTTTTAGAACTAGTCCAAATGAAATAACAGCCAGTACATCTGACCAATTGCTGATTTTGTTTCCAGCATGTTCCTGTCATGGGGTAAACTAATGGAGATTACCAGTTAGGGCAAACCCTGCAAGTGGCCATCACTCCCCAAGCCTGTCGCATGTATCATGGTCCTTGACAATTGGGATGCTAGGGCACATTGTAGCCTATAGGTAGGATTCTTGCCCCTGGGGGCGTTGTTCCGGCAGTGTAATTATTGACACAGCACACAGAGGAGCAATTCAGTGAGGGCTGTCTTTTTATAGAAGGTGTAAGACGGCCATTTGCACAGTTTGCATGGAGCTCATGAATCTAGGACAGAGTGGATCAACATATTTGGAAATTTAAACAGTTTCAGAAATCTTGGAATTCCTTTCCTGCTTTTGATGTTGAGTGGAACCTGAACAGCCTTAAACAGCTGAAACAGACTGGTGCTTGTGTCATGTCAGTTCCCTAAAGTCAGGGTCACGCTGACACTGCTGCCATGATGCTGTCACCTTGATGTCACACATGCCCTTGACTGGCATTGAAAACTTGATCTGTCTGTTTCTCTGTCTCATGCAGCCCCATGATAGCATGAATAGTATCTCTGTTGTTTTCACAGTCAGTGCCATCAAGATAGAAGAAACCATTTAATTAGCTGTAACTTACGTAAGACAGTGTGATTATAATTGGTTCAAGAGAGCGCTGAAACCTGTAGTGAAACCTGGAAAGCACATTTATACAGTATGTTTTACTTGCTTGTTTTTTACTACTTTTAGCACCTCACTCATTCATTCAGTGAACAGTTACAGTCTATAGTAGTTTATACACTACACTGTAGTTTAGATAACATAAATATATATGACCCATTCTCAGAACGTCATCTGTGAAGTATGACACAAGAGGGAATAAATCAATAGCATATATATATATAATAAATGGAAATCTTAGTAATAGTGGGTTGTCTAACTTTTGTATTTTCTAAATATATGTAAGAGCTAGAAGATAGTTTGTGGCCAATTGTTGATGTTGAAGGCGATTTTATTGAAACTGCCTACCTTGATCGGATGTGACTGATGACATGAAAAGTAGTCAAACAAAATATTAACATAATCAGCATATGTTGTTAAATATACATTAACTGAAAGATGTGAGTTGCTGTCACCAGCTGAAATAAGACTTATAAATGATTTTTTTTCATTGATTTTGAATAAAAATGTCATGTCATCAGTAACATCCAACAAAAGTCCTTTGATTATTTGTGCTTCACATTAAACAAAATATTGACAGTAATTAACGAGCAGAGCTTATACATGGTACAAATACTGTTTATTTCATATGCAGTATAACAACCAGAAAAAAATGCAGAAAATTCAATAACATCAGAGATGAAGATTTTTTTGGTCATCACATGGGATCAAAAATGTCAAACAGTCCATTATGTGATACATTTTTTACATTTGATTTATTTCTACTTTGATGCAGTCAAAACTTTGACACTGCAGTATCATACAAGCATGACAGATATAGCAGGGTGCTAAAAACTATTACTGTATTACTATTACACATTTGTTATTGTTCTTTTTCTTTTCTTTTTTGTCTTTGTTTTTCCATTTCTAAAAACAAAGTCACCAAATTCTGTTTGAAAAGCTGAAACAAGATTGGTGTTTCACAGTTACAATAAGCATTTTTAATTAAAGAAGCATTATGATGAAATCTCAGTCCTAATTTGGTAAAGTTGACCATGTGCTCGGTCGTGATTATGACAGGAATTAACTTTTTGTCACTCTGAGCTCATCGTCTTCAAATTTGAACAGTGTGCAACCGAAACTATCTGCCTTCTATGTGGACTACATTGTTGCCACATCGATCATTCCATACATGGAAATTAGCCATGATTTAATCACTAAATAGTGTGAAACTTGTGTAAAAGTGCTGTAAATGTGATTGGATGTGATGTAATGTTTGGACGTGATTTGTTGATGACAAGAAAAGTAAATCACTAACCATGCCTGGTTTTTGCCATTTTTTACATCAAAACTAAGCTGATTACTTCCGGGTCACCTGGTACTACAAAACTAGGATCGGAACATATTGCTGCATTCAGTAGTTCGTTTAGGTTTCAAATTTGATTGGGCATGATGACTTGACAAGACACTGTCGTCAAAATAAAAACATGGAGAGTAAAGCTAAATAAACCACAAAACAGTTGAAATAAATGATGCAGACTATTCCTGCTGTAAAGACAGCCACATTGATGGACTTGTTACAGCAGTTTATTCATTTATGAGCCGAGTCAAGCTTTAAAAAAATATTCTGACCGATGACGGGATGTGTCACGACCGATTGCTGATATTCAGTACTCCATAATATTTCCACTTTTTTTTTTAATAGGATGAAGAATAAAAGTATTATTCATCCATAAAACAATTGAGTTTTTGATAGAACTCAGTTGTGACGAGTCACTTTAAGTTCGTTTAAACATTGGTGCCGGCGTCACGTTTTCACATGGAGTGTTTACACAAATTTCAGTTCATTCACTCAAATAAACTGCACTTTTGTTCAAGTAACAAACACATGGTTATCATATGTATTTGTTTATTGAATGTACAACACAATAAAACAAAATTGAGATGCATAGCATAATCGTAGGTTTACTTTTAGCGTGGGCAAACATGAGACCATTAGCCCAGTTCAGGTTTTGTGAAGGGGTCATATATATATATTATATATATCGCTATTTTGTTGCTTGCGCTTTTTGTTGCTTGTGATTCTAAGTGGGTGACTGTAGCTTTTAATAGTGCATTTTGAATATCCACTGAAGTGGTGTACTTACAGCACTGTTTGGTTGTTACATGGCTGGTGCCATGTGAAACTGCTACCATTTTGGCTCATTCTGTGTATACCTTACAACCATGCACCATGTCACACCTGTTCATGCAAAGCCACATGCATACAAGAGCACATGCATGTTTAGCTGTAACCTGCCACTTGCACTTTTGGCAGAATGGCTGGAATCTTTTACATGTTTGCTACTGAGGTAACACAGGGGTGGAACTGATACTGAAATAAGAGTCAGCACAGAAAGGTGACCCTGGAGAAGAAAATTCGCCTGCCGGGACTTGAACCTGTGACCTTTTTTGATCATGAGTTGGCATTCTAACCACTGAGCTGCCCCCACTCCCATTCATAGAATGACTTGCAAAGATGAGCAGTGACTGCAGTGTCAGGGGCACCCACTTGGGCTAACACTGTAACAGCTTGTGCTTAATTTTAGCATTCCCCATCTCAGGCATTACCAGCTGGCAACCCAGCTGTCATTGATGTGCCAGTCTAAGGGAGAAAGCACACCAGTAGCTGTCACTGATGTACCAATCCTAATGGAGTCAGCATATTGGTAGCTGTCACAGCTGTCATTGATGTGCCAGTCGTAGGGGAGCCAGCATAGTGGTAACTGTCACAGCTGTCATTGATTGATGTGCCAGTCCTAAGGGAGTCAGCACACCAGTAGCTGTCACAGCTGTCATTGATGTGCCAGTCCTAAGGGAGTCAGCACACCAGTAGCTGTCACAGCTGTCATTGATGTGCCAGTCCTAAGGGAGTCAGCACACCAGTAGCTGTCACAGCTTGCTTGGCATTCAGCTGAAGTGAAATGGTGTATAGCCCCAAAATTAGTGCTCTACATTTGGCCCAATCAGTTCCATATCCTCAAATGTCACACAGTGGCATAAAACAGGATGAATCTGTGTTAAAGTGGTTATGTCAGCATAGTTAATATAATATATATATATATATATATATCCCCTGGTAACAAAGTAGGGCATATATATATATATATATATATATATATATATATATATATATATATATATGTAGATCACTGTGTCAGTCTCAGTGTCTGTGACTTTTGAAGAATGTCTGGAATATGTCAGGTTGATGTCATATCTTCTGAACCTCTGAACCATTTGTAACCAAACAGGGTATGGTGGTGCATCATCATGAGCTAGAGTGTCTGAGAGAGAAAAAACAACGGCTGTCATAGAAAAAAGTGGTGTGTTATCAAGGTCAGGGTCACAGTGATGTCTTATATATAATCAAAAATATGACTGATCCTTTTGCAACCAGACTATGTCTGATGGTACAGCTTTATGTAAAGCTGAAGCATCTGATGAAAAAAACTGAATTGTTGTGTTCCGATCAGTGTCACTGCCAAGCTTCAGAATGTTGATTAATGTTTGTCTGGATGATATCTTCTGAACTGGTGAACCCTTTGCAAGCAAACTTGGTATGATGTTACAACTTTATGAGTTGGGATGCAGTGCAAAATAATTGTGTGCTATGTTCAGACAAGATCAATTTCACATTGAGGGTTCATAATTAATTATTGTACATGATACAGTATGTATTCTGTTCTGTGGTAGTTTTTGTAGTCTGTATTTTCTCAATGTGGATCGTTTTATAAGCAAACCTAGTTGGATGGTAGATCATTACAGCCATAGTGTCTTGTGAAAAGATTTGATTGCAGCAATTTATGCCTATGCGGTAGCCCTCTGTGGGTACCAGAGGAGGTGGGGCCAAATGGGGCAGTGTGAACTGTGTGTTAGTTTTGTGTCCTCTGTCCTGTTTTAGTGAAATTAGTCTTACTAGCTGGTAAAGAGGTCTCACAGTACAGGCATACAGTCACATGGCCAGGCCAAGTAAGGGTTCTTCACTGAAAGTGTGTCTGGGTTAAAGTTATTATCAGTATTAGAGTTAATGCCAAGTAAGGGTTCTTCACTGAACCTGTGTCTGGGTTAAAGATACTTATCAGTATTGGAGTTAATGCCTAGTCAACTGTAAAGGTCATAGTTGTGTGTTTTATGATATATCACACATCATTTTATGATTGGAGAGCATTTACAAAAAAGGAAGCTGAATGAACTGGGGAGATGGAAGTGGGAAAAGCCTTTTTCCTGGCAGTAGGCAGAGCATGCAAATCACTATTTTGACCTTCTCCACAGTTTAAAGAGAGAACTTTTGATTTAACTGTGGGTTCTCTGCAGGGAGGACCTTTAATTTTCTGCAACCACGGTACCCCACTGTAGGCTGAAGAGTGTTAAGAAAAAACAAAGTTGGAAGAACTGAAAAGGCAAAAATTGGAATTTAGCCAAAATTCCCAGCACTATTAGTATATATATATATATATATATATATATATATATATATATATATATATATATATAAAGGCACTCGTTTTTGATCTACGGAAACAAGTGAAAGTAGAAAGAGCGTGTGCCAGCTCTGGTGTCTCAGAACACGGGACGTCAATTTATGCCTATGCGGTAGCCCTCTGTGGGTACCAGAGGAGGTGGTGCGATAGCCGACTGTGGGTACCAGAAGAGGTGGTGGTGCCGTAGCCCACTGTGGGTACCAGGAGTGCAGGGGGTGGGGTGGTGGTGCGGTAGCCCCCTGTTGGTATCAGGGGAGGGGGAGAGTACCCAGCACTGGTGAGAGAGTGTAGCAGCTGTTGCCCATCAATAAATAGCTTTGGTTGGGCCAGTCCCAGTTGATATGACAAGACACTGACAGATGGCAGTAGGTTTTTGTTGTTGAGTCCTCACCGTCTGCAGCGTCTGCCCCATTGCACTGTGGTGTTCCCCAGGGGTCAGTCCTCGGTCCCGTTCTCTTCACCCTGTGGGCCACCCAGTGATACCCACTCACCTATGTCCCCACAGACTGCAGCTTCAGCATTCAATAATATGGCTGCTCTGCGTTAGCTGGAACACCGTTGGGGAGACGGTCAGACCTGGATGCTGTCCAGCGTGCTGAAGGTGAATGAGAGCCCGCAGGAGTTCTTCTCTCTGGTTCAGAGACTGTAAAAATGCAGTCCAAACTCCAGCTGTCCTCAGTTAAGGCGGAGGATGCCAAGATAACTGATTGATTCAACTAGGGATCTAGCATAGCCACTTACACTGAGCTTTCTACGTCAAAGCACATCAGTGTATTGGCCGGGGAAAAACAACACGTTCTTATTGTTTACAGTTCTGAAAGGGACCAACCTTCTAAAAACAAAACAAACAACAGACAACTAAAAACAAACACACCAGCCAACCAACAAACAAACAGTTTCACTCTAGAGGTACATAGAAGAGATCCGAATAAAAACTTGAAGGATCAAACAAACATTGTTCCCTTGATTTGGTGTTACGTTTGTAAACTGTTTGGGTAGTGACCGAGAGCGAGCTAGACTAGCTGTACGAATAACAAGTGTCCTAACTTGCTCGCCTTACGCACAACGCCGCGTTGATATCGGACATGGATGTTGCGTGCTCTTGTTGCTGTTTGAATTGAATGTTGCATGCTCACGTTGATGTCGGACACGAGTGTTGCATACTTAAGTTAATACGGGACATGAATGTTGCATGCTTATGTTAATAATTATTTTATATGAATGTTGCGTGCTCACGTTGATTTTGGATATCATATGAATGCTGCATTCTCACGTTCATATCGGACATGGATGTTGCTCGCGTGCGTTGATATCGGACATGAATGTTGCGTGGTCGTGTTGATATCGGACACGGGTGTTGCGTGTTCACGTTGATATCGAACATTAATGTTTTCACGTTTACATTGATATCGGACATGAATGGTGCGTCCGCGCGTTGATATCGGATATGAATGGTGCGTCCGCGCGTTGATATCGGACATGAATGTTGCGTCCTGGCGTTGATATCGGACATGAATGGTGCGTCCTCGCGTTGATATCGGACATGAATATTGCGTGCTCACGTGTGTATGGAACATGGCGACTGATGCGTTCTCGGGTTGCAATCGGACGTGCGTGGTGTGTGCTCACGTTGGTATCGGACATGAATGTTGCATGCTGGGGTTGATATCAGACATGAACATTGCGTGCTCGTGTTCATGCTGTACAAGACTATTGCGCGCTCACGTTATTATCGGACACGAACGTTGCGTGCTCACGTTATTATCGGACACGAACGTTGCGTGCTCATGTTGGTATCGGACACGAACGTTGCGTGCTCATGTTGGTATCGGAATGAATGTTGCGTGCTCACGATGTCCGAGGAACAATATCAAACGGGCCGCCGTTTTCTGCAGTCTAGTCCCGTTGTCACCGAAGCAAGAGTATTCTTAATTGAAAATATGATCAGCCGAGCATTTAAAAGGAAAATCCACAATTTGAACTGTTTAGTTTGATCTCCGATTTTGATTTTATTTTTCTGTTGGCGAAAGGCCGACGCCGTGGGACAGAAGTTCGGAAAGGCCGCTTCCTTCCTTGGAACTGTTTCAAAGGCGACATTTGGAAAACTTCTGAGAGACGGGGTGCAGCGCATGTGGGCTTTTCCGAGCACCAAAATACCATCGTGAACTGAACTGAACTGAACTGCTTCCTTCAAGACTGCTATCTGTGCTAAGCCATAGGCCCAGAAGAAATTGCTGACACACTTGCCACTTGCACCGTGGAGTGCAAGGCTGGATTATTGGAACCGTGCTCTTTGGTTTTTGCAAGGCTGTCAGCTAAGGCGCCTTCAGCACGTGCAGAATGTTGCTGCACACAGGGTGTAACAGTCAAGGAAGTCTGCATATCATGTGCAAATGACCCTCCCCCCCCTCCCATCCCCCCCATCCCCCCACCACCCCCCCCACACACACTCTAGGACCTGCCCTGCGGCTGCCACACACCAGACTGACTGTACACTTATCGGTCTCACCTTCTGCTTCCCACAAGCTGCTTCTCAAGGCCTGCTGGAATATGAACTCACGCCACCCCCCACCCCCCACACACTTGAGCTTCCTGGTCATTATTGCAGGTGCGCCTCAGCATTCCAGACTTTCATGGTAATACCAACAAAGTGCGCTTAATGTCGGCTTCTGCGTTACCGTTAGTACCCTTTGCTCCTGCCCTGTGGAATAACCTTTCGGCTTCTCCCTTCTGTGTTAGTCAGTACGCCCTGCAAACCCCAGCACTGGTTTACGACATCCTTCCTTCAACCACTGCCGTATTTAATTACGCCACAGGGTCCAGAAAACTGTCAGCTAACGACTAGTTCTTTGTTGATGCGCAAACAGTGTAAGTTTGTTACAAACAACTCAGATTTTATCAGACATTTGTTTTATAACTGACCATGTTGCTGCGGCCAGGTCAAATAAAACCAAAATCGTTTGAATCGACTCGGAACTTTTCTTTTTTTTAACCGGGGTGGACACGCCTCATATTTACGTGCGTGCTTTGGCGCTAGGCTGCTTCCACGGTCTTATCAGTACCCGAACCTTTCGGAGGGCGCTGACCGCGTCGGTGGACAGCTGCGCGGAGATAAAGAGTGCCCCTTCAGTGGCGTAACTAAATCTGGCAGAGTTTGGAGGAGGGTGCCGGAAAGCGACGCTCGGAGTGTGATTAGTACCCAAACTCCAAGCACTGGTTTACGACATCCTTCCTTCAACCACTGCTGTATTTAGTTACGCCATAGGTTCCTGAAAACTGTCAGCTAACGAGCAGTTTTTCGCTGGTGCTCAAACAGTAGTAAGTTTGTTACAAATAACTGAAATAAAACAAGGCGTGTCGTTTATAGCCGCCAACAAAGTTTACACCAGCACAAATAAAACCACAATCGTTTGAATCGAGACGGAACTCTTTTTCTTTCTTTTTTACCCGGGGTGGATGCGTCTCATGTTTACGTGCG
>JABMCL010003171.1:310000-320000 GCA_018857735.1 Alviniconcha marisindica | reverse complement strand
CAGCCTCGCTTTTCGGCACCTTCCTCCAAACTCTGCCAGATGTGATTTCGCCGCAGTTGCGCGGAGATAAAGAGTGCCCACTCTTTATCTCCGCGCAACTGTCCACCGACGCGGTCAGCGCCCTCCGAAAGGTTTGGGTACTAATCAAACTCCAAGCACCCGGGGTGGATGCGTCTCATGTTTACGTGCGTGCTTGGACGCTAGGTTGCTTCTACAGTCCCGAACCTTTCGGCGCTGACCGCGTCGCTGGACAGCTGCGCGGAGATAAAGAGTGTCCCTTCAGTGGCGTAACCAAATTTGGCAGAGTTTGGAGGAAGGTGCCGGAAAGCGATGCTCGGAGTGTGGGTACTAATCACACTCCGAGCATCGCTTTCCGGCACCTTCCTCATTGAAGGAAGGCTGTCGTAAACCAGTTCTTGGAGTTTGGGTACTAATCAGACTCCAAGCACTGGTTTACGACATCCTTCCTTCAACCACTGCCGTGTTTAGTTACGCCGTAGGGTCCAGAAAACTGTCAGCTAACGAGCAGTTTTTTTGTTGGTGCTCAAACAGTAGTAAGTTTGTTACAAACAACTAAAATACAGCAAGGCGTATCATTTATAGCCGCCAACAAGGTTTACACCAGCACAAATAAAACCACAATCGTTTGAATCGAGACGTAACTCTCTTTTTACCCGGGGTGGATGCGTCTCATGTTTACGTGCGTGCTTTGGCGTTAGGTTGCTTCTACAGTCATATTAGTACCCGAACCTTTCGGAGGGCGCTGACCGCGTCGGTGGACAGCTGCGCGGAGATAAAGAGTACCACTTCAGTGGCGTAACTAAATCTGGCAGAGTTTGGAGGAAGGTGCCGGAAAGCGATGCTCGGAGTGGGGGTACTAATATGACTGTAGAAGCAACCTAGCGCCCAAGCACCCACGTAAACATGAGACGCATCCACCCCGGGTGAAAAAAGGACTTCCGTCTCGAATCAAACGATTGTGGTTTTATTTGTGCTGGTGTAAACTTTGTTGGCGGCTATAAATGACACGCCTTGTTTTATTTGAGTTGTTTGTAACAAACTTACTACTGTTTGAGCACCAACGAAAAACTGCTCATTAGCTGACAGTTTTCAGGAACTTATGACGTAACTAAATACAGCAGTGGTTTAAGGAAGGATGTCGTAAACCAGTGCTTGGAGTTTGGTAGTACAGCTGAAATCTGTGGGAGGTACAGTGCCCTTACTGTGTCATTTCGCCACGACCGCCACTGTCAGTGTTGTAGCACAGCTGAAATTGGTGGGTGGTACAGTGCCCTTACCGTGTCATTTCGCCAGGACCGCCAGTGTCAGTGTTGTAGCACAGCTGAAATTGGTGGGTGGTACAGTGCCCTTACCGTGTCATTTCGCCGGGACCGCCAGTGTCAGTGTTGTAGCACAGCTGAAATTGGTGGGTGGTACAGTGCCCTTACCGTGTCATTTCGCCAGGACCGCCAGTGTCAGTGTTGTAGCACAGCTGAAATTGGTGGGTGGTACAGTGAAAGAAGTAATTTCTGAGCCATACAGACGAGGACGCAGCAAGTGTTGCCCCCGAGCATGAGGGGCATTAGAATCAGAATCAGAATGTGATCGTGTTGTTTTTTAAGTGCATCATCTTCACCAGTACATTGGTCCTGCGATGCACAGTCAGAAAATAGCATAAATAATAGACTGATAATAACACGACAACAAAGAACACACACACACACACACACACACACACACACACACACACACACACACACACAACACACAAGCACGACAACAACACACAAGCACGCACGCAACCACACACACACACACACACCAACACACACACAACACACAGCGCTCGCGCGCCCGCACACACTGCTTTGACTGACTGAAAACACTAATTAATACACAGTAATTACACGAGGCTTGCCCATAAAGAGGGTGATTAAAAAAAGCGAAAAAGAAAGGAGAAGGTTGGTCTGCACTGCTGAAAGTGGGAGCTAGCGTGAAGGGAGACAGGGCCGGTTTTAACTTGAAAGGATCGATTGTGCCCAGACTCCTTCAGCCTCACTCTCAAACGGAAGGTTATAAAAGCTGCTCCACTTGAATTTCCTTCACCTTTCCGCAGACGTTGCGCTTGGGACTGTTTTGCACACTGGCGTTCGGGTCTCGAGCTGAGTGTGGTGGACTTTGAGATATTATGTGGGACTCATTTTGTGGCTGAGCGAGACGGGGTTGGGGGGGTCCGCCTCACGTGGAACGGGCGCCGGGGAGGGGGGGTCTGGGCGGGCAGGGAGAAATGTGATTTGCATGTAATGCATCTATCCTCAGAGTTGTAATGGTGGAAGCTGGCGGGCATTCGAGTCTCCGCGGTGAATTGAGTAGGCACCCTGCCAGACTCCATCCCTCCACACTGCCAAACACGCTGTGAGCGGTGGAGCAGTGGTTACGGCGGAGGCCGTTGTCACCCTCTTCCTCTTGGGGGGGGGGGGCGGCTGAACCAGAGATGCAGCCAGAGATCGTATAGAGCTGTGCACATTGCTTTAGCCTTACGATGCGGAATAGAGTGCAGTGTCTGTGGCTGAACGTTAGTCCCCAGGCTGACGTTGTGTCTGCGGACCGGCAGAAACTGCACTGTGGATTGACGTCAGTCGCCATCACTGTAAAACGCAGCATTTTCCTGGAAAGGTATTGGAAATATGCACACTGTTTGAGCGTGCTTCTCGATTGCATGACTGAACTACGTACTGACTGATGACACCGAATGGCAGCCATCCACAGACAGGGTGACCGGACTAGGTACTAACTGACGACAACGAATGGTAGCCAGACATAGACAGGGTGACTGGACTAGGTACTAACTGACGACAACGAATATTAGCCAGCCACAGACAGGGTGACTGGACTAGGTGCTAACTGACAACGAATAGTAGCCAGCCACAGACAGGGTGACTGGACTAGGTGCTAACTGACAACGAATGGTAGCCAGCCACAGACAGGGTGACTGGACTAGGTGCTGACAGCGAATGGTAGCCAGCTACAGACAGGGTGACTGGACTAGGTACTAACTGACGACAACGAATGGTAGCCAGCCACAGACAGGGTGACTGGACTAGGTACTAACTGACGACAACGAATGGTAGCCAGCCACAGACAGGGTGACTGGACTAGGTACTAACTGACGACAACGAATGGTAGCCAGCTACAGACAGGGTGACTGGACTAGGTACTAACTGACGACAACGAATGGTAGCCAGCCACAGGCGGCTGCAGTTTCACCACTAGCTAATAGGCATCGGAGCACGGAAAGCTGAGTGTGGTCCTGCATGCCTTTGGCAGTGGGTAATAGAAGTGTGCATCATTGACTGACATTAGTTAGCGGCAGACAGCCACAGACATCGACTGCCGGCTCTTGCTCCTGTCTGTGCCACGCTTGGTTACGTCACTGTCAGAGTCCACATGCGGTACAGCGCGCACACCTTAGGAAAAGAAGTATGAATGAGTGTGCGAAAGTATCATTGTAGTGGAAGGATGCGGCATGTCATGTGAATAAATGCCCTACAGTGATGTGCTTGGGACCCCACTCCCTCCAAAAACAACAACAGCAAAACAACACACCCAACCAACCAACCAGAAGCAAAACAAACAACAACAGCAAAACAACACACCCAACCAACCAACCAGAAACAAAACAAACAACGAAAACAAAACAACAACAACAAAAGACAAACACACTCACGCACACACCGTGAGCCACATGCGCGTTGCGCACAATCAGCCGCTTCCTGCTGCAATGATTAACCAGCCACCATTCCTGACGTCTGTGCCACAGTTGGTCGCATCAGGTACTTTCTACTGCACAAGCCATCTGCCGTCAAAAGCCCCCCCCCCCCCGAAGAAAAGAAGGAAGTCGTAACGGAGGACAAATAAGGCGGGGTAGGCGTGACAAGGGGCACCACAGAGAACTCGGTGCCGCCAGGACCGCTGTCGTCTGGCGGTCCAACTAAACAGGACAGAAATAAACCGGTCCCGATAATCACCCGGTCAGATGGAGCCGGGCAAATACAGGAAGAAAGTCTCCTAAAGGCCGAACCCTTCACTGCAGCCCGCGACTCCCGACATGCGCACTTCCTCGTGTCTCTGCCAGGGGTGGTTACGCCATCCAGCCTCGAAAACTGACGACGACTTCCGTTTGCACTCGGGGGACCGGCTGTGCACGGCCCGACCAGTTATAGCCCACACGCGACGTTCCGCAGGCCCACGGCAGCTGTGGCTGGGAGTGTGGCCCAACTCCTTCGTTCACGCGCCGACGGACAAGTGGCAGGTGTTGGCTGTCGTCAGGCTGTTGTGTAACTGTGGCGGGCAGAGACGAAAGGACACACGCGGCAAGCTTCCACTTCCGGCCTCGCCTTCCTCACGTGGAAGGGCGCGAATGGCCGTTTCCCGATTGGCCTTTTCCAAGCGCGCTGTCAGAATGTGTGCCGTTGACGGTCAGTCAGCCTGTCATATGGGCGTGTTATAGTACCGGAACCCAGTCGCTGTCAGAATATGTGCCGTTGTCAGTCAGCCTGTCATATGGGCGTATTACGGTACGGGAACCCACTCGCTGTCAGAATGTGTGCCGTTGTCAGACAGCCTGTCATATGGGCGTATTACGGTACGGGAACCCACTCGCTGTCAGAATGTGGGCCCCTGTCATATGGGCGTATATATGTGGACGCATTATGGTACGGGAACCCACGAGACTACACACAGTAACACATGTATTTCAGGAAATGACGAAATTCAATGGTCTTATATAACATTTCTTTCTATAATCCTGTGCCTCTGGTGTGTGAACTCAGTAAACTAATAGTAAAATAAACACACGCTTGCGTGCGCACGCAGGCACGTACGCAGGCCGGCACGCACGCACACACACACACACACACACACACACACACACACACACACACACACACACACACACACACACACACACACACACGACTCTGTCTCTGTCTCTTCTGTCTTCTGTCCTCTTTCCTTGTCTGTCTGTCACTCGTCTCTGTCCGTCTCGTTTTTTTCCGTCCTCTCTCTCTCCCCTTCTGCTCCTCTCTCTCTCTCTCTCTGTGCTTGCTTTCCTCTCTCTCTCTCCTCTCTCCCTCTCTCTCTCCCTCTCCTCTCCTCTCCTGTGCGCCCTTTTTTCACGCCCTCTCTCTCTCTCCTCCTTCCCTCTCCCCTCCCCCTCTCCCTCCACCCTCTCTCTCCTCTCTCTCCTCCTCTGTCCTTGCACATGCCCTCTCCTCTCCCTCCCTCCCTCTCTCCGCTCTCCTCTCTCTCTCTCTCTCCCGCGCCCCTCCCCTTCTCCCCCTCTCCTCCCTCCAGCTCCTCTGTGCTTGTACATGCGCCCCCCCTCTCCTCCCTCCCTCCTCCTCTCGTGCACAGCCGCCCTCTCCCTCCTCCTCCCTATTTTCTCTCTCTTTCTAGCAGTCGTAATTTTTCTGCAGTATCCCGTCGTGTGCCGGTCTCTTTCTCGCATGCGGCGAAGTTACAGGGACGCTGTCCTTCTGCAGAAATCTCACAGCTGTCAAAGGTTCCGTTTAGGTCTGAAAGTTTCTTATCATGTTTCGTTTACTGCCAGAAATTCCATCATTCTATTTTACACTTCCCGGTTCATTCACCTTCATTTATTTAGGGCGGGAATCAACGCTACGTGGAGTGTTTGTCAGGCACGGACCGAGTTGTTCGCCACACTACTGCCGACAGGTTGCGAAGGGGTGCAGATTGCGGGCACCTGGCTGCTGCGTTGATGTTTTGTTGCAGGGCTGGAGCCAGCTGCGCACACCTGTAGGACGTTTGCTTTTGGCGAGGGCAATAATGCCCGGTTTTATGACGAGGGTAATTCACGGTGTGCACTTGCACCGAGACTGAAAACATGGCCGCTTTAAATTAATGTCTGGGATATAATAGCCACGGGGTAAACCCGATTTGTTGAGACCAGTCTGTGTTCACTGTTTGTTCAATGGCACCATGTTTTCGTTCAGGCAAGCGAGCGACTGTTGGTTTATTTGTTCAGTTTAACCCAGTGTTGATACATGTCCAGGAACAGGCTAATTACTTTCCAGTCAGTGATAACTGCTTTTGGCGCGGCTTTTGTTTACCATGCCAAACGGAGCTAATTTGACGTCACAGTGGCAGACACACCTTCTTGAAAGCAGCTTCGCAACTTGCAGAACTTGTACACTGACTTCAGGTTTAATGGGGAAAGTTCAAGGCCAGATGCATGATGCTGCTTTCGCTACCCCCGACAGTTCAAATCATCGATATCAAGGGAATATGAATAATAGCAACATTTTGTTAATGTTGTTCATTGGAGCTGTGCGAATAATGAATTTATAGCATTTTCAGTTTACTTGTAACAACAATGTGTGTGTGTGTGTGTGTGTGTGTGTGTGTGTGTGTGTGTGTGTGTGTGTGTGTGTGTGTGTGTGCATTCATGTTGTATGCGTTGAATTTTGACAATATGTATTTGTAGAGAACGTGTAAGCGCTTAGGGCCTGTGCGGGTTAGGCGCTCTAAGTATTCATTATTATTATTAATGTTCATAAAGTGACTAAACGCATTGGCAATTTTGCCCTTTAATTTTCTGCATTGATACAGATCTGTATTAGAAGAAAGAAGATTAGCTATAACAGTTCCTTTTGTTAGACGGGGTGGAGGCCGGGGGTAGGGTGGGGGAGGGGGGCTGGGAAGGGTGTGGGGGAGAGAGGAAGGTGAAGGGAATGAGAAGTTAACTTTGTGAGTGTGTGGGCGGCTCTCAGCATCTTGGAGTGGTCAGCAGAAGGGTGAAGATGCTGTTGTGCGGTCCACTTGAGGCCGGTGGCGGAGGATGGACAGCGGCTGTGGGCTGCTTCCGGCCGGAGGCTTTGATGGTGGACACCGTCTTGCGGGACGAGGCTGAAGCCGTTAGTTAGGCGGTGTTTGCCCTGGCCTAGCGCACAGTCTCAGTCTGCGTGGTTTTAACCCCGCAACAAGGTGGTGACTGCGGAAGTTAGTTTTCCGAAAAGGCTGCCATTGCCCTGACAGAGTGGAAGAACTGCTGAGAACAAAAGCTGGATAGGTAGGGCCGAAATCTTAATTACAGCTGCCCACCTGCACAAAAAATAAAGAGAATGCACGCATGCGGGCTTGTGTGTGTGTGTGTGTGTGTGTGTGTGTGAGAGAGAGAGAGAGAGAGAGAGAGAGAGAGAGAGAGAGAGAGAGAGAGAGAGAGAGAGAGAGAGAGAGAGAGACACTATTTACGATTTATGTTTATATTGCTTGTGACCGTGATTCCCCGTGTTTACCGAGGACAGACCATTGGTGATTGTTGAAAGGGGTGGAGGTGGGGGCACGGCGAACAGAGAGGTCTGGCTGTCCACGTGACATGCTCTGTGCTCCGTCTATCCCTTGGTGGCCCGACCCACTCACGTGACTTGCTCTGTGCTCCGTCTGTCCCTTGGTGGCCCGACCCACTCACGTGACTTGCTCTGTGCTCCGTCTGTCCCTTGGTGGCCCGACCCACTCATGTGACTTGCTCTGTGCTCTGTCTGTCCCTTGGTGGCCCGACCCACTCACGTGACTTGCTCTGTGCTCCGTCTGTCCCTTGGTGGCCCGACCCACTCACGCCGTGATGACGGATCACTGCGCTGGAAAAAACAGAGCACCGTGACAGATCGGAGATGCCGTTTGGCGGTCAGTTCAGGCTGCTGGTTCCATCCAAACTCCAAGCACTGGTTTACCACGTCCTTCCTTCAACCACTACCATATTTAGTTACGACATAGGGTCCAGAAAACTGTCAGCTAACGAGCAGTTTTTTGTTGGTGCTCAAACAGGTGTAAGTTTGTTACAAACAACTCAAATAAAACAAGGCGTGCCATTTACAAACAACTCAAATAAAACAAGGCGTGCCATTTATAGCCGCCAACAAAGTTTACACCAGCACAAATAAAACCACAATCGTTTGAATCGAGACGGAACTCTTTTTCTTTCTTTTTTACCCGGGTGGATGCGTCTCATGTTTACGTGCGCGCTTTGGCGCTAGGTTGCTTCTACAGTCATATTAGTACCCGAACCTTTCGGAGGGCGCTGACCGCGTCGCTGGACAGCTGCGCGGAGATAAAGAGTGCCCCTTCAGTGGTGTAACCAAATCTGGCAGAGTTTGGAGGAAGGTGCCGGAAAGCGGTGCTCGGAGTGTGGGTTCCATCATGACAAACACAGTAGCCTGCGCTGCGGGGGGAGGGGGGGGGGGGGGGGGGGGGGGATTTTTTCTTTTTTTCTCTTCTCAACACGAGGTAAAAACCGACATGTGCGAGTCTAACGGAACCTCCGATAGTCTATGTCCTTTTACAAATACAGAATACGAAAGAACTTTATTATTCATAATAAGTGCATAAACTCAGAATTTGCCTTTCGGGTCACTCGAATTCCACAAAGAGGGGCAGTCAGGAAATTCAGCATAACACACAATTTGTCATCATCATTCTACAACAGCATAGTTCATACAATGGTCTCACCAAAAACAAATACAGAATATTACTCGTGTTTATATGTACGCATCTGTACATGCACAGGTGCACATATATGTGCGTACATTGTTCAATAAAAACGTTTTAAAAGTTTGCACAGGCTAAAAATATCCATCAAGATAGACCCTTGCTCTTTAGGCTACAAATATCTATTGAGAGAGATCCTTGCTTTTTAGGCTAAAAATATCTATTGAGAGAGATCCCTGCTCTTTAAAAGCTGTTTCCAGCGTGCAACTGCATCCGTGCAGTGTCGAACATCACTAGCATATGATATACTGCCAGTTATAAATCCCTTCCTTCAGAACACACTCACACACACGTACACAGCCAGGCACACGTGCACACACACACACACACACACACACACCTACACACACACCTACACACACTTACATATACACCCACACATACTAGTACACAAGCATAGGGGCGAGATCAGACATGATATTTATAGGCCAGCTGTAAGAACTGATGTGGCAGACGGGATAATAGAGTGTAAACGTTCCTGGGTGCTAAAGGTGTTCCGGACCAACGACCTTTCAAAGCAGACATTAAGAGGGTGAGTAGTGTCATTGAGAATTTGACGGGTTTTCCTTTTGACAGACACCTGGCACAATTGAGAAAGTTGGAGCTGCCTTGATCCTACAATTTTTCTGGCTATACTGACAGTGCAGCTTTGCTTTGCTCTGTTCTTGACAGTGAGGTTGCCATACCAAGTGACTTATCAGACTTCTGTACACAGATTCCAAAATACGAGGACTAACGGAGAGACGTTTTAGTTTCCTGAGAAGATAGAGTCTTTGCCGAGTTTTTTATTTATATTTATTTTTGTACACAAAGTCTACGTTTCCAGTGAAAAACGGCTTCTGGTCAATCACTGTGCCAAGGTACTTGAATGAGCTAACTACTTCAACTTCTTGCTGACTCAAACAGTTTGCTCTTGGTGTGCTGCCCGCTTTTCTCTTGCCACACATTAGCTCTTTTGTTTTACCAACGTTCAGTTCAAGGAAGCTCTTCTTGAACCAGTCTCTCAACTGCTCTAGCTGATGAAAATAATCCGACAGACTGCTTTCGTCTTTTAGACGACCGATCAGGGCCATATATCATCTGAGTACTTGATGAGACTTGGGATTGCGTTGTTGATAGACATTCGTTTGTGTACAGTGAAAAACTAACAGGGAGACTAAGGCTTGTGTCTGTGGTGGATCTGTGTTGGATGAGGGTGAGACTAGGACCACTAGTCTTGTGTCTATGGTGGCATTAAACAGGGCATGGGCCTTACGTGGTCCGTGTTTTGGTGACAGAGATGGATGTTTGGCGAGACTCTAACGCGGCTAGTTATTGAGTGTGGATGGAGGTTCAGTGGCCTCTCACTTTACACGCTCTTGTCGTTTGGGTGATGGAGATGAAAAGCGGGGCGAGACTAAGGCCACTGATTTAGTGTCTCTGGTGGCTTAGCGGA
>JABMCL010003171.1:170000-305000 GCA_018857735.1 Alviniconcha marisindica | reverse complement strand
GTTGTCTAACCACAACACTGTCCTTCGTAATTATACGTATACCTATGTTGTGTATTAGTGGTAACTTTGTCACGGTCACTAGCACTAGCTCTGTGTGCCGGTTTGGCCTAGCGGTAAGGCGTTAGGCTGGTAAGCGGATGGACCTCGGTTCGATACCGCTTCGGCTCCTTTCTCTTCAAAAAGGTTGTGGTTTGTGGACACTGTCGTGTGACTTTGTCCATCACTTCCTACTGAAACATTAAAATGGCTCTCATCGCTGCCCATCTTAATGCAGGAATCATTCTGGTGGTGACAGTGTAGCAATAGGTATATAATCTCCCTCTCCCCCCACCTCCATACCCTTCCCCCCTTCTCCCCGTCCCTAATAAGCCTCATGGTTTCTGTGGACGTTAAGCACCCTGTTTACTTACTTACGGTCACTAGCAATGTCTGTTTTCGTCGCGGCAGTTACCAGGTGGCGGTTATTTCCCCCAGTGTTTTCATTTTAAAATATTATCCCCCTTTGGAGTTGTTTTTGAGGCTCAGAAACCTGCTGGCTTTCCCCATGACGTCTTGTGGCGTCTTGGACTTTAGAAGTGAAGGGACACCGACACGGGGCGGCTTACATTGTTAACCTCGGGTGAAGATCAAGCTTTGCGTGATGGTAGCACTTACCGAGCGACACCCGCTCATGTTACTCTCGGGGACCTCCGCCTCCTGCCAAGGTCACGTAAACACTTTAACTTTAAGCTGAATGGGGAAAAAATGGAAAAAAGGTTAGTTAGTAATTAGATTTTAACGTCCTGTCAACCGCACATGGTCGCTCTCTTCAGGATATTTCTTGCTACGCTGTCTCCAACGAGGTTGAAACAGTTGTTTTTAGGTGTGTTCTTTTCGGGTGGGGGGGGGGGGGGGGGTCCTTTTTTGAGAGGAGGTGGGGGGGGGGGGGGGGGGAACTGGCTCTGAAGGTACGGCGTTGAGCCAGGAATTGAGCTTGTTTTGTTCCTGCGTTCATGCTCCAAGCATTTTCAGCCCCGAAACACCAGATGCCCGAAGTGTGGTTGTGTGTGTGTGTTTGGGGGGGGGGGGGGGGTAGAGGGAAACGATCCGCTGCCTGCTAACAGGTCGCCGCCCTTACAGCACAGACAGTACTTGCTACTCTCTGGGACTTTCTGTTGTCTCTGGTAGTGTCTGGGACTTTCTGTTGTCTGGTAGTGTCTTGGACTTTCTGTTGTCTCTGGTAGTGTCTTGGACTTTCTGTTGTCTCTGGTAGTGTCTGGGACTTTCTGTTGTCTCTGGTAGTGTCTTGGACTTTCTGTTGTCTCTGGTAGTGTCTGGGACTTTCTGTTGTCTGGTAGTGTCTTGGACTTTCTGTTGTCTCTGGTAGTGTCTTGGACTTTCTGTTGTCTCTGGTAGTGTCTGGGACTTTCTGTTGTCTCTGGTAGTGTCTGGGACTTTCTGTTGTCTGGTAGTGTCTTGGACTTTCTGTTGTCTCTGGTAGTGTCTGGGACTTTCTGTTGTCTCTGGTAGTGTCTGGGACTTTCTGTTGTCTCTGGTAGTGTCTTGGACTTTCTGTTGTCTCTGGTAGTGTCTTGGACTTTCTGTTGTCTCTGGTAGTGTCTGGGACTTTCTGTTGTCTCTGGTAGTGTCTGGGACTTTCTGTTGTCTCTGGTAGTGTCTTGGACTTTCTGTTGTCTCTGGTAGTGTCTTGGACTTTCTGTTGTCTCTGGTAGTGTCTTGGACTTTCTGCTGTCTCTGGTAATGTCTATGGGACTTTCTGTTGTGTCTGGTAGTGTCTGTGGGACTTTCTGTTGTGTCTGGTAGTGTCTTGGACTTTCTGCTGTCTCTGGTAATGTCTATGGGACTTTCTGTTGTCTCTGGTAGTGTCTTGGACTTTCTGTTGTCTCTGGTAGTGTCTTGGACTTTCTGCTGTCTCTGGTAATGTCTGTGGGACTTTCTGTTGTCTCTGGTAGTGTCTTGGTTTTCTGTTGTCTCTGGTAGTGTCTATGGGACTTTCTGTTGTCTCTGGTAGTGTCTATGGGACTTTCTGTTGTCTCTGGTAGTGTCTTGGACTTTCTGTTGTCTCTGGTAGTATCTTGGACTTTCTGTTGTCTCTGGTAGTGTCTTGGACTTCCTGTTGTCTCTGGTAGTGTCTTGGACTTTCTGTTGTCTCTGGTAGTGTCTCTCGTACTTTCTGTTGTCTCTGGTAGTGTCTTGGACTTTCTGTTGTCTCTGGTAGTGTCTCTGGGACTTCCTACTGTCTGGGACTTTGTACTGTCTCTGGTAGTATCTCTGGGACTTCCTACTGTCTGGGACTTTGTACTGTCTCTGGTAGTCTCTCTGGGACTTCCTACTGTCTGGGACTTTGTACTGTCTCTGGTAGTATCTCTGGGACTTCCTACTGTCTGGGACTTTGTACTGTCTCTGGTAGTCTCTCTGGGACTTCCTACTGTCTGGGACTTTGTACTGTCTCTGGTAGTCTCTCTGGGACTTCCTACTGTCTGGGACTTTGTACTGTCTCTGGTAGTCTCTCTGGGACTTCCTACTGTCTGGGACTTTGTACTGTCTCTGGTAGTATCTCTGGGACTTCCTACTGTCTGGGACTTTGTACTGTCTCTGGTAGTATCTCTGGGACTTCCTGCTGTCTGGGACTTTGTACTGTCTCTGCTGGTTCTGTTTCGTGTACCGTCTACTGTCCCTTCTACTTTCTACTCTCTGTTCTGGTATTTTTTTTTCCGGTGCTTTCTTCTTTTTCTTGTGATACTTTCTGCTATTCTGGTGTCTGTTATGGCACTTTCTACTGTCTCTGGTGGCTCTTTCTACTGGCTCTGTGGCACTTCGTACTGTCCAGTCTGGTACTTTCTACTGTCTGTGTTTGCACGATCCTCTGTGACTGTAATTGCGGCACTTTCTCTGCAGATTATTGCAGACCGGGGCCGCGGGCAGGCAGATAACAATAGAGTTAGGAGAGAAGCCCCTGCTTCAGAACCACTGAACGAGGCGTGTAGCGGGAGGCTGCACGTGGCTAACCGCCACTGTCAGGGTGTGGGGACTTCCAGCCGCTGATCGCGTCATCTGCTTCCTCCTGCTGTGACGTTCGCAAGCTGGGCCTTAAATTGTATCAATATGATGGGGGGGGGGGGGGGGGGGGGGGATTTATTTCTTCTGACCTGGATAGCCAAGATTTTGATGAGAGGGGGATAGAGAAGCTGTGATAGGGTGTTGGCTGGGGAGTGTGGGTGACCGTTATTTCTGACGGAGGACGGTGGATTATAGTTGGGTCTGTTCGAAATGGGGGGGGGGGGTGGGGGGGGGGGGAGTGGCTGGTCGGAGGAGAGGTGTTGATAAGACTGCGGTGGGCACCAGCTCTTTATGAGGGCGATGGGCAGAGCGGCGGGCCAGTGATTGTTGACGAGGCAGAGGTCGAGTCAGGTTCTGATGGGGGCTCTGGGCTACAGGGGGAGATGAAAATGGGGTTTGATGCAAATTTGTGGGGCACGTGGCACAATTATTTTGACAGCAATGAACGGGGGAGGGAGGGGGGGGGGAATTTTGACGGGAATATAGATGATGGTAGTGAGGGGGTGAAAGAGTTATATCTCACGGGTAGTGTGCGTCTTCCACGTTCATTGGTTTAAACAAAATTTATTCATACATTGTAATCATAGGCTCAACAAACAAGTACTGGAAACACAAAAGCAATATGCTTGTTTGAGTGTTACCTGTAGACGAAATGATAATTACAAAAATACATTTACGATAATTATTGTCAAAAGTCAAAGGCAACAACCCCCCCCCCCCCCCACACACACACACGCACCAAAAACGGAGGTGTGGGGTGGGGGGGGGAGAGCAAATATCTAACTGAATGGTCTAGTTCCACGTTCATTCAACTTCATCGTTTCCAGATCCGCTTGATACACTTGGGAGTCAGCAGAGTGTTACTTGTAATTTGATGAGCTGTGGCTGATGAACTGTGGCTTAGCGATAACCTTCCTGGCTGACCGGGCTTTAAATGTCTAGGAACTAATTGTAACATCACGGATGAGTGGTAGTGGGGGTGGGGGGTGGTGGTGGTGACAGGTTGCATGATCAGTAATCAGTTTATTTATTAGTGAATTTGTCACTGTGTGTTGCATGTTCAGTTTATTTATTAGTGAATTTGTCAATATGTGTGTTGCATGTTGAGTTTATTTATTAGTGAATTTGTCAATATGTGTGTTGCATGTTCAGTTTATGTATTAGTGAATTTGTCAGTAAATCGTGTTGCGTTGTGGTTGTTGCAGCCCAAGATTGCCTGGCATACATGCAGACAGGGAGCGAGCTGATTAAGGTGCGGTCCAACAGTCGGCAGTACCACCGCATCTTCTCCCTCAGCAGTGACGTGTCGGAGATACGCTGGCAGCCCACCTCCAAAAAGCCGCACAAAGCGAGAAGTGAGTACAGTGGTGTGTTAGGTGTGAGGTGGTGGCAGCCCACCTCCAAGAAGCCGCACAAAGCGAGAAGTGAGTACAGTGGTGTGTAAGGTGTGAGGTGGTGGCAGCTAGCCCACCTCCAAGAAGCCGCACAAAGCCAGAGGTACAGTGGTGTGTTAGGTGTGTGCTGGTGGCAGCCCACCTCTAAGAAGCTACCCCATTCCATAAATATGATGACATCTTTATTAATGATCCGACCATGTGAGTGGCCTACAGGAGGTACCCTAGACCTAGTGATGTCTGGACAGTCAGTGTCCAAGGGGTTATCGAAACCGGAGTGTAGGTCGATGTCAGACGGAGTCACTCGAACTCAGAGCTTCCTCACAAATACACACTGAGAGCTATGATACAGTGATGTCAGCTGGTGGCTACGCTTTTGGAACACACCTCCAAGTAGTCACACAAAGCTGATGTATATCATTATGTGGTGTACATGTGCATGGACTCTGGCGTTCTGACGTCATCTGTGGTCCCAGCAAGGCCACTGGTATATTGTTGTTGTTGATCGCTTTTATATAGCGCTATTCTCTGCTCTTAAGCAGACTCACTGCGCTCGCATGTGATTCTACTGATGATGATGAAGTGATGCTTTATGTCCTCAGATGTCAGTTGACATATTAGGGACAAGTTGTGACCAATGCCGAAGCACGGTGCAATAAATCTTTACGTCCACGGAACCCAGAAGGCTCGTTAGGACGGACAGTCCAGGACGTCCACCTCGACTCTCACACAGCTCCTGAACCATGTGTGATTCTACATGAGTGACTAGCGTTTTATAGCGCATTTTTAAATATCCACCAAAGTGGTGTACTTACAGCGCTGTATGGCTGGTGCCACATGAAACTGTTGTCGTCTTGGTGCGTTCTGTGAATACCATACAACCATGCACCATGTCACTTCATGCAAAGCCACATACGTAAGGTGCATGCATGTTTAGGTGTAACCTGCCACCTGCACTTTTGGCAGAATGACCGGGGTCTTTTACGTGCTACTGCGGTAACACGGGGGTGGAACGGATACCGAAATAAGAGTCAACACAGAAGGTTGACCCTGGAGAAGAAAATTCTCCCGCCGTTCCTGCAGGGACTCGAACCCACGACCTTTCAATCCTGAGTCCGGCGCTCTAACCACTGACCCATCCCGCTTCGTATATGACATCAGGACTCTGCGCTCAGCGAAACTAGTGGCATTACGATGTCGCCAGGCCGCCGTCCACATGAAATCACGTGACACGGACTGCGAGTAGTTAACAACGGATTCATTGGGCGGCGTAACTGTCTAGAACTAACGTGGAAGTTGTTCGGTGACTATTTGAACATGGCGCATACAGAGAGCCACACTCATAGTTAAGGAGCTGCGTGAGAGTCGAGGTGGCCGTCCTGGGCTGTCCGTCCTAACGAGCCTTATGGTTTCCGTGGACGTTAAGCTATATTGAACCATGCTTACGCATTGGTCTCAGCTTGTCCCTAATATGTCAACCGACATCCGAGGACATTAAGCATCACCTGAAGAAGAAGAAGAAGAAGAGAGCCACACAAGATAATGCATGTTGCCAGCACCACGTGCGTAGACATAGGTGTCCCCGCCCATCCGGTCGCGCCCCGTCCTTTTGACTGACGTGGAGAGTGAGACAACAGTGCCGCCCCGTCCTTTTGACTGACGTGGAGATACGTGTAGGCCAGTGTGGCCCCGTCCTTTTGACTGACGTGGAGATACGTGTAGGCCAGTGTGGCCCTGTCCTTTTGACTGACGTGGAGATATGTGTAGGCCAATGTGGCCCCGTCCTTTTGACTGACGTGAAGAGTGAGACAACAGTGCCGCCCTGTCCTTTTGACTGAAGGGGAGAGTGTAGGCCAATGTGGCCCCGTCCTTTTGACTGACGGGGAGAGTGTAGGCCAATGTGGCCCCGTCCTTTTGACTGACGTGGAGAGTGAGACAACAGTGCCGCCCTGTCCTTTTGACTGACGGGGAGAGTGTAGGACAGTGCCGCCCTGTCCTTTTGACTGACGGGGAGAGTGTAGGACAGTGCCGCCCTGTCCTTTTGACTGACGTGGAGAGTGAGACAACAGTGCCGCCCTGTCCTTTTGACTGACGGGGAGAGTGTAGGACAGTGCCGCCCTGTCCTTTTGACTGACGTGGAGAGTGTAGGACAGTGCCGCCCTGTCCTTTTGACTGACGTGTTGCCCTGTTGTGCCAGCTACTTCAGATCGGCCCTTTGAATAGCGAGAGAAAAAAATGTAGCAGCCTTTATTGCTTTGCTCTGTGTTCATGAAGTTGAATCAGATCAACCCCCCCCCCCCCCCCCCCCCCCCCCCCCCCAGTTTGCTGTGTCCTGAAATGACCCTGTGCATCTGACAGGATATTAAACAGGGACTCACCCACTCTGTCTCCTCTGTCTCTCTGCCTCTGTCGCTATGTATGTGTGTCAAGCCTGTCTATCTGCGTGACTGTGTGTAAATCCCCCCCCCCCCCCCCCCCCTCCCATCCGTGTTTGTGTGCCTGTGCGGCAGGCTGTTACCTTGTTTTTTCCCCGCACCGGTATTGGCTCATTACTGTCCGAGCCGTAACTCCCTTCGGGCTGCTGCCACGCTTGCCTGACGCCCATTAAATCATCGTGTCCGTGTTCTTCCGCTTGTTGAAGGCATTCTGCCCTCACTTTACCACCACTTGACCCTAATTGTGGCGGAAAGGGGATCAATTGGCCCCGGTCTCCCCTATGCCCTCCCGCTCCACCCAGGCATTAACGCTGGGCTGGGGCTGACAAGTCCATTGATTAGCTTCATCGGGCAACCTGTACTTATATCATTTAGGTAACGTAGAACAAGAGTGCAAGCATGTCCTCGTTTGATAGAAACTTTTAATCCAGATGTTCGCCCATGACGGCTTTGTCAAGGACATGCTTGGACTGTTATTCTATGTCGTCGTGTGTGACACCATACTCGTCCTTCCTTCACAGCGCGGTGCTCAGGAGACACACAGAGCCTCGTTTTGCTGTGCAGCTGTAGATGTATGTTATACATACATGGATGCTTTCTTACCTTGCCCTTGTACCTGCCAGTTCCTGCTTGACCGAGACTCGAACATGGGGGGGCTCTTACATAATGTTTCAGAACATTGAAGAATGTACATACAGACGTGTGTGTGTGAGAGAGAGAGAGAGAGAGAGAGAGAGAGGGAGAATGAATAAATGAATGAATGAATGAATAAACTTTATTTTACGAGGGTAGTGGAGTAGACACAGGGTCTTTTTACATCCAGCCCTCACCCATGAGGGACTAATTCTAGAGAGGGAGAGAGAAAGTGAGAGTGCATGCATGTGTGTGTGGATGTTTGAGGGAGAGGATGACAGTGATGATAATACCTTATTAGTAATATTACACAAGAAGGACTTAAGCAAAAGTTGGCTTTATACAGACCTGTCCATGGTCAGTGGTGACATACAGCAAGATAAAATACAAATAATTGTGGCAAAATAAAGAATGAATAATTATAGAAACCATTACTCAGTAAAACTTTGCAACCATTAAATAGAGCAAGAATGCTAAATAACAGGGGAGGTTGGTGGGGGAGTGGGGGGATACCCAAAGGGGGAGGGGGGGGATACCCAAACCAGAATTCTTCTGCTCCTCTCTCCTGTTCTCTCATGATTACAAACCTTGTAAAATGAAGTTTTCTCTCTCTCTCTCTCTCTCTCTCTCTCTCCTTGCCCCCTCCTACCCTCTCCCCCCCCCCCCCCCCCCCCCAACACACACACACACTCCTTCAGTCTGATAGATGTAGCTAGTCAGTCTGGCCTGTCAGCAGACCGCCATTTTTCTTGTCTTTTGTCTTTGTGGAGGGGCTGAGGATGGTCAGCCGGGACTGCCGGCGTCAGACGTAGCAGGGACAGCACCCGAACCCCCCCACCCACCCCCACCCCACCACCGGCACCACTGCTGTCTGGCCTTTCCCAGACTCTTTGGGTCTCGGGGCTATTTATTGTCCTCACTTTTCCCCATGGCCGCCCAGCCCGGGAGCTGTGTGAACAGGAAGCCTAGCAAGATGGATTTCTTGTCAGGGGGGTTGGTCTCAACACTTGTTTCTGTGGACACTGTCTCTGGCACTCCCTAGCCTGGAACAGCTGAAACAGCAAAGTGAAAAGTCTGACTGCCACCTTAACAGCTATTCACCTATTGTGAGGGTAGGCAGCAAGTGACTGTAGCCAGAGAATGGAGAGGGGAATACTGATTCTGGCCACTGCTGAGTGGTTTTTCACTGGCAGGCCTGTGATTCAGTCATCCCTCTCAGCCTGGATGATGGGAGTGTTTCGCTGGGTGTGTGTGTGTGTTTGGGGGGGGGGGGGGTCCTACCACAAATAATTAGGTATACACACAGTGTGTATATATTATGTATCGTTTGACAGACACTCTCTCTCTCACACACACGCACGCACGCAGGCGTGCACACACACACACACACACACACACTGTGCTGGGAGAGAGATAGGAAGCTGGTGACTGCCCTTTGTGGGTTAGAGTGATTTATAAATGCATTTTCTCCCTCTCCCTTTCTGCAGGGAGCCGGGAGTTAGCAGTTGGGTGTGGAGGGGCGGGGAGGTGGTTATCTGTTGACTGACTGCCCTCCTTCCACTCTGGGCACTGCCACAGAGCTCTGTGGACACTTTGTTGGTCCTTCCCTTTGCCCCCCCCCCCCCCCCCCCCACACACACACACCACGTGGCTAGAGTACCCTCATAGTCTTAGCACCCTGAAGGCTTCCTCTAGAGGAGGTGGACCTGAGCTCCCAATCCCTAATAATCCCCTACAGTCTCTATGGATGGAAAGCAACATAGAAGCAGACAAAAGCTTCCTGCCTCTGACGGCTTATGGACTGACCTACTGGGTGTTTGTTACCTGGAGCCAGCTCACTGTTGACTATACTGTTCCCAGAAGGTCCCTGACACTTGATGGAAGACAGCGCAGTGCAGCCTGCATAGTTCAATAGTTCACGTACAGGACTATTAGACCTAGAAACAACCACATGGTCGCCCCACATGGTGACCAAAGTGAGTGAGCCCCTTCATATGTGTTCCCGGGGCCTGGAAAACCAGAGAGTGGAGCACATCCAGCAGCACGAGGAAGACTCAAGGACCACGCCAGGCTCTATCTAACCAGACAGTGGAGCACATCCTGCAGCATGTTGAAAAAGACTCAGGACCCCCTACACACAAGGCTGTAACCAGACAGTGGAGCACATCCTGCAGCATGTTGAAAAAACTCAGGACCCCCTACACACAAGGCTGTAACCAGACAGTGGAGCACATCCTGCAGCATGTTGAGAAAGACTCACAGGACCCCCTACACACAAGGCTGTAATCAGACAGTGGAGCGCATCCTGCAGCATGCTGAGAAAGACTCACAGGACCCCCTACACACAAGGCTGTAACCAGACAGTGGAGCGCATCCTGCAGCATGCTGAGAAAGACTCACAGGACCCCCTACACACAAGGCTGTAGAGCCTTTGCATTAACTGGAGAGAACAGCTCCATTTGTCAAGCAAGTCAGACTGCCCTTGTGGTCAGCAGATGTAGCATGGCATCCATGGTTGTTAGAGTGTTGTCATGTACAGGACTTCTCTTACCCATGAGAAAAAGCAGGAGCTATTGAAGTAAACAGGGAGTTTGACCCTTTCACTCAAGGTGGTCACTGGTTGCAGTTCATTCTGCCTTGCCTGTTCTAGTTTTTTCTCTCAGGTACTCACTTTTCTTCATTTTTTGTTTCAAAGAATTTTTTTTTTTTTTTTTTTGAAAAACAAAATGTAGTTGCCTGAATTTTGATAAGTTCACTTTTTTGTTGTAAAAAGTGTTGATTACCAAAAGTGATTTTAAATTGTTGTAAGAGAAAGAGTACTTATTAGAAGACTTCATGCATGAAATATTTTGCCATGGTGTAGCATATGGTTGACTGGGCATTTTTTAATATCAACTGACAAATCCTTTAAATGTGTCGCTTAAGCAATGCTTGGGAACAAAAATAAAGTATTTTTTTTTATTTTTAATTTTTACATGGAGTGATCGTGAACACATTTTGGGTGCTGCATCTCCGGATGAGCCATAAGCGTTGAATAGCCGCGACTATATAACACTTCTCTGCTTGTGAGCAGACTCACTGCACTCTAGTCATGTGTGGTACACAGCACATCTTTTAATATCCACCAAGGTGGTGTGCTTTCAGTACTATTTTGTTGTTACATGACTGCTGCCACTTGAAACTGCTGCCGTCTCAGTGCATGTTCTGTGTATGCATACGACCATGCACCCGTTTACAGTTTCTCATTATTCAATGCCACAAAGGAAGGATGGATGTGTGTTTAGCTATAACCTGCCACCAGAGCTTTTCTCACAGTGACTGGGCTGTTTTACGTGCTACTGCAGTACCACAGGTGGAACAGATTGGGAAATAAGGGTTAACACAGAAAGCTGACCCTGGAGAAGAAAATTCCCCCACGCAGCTGCTGCTGGGGACTGAACCTGTGACCTTTTGATTATGAGTCTGGTGCTGTACCACTGAGCCATCCCCGCTCCCCACATTCATGTGAATAGTTTCTGTCTCAGTAAATAAAGAAATAATCTAAATGCAAATGTTTATCTTATTTACACATCATGTATTACTGCAGCCTCACCCACTGTGGGTGTTGCATTGTGTAGCCCCAAGAATGAATGTACACTTCGCTGTTGATCAGTCTTTTTGGAGTCTATAGTAACAACAGCAGCAGTAATACTTGTGTTTGTTTTGTTTCAGTTGCTGTGTCATCCATCAAGGAAGTTCGCCAGGGCAAGACCACGGATGCACTGCGCAACAAGGAGATTGCAGGCATGTATCCAGATGAGTGCGCCTTCTCCATCATTTTTGGGGACGACTTTGAGAGCCTCGATCTCATCGCCAACACCCCTGATGAGGCCAACATCTGGGTGACAGGCATGATGTGTCTGGTCAATGCCAACACCAAGCAATGTAAGTGTGGAGAGAGGGGATTCACACCACACGCCAAGCACTGGTTTACAGCACCCTTCCTCCAGCCACTGCTGTAACAGGCTACTCCCTAGCTCTCTACAGCAGTCAGCTAACTGACCCTTTTTCACTGGTGCTCATGCTGCAGTATGTTTGTAATGGACAACTCAAATTATGTCACGCATTTATTCTATTTCGAGATGCTTACAATGTGTGTGGCAGCATGAACAAAACCCAAATCATTTAAACCAAGAAGGAACTTTCTTTTTTCACTTGGGGCTTGTGTCCCCAATGTTTATGTGTGTGCTTCAGCACAGTGCTGGTTCCACAGTCTTAGTGGCAATAGTAGTCAAACGGTCCATGCAAGGCGGTGCTAGCAGTGTGAGATGTAGGGGCGGTTTTGGCAGCCAGGTGTGCACAAATAAAGTAGTGCCCCGTCTGTAGCATGGCTATAATGGCAGAGTTTGCAGGAAGGTGCCGCAAAGTGAGGCTTGGGGTGTGGGTTTGTTTCTGTGGTGTGCTGTGTCAGTGAATGCAGTTGTATCTCAAGCAATGTGACTGTGAAGGGGAGAGTTACATGCGACTGTGAAGGGGAGAGTTACATGTGACTGCAAAGGGGAGAGTTACAGCACCTGTGAAGGGGAGTGTTACATGTGACTGAAGGGGAGAGTTGGATGTGACTGCAAAGGGGAGAGTTACATGTGACTGTGAAGGGGAGAGTTACATGTGACTGTGAAGGGAAGAGTTACATGTGATTGTAAAGGGGAGAGTTGGCTGTGACTGTGAAGGGGGGAGTTACATGTGACTGCAAAGGGGAGAGTTGGCTGTGACTGCAAAGGGGAGAGTTGGATGTGACTGCAAAGGGGAGAGTTGCATGTGACTGTGAAAGGGAGAGTTACATGTGACTGTGAAGGGGAGAGTTACATGTGACTGTGAAGGGGAGAGTTACGTGTGACTGTGAAGGGGAGAGTTACGTGTGACTGTGAAGGGGAGAGTTACATGTGACTGTGAAGGGGAGAGTTACATGTGACTGTGCAGTGTCAGTGAATGCAGTTGTGTGCCCCACTGTGTGACTGAGAAAGGAGTTGGATGTTGTGCAGTCAGTGAATGTGGTTGTACACCAATTTGTGTTAAAGTACCCCAACCAGATAGGTATCACAGCCCTATTGATGATAGGTATTGCAGCCCTGTCGATGATAGGTATTGCAGCCCTGTCGATGATAGGTATTTCAGCCCTGACGGTGATAGGTATTGCAGCCCTGTCGATGATAGGTATTGCAGCCCTGTCGATGATAGGTATTGCAGCCCTGATGGTGATAGGTATTGCAGCCCTGTTGATGGTAGGTATTACAGCCCTATCAGTGATAGGTATTGCAGCCCTGTTGATAGGTATCACAGCCCTATTAGTGATAGGCATCGCAGCCCTATCAATGATAGGTATTACAGCCCTGCCGGTGATAGGTATTGGTTATTACAGCCCTATCAATGTGAATTGATTATAAAACAGAATCACAGTGTTTTTTTCAGTTGACTCATTGTCTAGTTTGCTCAAACACATCGGTGTACTCAAAGCAGTAGCGGTGTGAAGAATACACATGGTGCACACATGGTGCACAGAAAGTGGGTGTATTCAGGAGAGGCAGTGTGCACAGGTCATTGGGTACCTGGGGTGTGGTTTGAAGGAGAGTGTTGTGGGTGCAGAGCAGTGGGTATCTGGGGTGTGGTTTGAAGGAGAGCCGTTGTGGGTGCAGAGCAGTGGGTATCTGGGGTGTGGTTTGAAGGAGAGCCGTTGTGGGTGCAGAGCAGTGGGTACCTGGGGTGTGGTTTGAAGGAGAGCCGTTGTGGGTGCAGAGCAGTGGGTACCTGGGGTGTGGTTTGAAGGAGAGCCGTTGTGGGTGCAGAGCAGTGCAGAGATTTAGAGCTTCTGGGGTGTGGTTTGAAGGAGAGCCGTTGTGGGTGCAGAGCAGTGGGTACCTGGGGTGTGGTTTGAAGGAGAGCCGTTGTGGGTGCAGAGCAGTGGGTATCTGGGGTGTGGTTTGAAGGAGAGCCATTGTGGGTGCAGAGCAGTGGGTACCTGGGGTGTGGTTTGAAGGAGAGTCGTTGTGCGTGCAGAGCAGTGGGTACCTGGGGTGTGGTTTGAAGGAGAGCCCTTGTGCGTGCAGAGCAGTGGGTATCTGGGGTGTGGTTTGAAGGAGAGCCCTTGTGCGTGCAGAGCAGTGGGTACCTGGGGTGTGGTTTGAAGGAGAGCGTTGTGTGTGCAGAGCAGTAGCAGAGAAGAGCCAGTGTGCATGAAGCGGAATGCGGAAGCCAGGCATGGTGGGAGCAGATAAGAAGGAAGGCAGATAGCGGAGTGAAGGGCAGGGCCAGGAAGCTGGGATGGAGGGTGAAATCAATACAGAAATCTCCCCCACTAATCAGACTAATTGTACCGCTGCCACTTTCCCAGGGCCAGCCCCTTGTGAAATAATACACACAGCGGTGCCTGCACTGGCCGGACAGGCCTTTGCTCCTTCATTGGGACAGGTCAACACCAGTGTAACGCTATTGCTTGTCTAGCTTCCCTATTGCTTGTCTGGCTTCCCCGCTGCCAGCCCCTTGTGAAATAAGACACACAGCGGTGCCTGCACTGGCCGGACAGGTACTTGCTCCCTCATGGAGACAGATCAACCCCAGTATAACGCTATTGCCTGTCTGGTGGGAAACCACCAACCCCTTGTGAAGTAAGACACACAGCGGTGCCTGCACTGGCCGGACAGGCACTTGCTCCCTCATGGAGACAGATCAACCCCTGTATAGCGCTATTGCCTGTCTGGTGGGAAGCCACCAGCCCTTTGTGAAATAAGACACACAGCGGTGCCGTGCCTGCGCTGGCCAGACAGGCACTTGTTCCTTCATGGGGACAGGTCAACACCAGTGTAATGCTACTGCTTGTCTGGCTTCCCATCGCCTGCAGTTGGCAAAGTATTTTATACAGCAACTTCTTGACAGACAGTACTTTTTGTTCATATTAAACAGGCCAACACCAGTGCTTTTTGTTCATATTAAACAGGCTAATACCAGTGCTTTTTGTTCATATAAAACAGGCCAATATCAGTGCTTTTTGTTCTTATTAAACAGGCCAACACCACTGCTTTTTGTTCTTATTAAACAGGCCAATACCAATGCTTTTTGTTCTAATTAAACTCACAGTTCAGGAGCTGTGTGAGAGTCGAGGTGGCCGTCCTGGGCTGTCCGTCCTAACGAGCCTTCTGGTTTCCGTGGACGTAAAGCTATATTGAACCATGCTTACGCATTGGTCTCAGCTTGTCCCTAATATGTCAACTGACATCTGAGGACATTAAGCAACACTACCTACCTACCTACCTCATATTAAACAGGCCAATATCAGTGCTTTTTGTTCTTATTGAACAGGCCAACACAAGTGCTTTTTGTTCACATTAAACAGGCCAACATAAATACCTTTTGTTCATGTTAAACAGGCCAACACCAGTGAAATACTTTGTATTGTTTTTTTGTCAACAGTGTGTGTTGTGTCAGTAGTGTGTGCTGTGTGAACAGTGTTTGCGTGTCAGCAGTGCGTGTTGTGTCAGTAGTGTGTGCTGTGTGAACAGTGTGTGTTGTGTCAGTAGCATGTGTTGTGTCAACAGTGTGTGTTGTGTCAACAGTGTGTACTGTGTCAACAGTGTGTGCTGTGTCAACAGTGTGTGTTGATTATGTGTGCATTTATGTTGCAGCTACTTCTGGTTTGGATGACAACCAGCACATGAGAGACTCGTATCCTTTTCTCTGCTTCCTCTGGGGTCTTGCCGGTCAGTGGGGGGGTCTTGCCGGTCAGTACTGGGGTCTTGCCGATCAGTAGGGGGGTCTTGCCGGTCAGTACTGGGGGTCTTGCCGGTCATTGTGGGGGGGTCTTGCCGGTCAGTGTTGGGTGTCTTGCCTGTCAGTGCGGGGGGTCTTGCCAGTCAGTGTGGTGGGTCTTGCCGGTCAGTACTGTGGGTCTTGTCATTCAGTGTGTGGGAGGTCTTGCTGGTCAGTGTGTGGGAGGTCTTGCTGGTCAGTGTGTGGGGTCTTGCTGGTCAGTGTGGGGAGGTCTTGCTGGTCAGTACTGGGGGTCTTGCTGGTCAGTGTGTGGGATGTCTTGCTGGTCAGTGTGGGGGGTCTTGCTGGTCAGTGTGGGGGGTCTTGCTGGTCAGTGGGGTCTGTGGCGAGGGGTCTTGCTGGTCAGTACTGGGGGTCTTGCCGGTCAGTACTGGGGGGTCTTGCCAGTCAGTACTGGGGGTCTTGCCGGTCAGTACTGGGGGTCTTGCCGGTCAGTACTGGGGGGTCTTGCCAGTCAGTGTGGGGGGTCTTGCCAGTCAGTGCGGGGGGTCTTGCCAGTCAGTGGGGGGGGGGGGTAGGGTCTTGCCAGTCAGTGCGGGTGGGGGGTGGGGGATGCGGGGGGAGGGGGGGTCTCAGCAAACAGTGCAAGAAGTCTTCCCACCATACCTGCAAATAATTCGGCTGCCTGAACAGCAGCCATTGAAAGAGACAAGCACAGTCAGCACAGTCACCCACCAGTTTGAGTCTGTTGGCTGGCTAGACATTTCAGCAGTGTTTCCTTGCTTCTTTTTGCCTTGAAAGTTGTGTGAAAGTAGACATCCTATGAATACGTGGATCCACCCACCCACAGACCATCTACTGGTGAGTCTACCACCCCATACCTGTGGCTGTACAGAGTTGTAAATAATACTTAAGCGGGGGTGGAAAGGGAAAGAAGGAGGGAGGGGAAAGCTGGTGTGGAAGTGGCATCAAGATGGCAGTCAGGACCCACAGTCACCCAGTCAGCAGCCCACAAGCATCAGCCAAGCACATGCATAAGTCCCTCAGTTGTGTGCCATTCATGTAGCCATCCTCACGTCCTGATTGAAATCACCCTTTCAAGCAGAATGAGCTGACAAGAGCTGCACACCGTCCATGCTACCAACCTACCCCCTGCCAGTGCCAGCCCACCCACTGATTGCCCACCCACCATACCAGCCCACCCACTGATTGCCCACCCACCATACCAGCCCACCCACTGATTGCCCACCCACCATACCAGCCCACCCACTGATTGCCCCCCTCCCCCTCCACTGTACTAGCAAGGGGTCAGCCCACCCACTGATTACCCACCCACCGTACCAGCCCACCCACTGATTACCAGCCCACTCACTGATTACCAGCCCACTCACTGATTACCAGCCCACCCATTGATTACCCACCCTCCATGTCAGCCCACCCACTGATTACCCACCCACTGATTACCCACCCACCCACTAATTACCCACCCACTGATTACCCACCCACCCACTAATTACCCACCCACTGATTACCCACCCACCCACTAATTAACCACCCACTGATTACCCACCCACCATGCTGGCAAGGGGCCAGTTCAGACAGACATTCCTTAACTATATGGCAGTTGGCTGATGGAGCAGTTCCAGCGAGCGGAGCCCAACTCCCAGGGCCTGCTGGAAGAGAGTGAGGTCATCTCCCTCATGAGGGACATCAACGGCACCATCACCACCGCCGTCATCTGCCAGAAGCTCAAGGTGACCCCCTGTCCTGCTTCTCTCTGTCAACACTGAGCACTGCGTCTTTGAAAGCTTTCCTGAAAATGAGGCAGTAACGTGTTGAGCTGACAGAGGGCTGGTTCTCGGTCAGCTGGTCATGTGGACGGGCCTGTGGAGCAAAGAGCTGCCATGTCTAACTCTTGCTGTGGCCCTGGCAGCTGGTCATGTGGACGGGCCTGTGGAACAAAGAGCTGCCATGTCTAACTCTTGCTGTGGCCCTGGCAGCTGGTCATGTGGACAGCAAGGCTTGAGGAAAGGGCTGCTGTACCTAACTCTTGCTGTAGCCCTGGTGGTTGTGGAGATGACAGTGAAGCTCATTGGTCCAAAGCAAAAAAGGCCATTCAGCGACTCTTACTTTTTTTCTTTTTAAAAATTTAATGTGAGTGGTCATTTTTGGAAGCAGCCTTTTTTATCCTCATCAGAATTGATTATCAGAGGCAGCTTTTTTGTCGCCAAAGGAAATGATGGATTGCCTTTGGTTTTCAAGGTCACCAGAGGGAAAAATGTGAATTACTCTGTGAGCTTATCTGTTAGATGTGCAGAGTATATTATGTGCACATTCAGTCTTGCTTAGCTTCATTTGGCTGTGTGGTAACAGTTGGGAGGTAGAGTGCTTGGCTGTGATTGTTTTTTTTGTTGATGTTTAATATTGATATGGGTGGGAAGGTGACGTGCTCAGTAGTTCTGTCTTCATGTTTCAGGAGATGGAGATGACACGGGCAGATGGCAAGAGAGGACGACTGAATAGCGATGAGTTTATATCCCTTTTCAAAGAAATCTCAACTCGGCCAGAAATCTACCATTTGTTAGTGCGGTAAGCTGACAGCTGTGTTGCTTTTCTTTTAGCTTTAAAAAAACAACACTTGCATTGCTAAAAGCAAGCAGTGAAGATGATTCCTGAGGAAGCACTGTTAGATCTGTTGCTGTGGTCCGCTCCGCAAGGACAACAAACGCAGTGACAGTGCGCCTTGTGTTCTTGGCAGTGCATGATTCCCCACAGATACACTGTTACAATTATTCAAAGGTAACAAAGGGTTCCGTTGTGTAGCCGTTTGGAAACACAGTGTCCATGTTTTTGTGTGTCTGGATTTTGTCTGGATGGTATCTTCTGGAATGCTGAACATTTTGCACCCAGACTTGATATGAAGTTTTGTGTAGATAGTTTGGACTGCTGTCTTCAAGATGAAGGCTGCATGGAGGCAAGAACCATTACTCCTTGCCCACGTTTGGTGTGATCACTGCAGCATGAGTTGTTCTCATGACCCACAGTGTCGTGTGAAGAGTTAGGATTGTGAAGGTCGCTGAACAGCAGGGTTTCCTTGCCCTCAAACTTGGGCTGGTGGTGTATGATTGTGAGCCAGCGTGGTGAGGAAGGTCTGGAAGCTATACCTTTGTGATCAGGGTGAGAGTTCCACAGTCTCGATCATTTTGTCACTTCTGAACTGCTGGACTGTTTGCTACCACAGCTGTTTTGTCCCGATGTGCCCCCTGTACGCATTAGTCCTGTTCTTCCCACTGCTGTGTGCAACTGCTTGCCAGCCAGTTGCAGCTTGCCACATTCAGATCACAGGAATGTGTTTTTCTGCAGTGATATCACAGGAAACAAGCAGATTTTCCACAGTGATATCACAGGAAACGGGCTGTTTTTCCACATTGATCTCACATAAAATAAGCTGATTTTCCACAGCGATAACACAGGAAACAGGCTGTTTTTCCACATTTATCTCACATAAAACAAGCTGATTTTCCACAGTGATAACACAGGAAATAGGCTGTTTTTCTGCAATAATATCACAGGAAATGGGCTATTTTTCCGCAGAGATATCAGAGGAAGCTGGCTATATTTCCACATTTTTGCTCAGGTTTCATAAAAAAACATACAGAACTGTAGAGAAACATTGCTGGCAGTTCGGAGAAGTAACTTGTAAGGGAAATCAGTCTAACTGAGAAAAGAGAAAGCAGGAGTTTAATACCCTTAACCAGCCACACACACATACATGCGCACGCACACGCACACACACACACACACACACACACACATGGCTATTCTTGAAATGTTTTTATTGCTGTGTACCATACTAGAGTATTTCCATAGAGCACAATAGATAGGCAAGAATAATCTGTTTATAATCACAAATGCAGAATGACATACTAAAAACAATATTAACGATTATTTTCAGGTATGCAAGCAATACAGATTACTTTTCAACAGATGACTTGCTGTTGTTTTTAGAAGCTGAGCAGGGGGTGAGTGTATGTGTGAGTTTGTGTTTGTATGTATGTGAGTTTGTGTGTGTAAGCATGTGTATATGTTTTGTGTGTGTCTTGTGTGTGTGTGTGTGTGTGTGTGTGTGTGTGTGTGCGTGTGTGTGTGTTATATGTATGTGTGTGTGCATTTGTGTGTATGTATGTGCACATACATGTGTTATGTTGTGTATAGACATGTTTTTCCATGCATAGTTATATGTAGAAACAGTTTGTTGATAGGACTGCCCCTGTAGCTGTAACCATCACACTGTTGGTCAGCTGCTGTAACCATCACACTGTTGGTCAGCTGCTGTAACCATCACACTGTTGGTCAGCTGCTGTAACCATCACACTGTTGGTCAGCTGCTGTAACCATCACACTGTTGGTCAGCTGCTGTAACCGTCACACTGTTGGTCAGCTGCTGTAACCGTCACACTGTTGGTCAGCTGCTGTAACCATCACACTATTGATCAGCTCCTGTAACCGTCACACTATTGATCAGCTGCTGTAACCGTCACACTATTGATCAGCTGCTGTAACCGTCACACTATTGATCAGCTGCTGTAATTGTCACACTATTGATCAGCTGCTGTAACTGTCACACTATTGATCAGCTGCTGTAACCGTCACACTATTGATCAGCTGCTGTAAACGTCACACTATTGATCAGCTGCTGTAACTGTCACACTATTGATCAGCTGCTGTAACCGTCACACTGTTGGTCAGCTGCTGTAAACGTCACACTATTGATCAGCTGCTGTAACCATCACACTATTATTGATCAGCTGCTGTAACCATCACACTATTATTGATCAGCTGCTGTAACCATCACACTATTATTGATCAGCTGCTGTAACCGTCACACTGTTGGTCAGCTGCTGTAATTGTCACACTATTGATCAGCTGCTGTAACTGTCACACTATTGATCCGCTGCTGTAACCGTCACACTATTGATCAGCTGCTGTAACCATCACACTGTTGGTCAGCTGCTGTAATTGTCACACTATTGATCAGCTGCTGTAACTGTCACACTACTGATCTGCTGCTGTAACTGTCACACTATTGATCAGCTGCTGTAACTGTCACACTACTGATCAACTGCTGTAACTGTCACACTATTGATCAGCTGCTGTAACTGTCACACTATTCATCAGCTGCTATAACTGTCACACTATTGATCAACTGCTGTAACCGTCACACTATTGATCAGCTGCTGTAACCGTCACACTATTCATCAGCTGCTGTAACTGTCACACTATTCATCAGCTGCTGTAACTGTCACACTATTCATCAACTGTCACACTCTTGATCAGCTGCTGTAACCATCACACTACTGATCAGCCGTTAGTTTGAGACCGAAGCAAGTTAACTATAGCAGCCATCAGTATGAGATGAAAGCAAGATCAGATAAGCTGATTTTCTCCTGAGACACAGTGCGGTGGCGAGACCAGTAGATAAGATGTACTCTCTACTTTCTATTTTGGGTCCTATGTTAGCTGCTGCTAAGGAGAAAGGACCTGTTGGCCGGATCTGACTGACAGAATGCAGTTAGCCAATCAGTACATGCACACAATACACCCTGCGCTTTCAAGCACCATTTTGTCCAACAGCTCAGAATCATTTCCTTTCCATGTCATTGAAAAACTAATTACATGGCTTGACAGAGCTTTATGGGTCAAGTGCATCACATTTCTTAACTGATACAGTGAATTGTAAGCAATGGCTGCACTGTGGTGCTCATGGCAAAACTTACAGAATTTACAGTTTTGTTGATGGAATTGATCACATTTTTTGTTTTGTTGGTTTTGCCCTGTTTATTATGATGGTCTTGGCTAATGGGGTGCTGAAGGCCAACTTCCATTATCTTGTTTGGCAGCTTTGTTTTGCATTAGCTGTTGCAAACAAATTACAAAAACCGTATCCCCCCACCCCAGATCTTTAAAAAAAAGATTTAACCATGTTGGCATACTGCTGTTTGGAGAACAAATGTGCTGTTTTTGCTCAAATGATATCTGGTAGGTCAAGTAAAATGCAGAAATGTCAATGAGGTGAATCTGTAAAACAGGCAGTGTGAGTGTGCTTTTGTCTGACATTACATGAGTACATGAGGCTTTCTCCTGGCAACTTGTTAATGGTGCTGACCAGGTAGGCATGGCTGACTCAAGGCTCACTGCCTTCAGCAGAATGTCCTGTGGTATTTGGCAATGGTGCTGACCAGGTAGGCATGGCTGACTCAAGGCTCACTGCCTTCAGCAGAATGTCCTGTGGTATTTGGCAATGGTGCTGACCAGGTAGGCATGGCTGACTCAAGGGCTCACTGTCCTGTAGTATTTGGTGTGAACATCTTCAGCCACATACATTCCCTCTGCTCCCGGGATCTTTGACTGCAGCTGCAACTAAGTCATATAAATACTGTGATGAAAAGTCCTGATTATCACTGCAGTAATTTGTATCCTTAACAGTAGATGAAAATGACAGGCAATAAGTAGCTAACCTATTCCCATGATGGTGACGATGGTGATAATGTTACAGATGCAGCGAGTCACGAAAGATAAGTGTCTGGACATCATCAACAGATTTGAACCATCCAAAGAAGGACGTCGGAGATGTCAGCTTGGTATAGATGGTGAGTCAGCTTGGTAAAGATGGTGAGTCAGCTTGGTATAGACGGTGAGTAGCTCACAGTTTGGCACTAGAGGCAGTTTGTCAGGCATGAGAAAGGCTGTCTGTGGGAGACAAAGACTGCACAGAAAGGCTGTGCAATCCAGGAGAACAAGTGGAGTAAAGTTTAAGCCTCACAGGAGAACAAAAGGGGCTTCGCCATACAGGAGGCATGTGCTTTGGCCAGCACGCAGAGAGAGAGAGATTTATGTGACATGTGCTTTGGCCAGCATGCAGAGAGAGAGAGGTTTATGTGACATGTGCTTTGGCCAGCATGCAGAGAGAGAGAGGTTTATGTGACATGTGCTTTGGCCAGCATGCAGAGAGAGAGAGGTTTATGTGACATGTGCTTTAGCCAGCATGCAGAGAGAGAGAGAGAGAGAGATTTATGTGACATGTGCTTTGGCCAGCATGCAGAGAGAGAGAGGTTTATGTGACATGTGCTTTGGCCAGCATGCAGAGAGAGAGAGGTTTATGTGACATGTGCTTTAGCCAGCATGCAGAGAGAGAGAGAGTTTATGTGACATGTGCTTTGGCCAGCATGCAGAGAGAGAGAGGTTTATGTGACATGTGCTTTGGCCAGCATGCAGAGAGAGAGAGGTTTATGTGACATGTGCTTTAGCCAGCATGCAGAGAGAGAGAGATTTATGTGACATGTGCTTTGGCCAGCATGCAGAGAGAGAGAGGTTTATGTGACATGTGCTTTGGCCAGCATGCAGAGAGAGAGAGGTTTATGTGACATGTGCTTTAGCCAGCATGCAGAGAGAGAGAGATTTATGTGACATGTGCTTTGGCCAGCATGCAGAGAGAGAGAGGTTTATGTGACATGTGCTTTGGCCAGCATGCAGAGAGAGAGAGGTTTATGTGACATGTGCTTTGGCCAGCGTGCAGAGAGAGAGAGGTTTATGTGACATGTGCTTTAGCCAGCATGCAGAGAGAAAGAGGTTTATGTGACATGTGCTTTAGCCAGCATGCAGAGAGAGAGAGGTTTATGTGCAGCACTTCCGGCATATGAAATAACATTAATGATCAGTTTTGATATTTTGTTTTACTGTCAGATACTGTTGTTTTCCCCCCGCATCCATGGCGTAATTATATACTATTTATGATGATGGCTAAATATTTATGATTTGGCCTATCATTTTTATGATGATGGCTGAATGTGTATATGGTGTGGCATATCATGTTTATAATGATGGCTAAATGTTTGCGTAAGTTTGGCATATCACATCATGCGTAGTAGTGATGGTGAAACATAATTTGTGTGACTTGCGTGTGTGTGCAGGTTTTACATCCTTCCTGCTGTCTGAGGAATGTGACCTGTTTGACCCTGAACACCTCACAGTCTGTCAGAACATGAACTACCCCCTCACGCACTATTTCATCGCTTCCTCTCATAACACGTAAGTCTTTTCCTGTCAGAACACGAACTACCCCCTCACGCACTATTTCATCGCTTCCTCTCATAACACGTAAGTCTTTTCCTGTCAGAACATGAACTACCCCCTCACGCACTATTTCATCGCTTCCTCTCATAACACGTAAGTCTTTTCCTGTCAGAACATGAACTACCCCCTCACGCACTATTTCATCGCTTCCTCTCATAACACGTAAGTCTTTTCCTGTCAGAACATGAACTACCCCCTCACGCACTATTTCATCGCTTCCTCTCATAACACGTAAGTCTTTTCCTGTCAGAACATGAACCTTCCCCTCACACACTATCTTTTAATCGCTTCCTCACATAGTACACAAGTCTGTGCTTGTTGGAATATAATAATAGTGATAGATTATTTATTGTGCTCCACCTTGTAAGAGCCCAGAGCGCTAACAAAGACGTAAGGATACACTCATTTCATCACACACACACACACACACACACACACTGCATGCACTATGGAATATATTACCTGGAGTGTATGGAAGAATGTTGGATATTCTCCCAGACATTGCAGGCATTCCAGGCATTCCTCCACACATTAGATCGTAACCAGATAAGTGTGTATTTTTCATCATCATTTAAGTGCTGTTTTGTTGCTTTGAGAAAGTGGCTTACCTTGAAAATCTGCACATGTTTTGTATTGTCCCAGTAACATTATTTTTAACTGTTTGTGTGTTTGAATTCATTAAAGTTAGCATTACTTTTAACTGTGTGTTTGAATTCATTAAAGTTAGCATTACTTTTAACTGTTTGTGTGTTTGAATTAAAGTTAGCATTACTTTTAACTGTTTATGTGTTTGAATTCATTAAAGTTAGCATTACTTTCAACTGTTTATGTGTTTGAATTCATTAAAGTTAGCATTACTTTCAACTGTTTGTGTGTTTGAATTCATTAAAGTTAGCATTACTTTTAACTGTTTGTGTGTTTGAATTCATTAACATTAGCATTACTTTTAACTTTTTGTGTGTTTGAATTCATTAAAGTTAGCATTACTTTTAACTGTTTGTGTGTTTGAATTCATTAAAGTTAGCATTACTTTCAACTGCTTGTGTGTTTGAATTCATTAAAGTTAGCATTACTTTTAACATTTTGTGTGTTTGAATTAATTAAAGTTAGCATTACTTTTAACTGTTTGTGTGTTTGAATTCATTAACGTTAGCATTACTTTTAACTGTTTGTGTGTTTGAATTTTTGTTTTACTGTTTGTGTGTTTGAATTTTTGTTTTAGAATGCTAGCAGTCAACCTTGTTTCAGATTTTTTTTTGTGCAAGTGTTTATGGATAGTTTGTGTTTGCAACTATTTTGTGGAACAACTTTGTATCCAGCTATTTAATGGATGATCCCAGTGTGGAGGTATTTAATTGGAAATGGCGTGTCTAGGTACTTAATGGAAGATCAGCTGAAAGGTCCCTCCAATAAAGATGGCTACATTCGAGCTCTACAGAAAGGATGTCGGTGTGTAGAATGTAAGTTTTTTCCTGCTCTTTTTCTGTCACCTCTTTTTCTTTACTTTGCTGACATGCAGTCCCCTCTGCTAAGAACTCGGAGCTATTTCAGCAAGATTCAATTGACGTCAAACATTCTTTGATTGTTCAGTGCATCAACGATAATAATAATGGGCACTTTGCATGCCTAACCAGACTTGGCTGGCTTACAAATTCTTTTAAACATACAGATGTATATTTTGATAAGAGTCAAATGCACAGACATGCACTTCAACACACATGAATGGACACACAAACACTCACACACATATGCATGCACACACCTTCACATGTATCTCAGGGTAATGGGACTGAAGAAAAGTTCTTTTTGAAACTGACAGAGGTAGCATAATGGACAAAGTATTTAGAAATATGTACAATTTCAGAATTTGTTTGTGACTGCCATTTACTCCAGGGATAGAGTGACACATATGTGACAGGAGAAAATAAGTGTTGATGTGAGAGCTTTGAAACATTGACAGGAGAAAATAAATGTTGATGTGAGAGCTTTGAAACATTGTGACAGGAGAAAATAAATGTTGATGTGAGATTGCTTTCAGAAAATAATGTTGATGTGTTCATTGCAGGAGAAAATAAATGTTGATGTGAGAGCTTTGAAACATTGTGACAGGAGAAAATAAATGTTGATGTGAGAGCTTTGAAACATTGTGACAGGAGAAAATAAATGTTGATGTGAGAGCTTTGAAACATTGTGACAGGAGAAAATAAATGTTGATGTGAGAGCTTTGAAACATTGTGACAGGAGAAAATAAGTGTTGATGTGAGAGCTTTGAAACATTGTGACAGGAGAAAATAAGTGTTGATGTGAGAGCTTTGAAACATTGTGACAGGAGAAAATAAGTGTTGATGTGAGAGCTTTGAAACATTGTGACAGGAGAAAATAAGTGTTGATGTGAGAGCTTTGAAACATTGTGACAGGAGAAAATAAGTGTTGATGTGAGAGCTTTGAAACATTGTGACAGGAGAAAATAAGTGTTGATGTGAGAGCTTTGAAACTTTGCAGATTGATAACCTGTTGGGTTTTACCAGTTCAAAGCCACTTTACCACTTTGACTTATCCTGAAGGTCAAAGCAGAGTCTAAAAATTAACAGAAAACATTTGTGTTCCAGTTTTGAGTGTGCATGTTCTTGTGCTCTCTGTGTTTGTTAATATGTCTGAACTTGACCAACATGCTTCACTGGGCATTGAAAGTCAGTGATCTGTCTTTCTTATAGAGTTGACTGGGCATTAAAGGTCAATAATCCATCTTTGTTATGCAGTTGACTGGGCAGTATAAACCTTTGATCTGTATCTCTGCAGGTGTATGTGCATGCAGCTACATGTTTGACTGGACATTAGCAACCAACAAACTGTCTAGATTATCTTGCTGTGTATATGTGCAGCTATAGGTATTCATCCACCTGTGTGTGTGTGTGTGTGTGCGTGTGTGTGTGTGCATGTGTGTGTGTGTGTGCGTGCGTGCATGTGTGCATGTGTGCATGTGTATGTGTGTGTGTGTGTGTGTGTGTGTGTGTGTGTAGTGGATTGCTGGGATGGCCCCAATGATGAGCCAGTCATTTACCACGGCCACACTCTGACGTCCAAAATCACTCTGAGGTCGGTAGTGGACACCATCAACGAATATGCATTTGAAGTCTCCGAGTAAGCCCACATGCTTTTTCTCCTGCTTTTTGTGTCTTATGGATGAAGAAAGTCACTGAATGTAGGCTGTTTCACTGAGAAGTGGGCCACCATTTTGGTCAGAGCTTTTTGGGTGGAGTTGAGAGGGCTGTATACAAACATTTCATACAGTCTTTTGTGGGGCTTTGACAGTGCCTTGGGTAATTAGCCTTTGTGGGGAGTGTTTGGGGATAGCTGAGAGTGCCTTGGGTAATTAGCCTTTGTGAGGAGTGTTTGGGGATAGCTGAGAGTGCCTTGGGTAATTAGCCATTGTGGGGAGTGTTTGGGGATAGCTGAGAGTGCCTTGGGTAATTAGCCATTGTGGGGAGTGTTTGGGGATAGCTGAGAGTGCCTTGGGTAATTAGCCTTTGTGGAGTGTGTTTGGGGATAGCTGAGAGTGCCTTGGATAATTAGCCTTTGTGGGGAGTGTTTGGGGATAGCTGAGAGTGCCTTGGGTAATTAGCCTTTGTGGAGAGTGTTTGGGGATAGCTGAGAGTGCCTTGGGTAATTAGCCTTTGTGGAGTGTTTGGGGATAGCTGAGAGTGCCTTGGGTAATTAGCCTTTGTGGAGAGTTTGGGGATAGCTGAGAGTGCCTTGGATAATTAGCCTTTGTGGGGAGTGTTTGGGGATAGCTGAGAGTGCCTTGGGTAATTAGCCTTTGTGGGGAGTGTTTGGGGATAGCTGAGAGTGCCTTACATAAGCCTTTGATGAGTTACAGTAGATGATTCATGTCTGTATTGCTGTGTTCATGTCCAGTTTGCTCCCTTAGTGTTTTTTGTTTTTGTTGTTTTGTTTTGGGGGTGGAGGTGGGGGGTAATTGGAGAGTGCCTTAGCTAAACCTTTTGTGGAGAGTGTCTTCAGGGAAGTTCAGAGAGCCTCAAATGAGCCTTTGTGGCAAGTATTTTTTATTTTAGAGTGCCTTGAATGAATCTTTCATATAGAGTGTTTTGGGGTGAATCTGAGAATGCTTCATGAGTTTGAGTCTGACTGTTCACTACAATGTTGCCTTGTCTTCCACTGCAGGTACCCTGTGATATTGTCAATAGAGAACCACTGCAGCATTCGTCAACAGCAAACCATGGTCACCATCATGACGGAGGTGTTTGGTGACAAGCTTTACCTCAACTCTGTCGATGAAAAACAGAGTTGTCTCCTCTCACCCGAATCTCTCAAGGGAAAAATCTTAATAAAGGTGAGTGATTGATTAGACGATTTACTTAGTTGAAAATTGCTTACCGTAATGCCTCTCTTGGGCCGTTTATAGTCATGAGAGAGTTTGGAAACACTAAAACCTTTTTTGTTTTGTACTACATGTATGCATCATCTGAGCATTTACTCTTCTTCTTTTTCTCCCATTTTACTATTCTTCTACTTCTTCCTTCTGCGTCATCTGTGTGCTAATGCCACTGGCTGTTAGTCATCTGACAGCTGCAGTTGAGTTTTTTTATTTTATGTATGCTGTGATCTTAGCATGTGCTGTGTGCACGAGAAGGCGAGAGAGCACAGACAGGTCTACACGGTTGTGGAGTTGGAGCTGAAAGGGAATCCTTCCAGTTGTGCTTGCTAATTAATATGTCGTCAGGAAAAAGAAAGCTCCAGCCACTCAGTGATCTACCTCTGAAAAATCTGTAAATAGACTCCACCCTCTCACTATGGTGCAACAGAAGCGGCACGTTTTACTTGCCCTGCCTGCTGTTGCTTTCCCAACGACAGAGAGCAGTTTTGTGTGTTGTTGGCTGGACAGCAAACTTCACAGCTGCTTACTGTTACAACGACAGAGAGCAGTTTTGTGTGTTGTTGGCTGGACAGCAAACTTCACAGCTGCTTACTGTTACAACGACAGAGAGCAGTTTTGTGTGTTGTTGGCTGGACAGCAGGCTGACTGCATGCTGACTACGCTGTCAGTCACAGCTACATGTGCACAGCTGACTGTGCTGTCAGTCACAGCTACATGTGCACAGCTGACTGTGCTGTCAGTAGCTACATGTGCACAGCTGACTGCGCTGTCAGTCACAGCTACATGTGCACAGCTGACTGTGCTGTCAGTCACAGCTACATGTGCACAGCTGACTGTGCTGTCAGTAGCTACATGTGCACAGCTGACTGCGCTGTCAGTCACAGCTACATGTGCACAGCTGACTACGCTGTCAGTCACAGCTACATGTGCACAGCTGACTGCGCTGTCAGTCACAGCTACATGTGCACAGCTGACTGCGCTGTCAGTAGCTACATGTGCACAGCTGACTGCGCTGTCAGTCACAGCTACATGTGCACAGCTGACTGCGCTGTCAGTAGCTACATGTGCACAGCTGACTGCGCTGTCGGTCACAGCTACATGTGCACAGCTGACTGCGCTGTCGGTCACAGCTACATGTGCACAGCTGACTGCGCTGTCAGTAGCTACATGTGCACAGCTGACTGCGCTGTCGGTCACAGCTACATGTGCACAGCTGACTGCGCTGTCGGTCACAGCTACATGTGCACAGCTGACTGTGCTGTCAGTAGCTACATGTGCACAGCTGACTGTGCTGTCGGTCACAGCTACATGTGCACAGCTGACTGCACTGTCGGTCACAGCTACATGTGCACAGCTGACTGCGCTGTCAGTCACAGCTACATGTGCACAGCTGACTCCTGTCTAGTCAGTGCACAGCTCCCCATGTCAGGCACAGCTGACTGCGCTGTCGGTCACAGCTACATGTGCACAGCTGACTACACTGTCGGTCACAGCTACATGTGCACAGCTGACTACACTGTCGGTCACAGCTACATGTGCACAAACCCATGGCTCAGCAGTGGGCTGACTGTGCTGTCCAGGTTTAGGTGGCAACCCATAAGGGAAATGAACTCACACACAACTCGTCAGGGAATGCTCGTCCACAGTCTGTGGCTGTAGAGTTATCCTTGGCCTAGAGAGTGGAACACACACAGACACACACACACACACACACACACACACACACACACCACACACACACACACACACACACACACAAGGCGCAAGCAGGAAATGATTCATCAAACCATTCCCCTATAATCCATACTAGTTTTGAAACCCCTCCCCACCCCCACCCCCCAGTGTATGTTTTGAGAGACTGAGTTGCATGACCTTGTGTTATGTTAGTCTTCCTTTACCTTTCATTTCACAACCATTCTTTTTTGCTGGTTTTGTTTGTAGGGCAAAAAGCTGCCCAACGACTCTGATGCCATTGAAGGTTACGTGACGGATGAAGATGAAGGTGCAGAACCGGAGAAAAAACGCAACAGTAAAAGGGTAAGTTGTCCACAGCGGTAAAAGGGTAAGTTGTGTGCATGACAGTAAAAGGGTAAGTTGTGTGAATGACAGTAAAAGGGTAAGTTGGTGTACGAATATTGTGGCATTGTGGACAATATGCTAAAGTATGGTCACAGACCACATCAGATGAAAAATGGAAGGTCAGCATGCTCTTCTGCCCACAAAAACTGATTGACTTGCTGTACCTTAAATTTTCCCATGCACGTGCTCAGTTCAAGTGTGCAGCGGACTGCTTGAGTGGGCATTCAGTTTGAGGAAGAAGCAGAGAATGGACGCCGTAGTCTTGCTGTACAAAGTGTAAGACTGACGGACCCCTTTTGTTAGGGTCCCTTTTTCTGGAAACCAACAGGAAACACTGAAATGGTCAAGACGGCTTAGCTGCTCTGCTTACACGCTGTCCAGTAAGTAATTTCATTTTGAGCATCATGTCAAGCACAGAGGGTGACTGAGTGATAGGACATGACTTGCATGAAGGGATGCCAGTATCCTGAATGAACATGCACTTAGACAATTAATGCAGTTGGACTTCTGAATTGGCCAGACATTTACGTTTACCTGTTGTGAAGGTGTGTGACTGAAGGTAGGCTGATGAAGCGTTGCTTTGTTCAGGAGGGCTGTGTGACATTTACGTTTACCTGTTGTGAAGGTGTGTGACTGAAGGTAGGCTGACGTTGCGTTGCTTTGTTCAGGAGGGCTGTGTGACATTTACGTTGACCTTTTGTGAAGGTGTGTGACTGAAGGTAGGCTGACGTAGCATTGCTTTGTTCAGGAGGGCTGTGTGACATTTACGTTTACCTTTTGTGAAGGTGTGTGACTGAAGGTAGGCTGACGTTGCGTTGCTTTGTTCAGGAGGGCTGTGTGACATTTACGTTGACCTTTTGTGAAGGTGTGTGACTGAAGGTAGGCTGACGTTGCGTTGCTTTGTTCAGGAGGGCTGTGTGACATTTACGTTTACCTTTTGTGAAGGTGTGTGACTGAAGGTAGGCTGACGTAGTGTTGCTTTGTTCAGGAGGGCTGTGTGATATTTACGTTTACCTGTTGTGAAGGTGTGTAGCTGTAGGTAGGCTGACGAAGCGTTGCTTTGTTCAGGAGGGCTGTGTGATATTTACGTTTACCTGTTGTGAAGGTGTGTAACTGTAGGTAGGCTGACGAAGCATTGCTTTGTTCAGGAGGGCTGTGTGACATTTACGTTTACCTGTTGTGAAGGTGTGTAACTGTAGGTAGGCTGACGAAGCATTGCTTTGTTCAGGAGGGCTGTGTGACATTTATGTTTACCTGTTGTGAAGGTGTGTGACTGTAGGTAGGCTGACAGAGTGTCGCTTTGTTCATGAGGGCTGTGTGACATTTACGTTTATCTGTTGTGAAGGTGTGTGACTGAAGGTAGACTGATGGAGTGTTGCTTTGTTCAGGAGGGCTCTGTGAAGAAACACAAGCTGGCCAAGGAGCTGTCGGACATGGTCAACTACTTTGTCTCATGCCGCTTTGAAGACTTCCACACGTCTCAGCAGAAACGTATGTACTAGCTTGTGTGTGTGTGTGTGTGTGTTCGTGTGTGTGTGTGTGTGTTTGTGCGTGCGTGCATGTATGTGCGTGTGTGTGTGTTCATGCGTGTGTGTGTTCATGCGTGTGTGTGTTTGTGTGTGTGTGTGTGTGTGTGTGTGTGTGTGAAAGGTGTGCATACACGCATGTCCTTGCACATGTATGTAGGTATGTGTTATATATATATATGTATATGACTTAGTGCCCAAAGGTGCGCAAGAAAAGAGGACGGTACTAGAAAATAAAGTTGACAGGATGTGAGTGAGTAATGCATTTTTTGAATGAACACTTGTGAAGTCATCCACCAGTGAAGGGAGAAGGCAGTGCTGCTCTTCGTTCCTGAAAATTTGACTTTCAGTGTGATTTGTGACAAGATGTTGAACATTACACATTACAACAAGCCCACATCACTGTGCTGCTAATCATGCAGTTAACTGTGAAAACCCAACTGATCTTACAAGATGTGATCCACATGAGTATTACCAAGTAAACTGTTGTTGTTCTGTGTCACACAGAACAGCATACTCGCATAGTTTGTTGCAATACATAACGTTCAACATACAGCCAATCTTGAACATTTTAAATGAATAAAAAGCAACACATTTTGAAACATAAACAGTTATTCTTTAATAGAACAATATGTGACAAGGAAGATTTGATAAATTTTTTTCCTCAAATTTAAGCTTTCTTGACATAAACAGCAAATGATGTAAGAAATATGTCGTACATTACTATTTCAACAAGATGTACAATGCTGTTTGTTTCTTGATGAAAATGATAAATCAGTAACTTTTTATTACTGTAGAGTATAAAGACACAACTATTTCCATGTGAACAGTTTTTGCTGCATTAATTTTGTTGTAGTGGATAGCATAATGTTAAATAGACGACATGGTACTTGTTTTTCATAACAAAATAAATAATACTTATTATTTAACAAACAAGTAAGTGTTTTGTAAGAGAAAATGGAGCAAGTAAGAGTGAGTGCAACTTTGCTGCTTTTGTGTGTCACAAGAAAACACACGCAACCTGACATCCATGCGTTTCTAGTCATGTTGACTTGGGTGCCTAGGACAAAAATAGTTGAACAGTTAACTTAAAAGTGAAAGAATTAATAATAATAAATAGGAAAAATCATAATAAATATTACTAAAAAAATCACAGCCAAAGAATAATGCTATTAAGATCAGCACCTTACATTTTTAGAACTCTGGAAGGCAGGCAGGCATGGTCACTATAATTATGTCGAACGTTATTATTTCCACAGCTCGTGTTGTAATCGTAATGTTCAACATCTAACTTGACGACTTTAACCTACGTAAATTTGAATTGTCTACCATATATGATGATTTGTTTGAAGACGTAGTTTGTAAACAAAACGAACTGCGTTAAGGCAAGCAAAAAATGTAAAGAGTATGATCAGAATATACTGTTTATAACCAATCTGCTGTCGCACATTACGATTTCAACACGACTCATGTTGTAAGAAACTCGGTGAAAACAAATTTTCGAAAGCATCTGAACAAACTTTAGATCGACAGCAACAAAAACTCACTCTGTATGCTAACATTCCGATACTTTTAAAAGATTCGGCATATACCAATATAAATATCATCGTATAACCAGAAGATTTGACTAAATCTCTGATGAACGTTTAAATAAAGTTGAACGTTACGGTCTTCAGAAATGTTACCACACACCTTTCGCATATTAGAATGTCTTCCATGCGGCCATGTGCAAAAAGCAAATGACCCGGATGTATCACATGGCTGACCGGAAGTAGTGCAAAAGCGCAAAAACTTTATTATTTTCCTTTTTGCTTGTTTAATTTAATACGTTGTTGAACGTTATTTATTGCAACAATTTATGAAGAATGGCAAAATATATTTTAAAAACTACCCATACATTTGGAAGTAAAATAAAACATTGGCGCCTGATGCAGTGACGTACCACAGTAACTGGAGTAAAGTTTCGAGAAAGAGAAAGTCCGTTCTTTACTAGATCGTCTGCGGATGCTGGTCATGAAACATTTCAACACACATAACGTTCGACCAAGGGATATTTCGGAGCCTCTAACTCCAAAAAAAAACTTAGTGATAATCGATTTTATATGCACTGTGTAAAGCGATATCTCCTCTGTGCAAATCGGTGACTGAGGTAATGTTTTGATTCGTCATGTACGTGAATGAAAGCATCGAAAGCACTCACCGTGAGCATGTCTGTTTTCAGGGGTCGTATTTCGTGGTGCTTTTCACTTTCAAAAATAATTTCTCCAGCTGCTCCAGATTTGGAGCTCATATTGTTTCCACTGTGATACCGACCAATTTTGAACGCACACACAAAGCAACAACAAGACAAAGTGTTTGAAACAGATTTTATTGACAGTCAAAAATCGGACCCCCCATTTGCGCACCTTTTGGCACTAAGTCATATATATATATAGAGAGAGAGGTGTGTGTGTGTGTGTGTGTACATGTGCGTGCATGCTTGAAGATAAATGGTGTGTTTCACATTACAGAGAATAGAGAAGACAAAAGATGTGTGTCATTCTCTTACAAAGGGTATGGGAGATGGGTAATTGTATTATTGATATACTGGTTGTGTCACAGAGAAGTACTGGGAGATGTGTGATTTCTCTTATTGATGTGCTGTTCATGTATTACAGAAATGATGATGTGTGTTATTGATGTGCTGTTCATGTATTACAGAAATGATGATGTGTGTTATTGATGTGCTGTTCATGTATTACAGAAATGATGATGTGTGTTATTGATGTGCTGTTGTTGTGTCAGAGAGAAGTACTGGCAGATGAGTGATGTGTGTTATTGTGTGACAGAGAAGTACTGGCAGATGAGTGATGTGTGTTATTGTGTCATAGAGAAGTACTGGGAGATGAGTGATGTGTGTTATTGATGTACTGTTATTGTGTCATAGAGAAGTACTGGGAGATGAGTGATGTACTGTTATTGTGTGACAGAGAAGTACTGGGAGATAAGTGATGTACTGTTATTGTGTGACAGAGAAGTACTGGGAGATGAGTGATGTACTGTTATTGTGTCATAGAGAAGTACTGGGAGATGAGTGATGTACTGTTATTGTGTCAGAGAGAAGTACTGGGAGATGAGTGATGTACTGTTATTGTGTCAGAGAGAAGTACTGGGAGATGAGTGATGTGTGTTATTGATGTACTGTTATTGTGTCACAGAGAAGTACTGGGAGATGAACTCCTTCAGTGAGTCACAAGCGCTGAAGCTGGCCATGTCATGTCCTGAGGAATTTGTCAACCACAACAAACGTTTCTTGTCACGCATCTACCCCAATGGTATGAGAGTGGATTCCACCAACTACAACCCCCAGGACCTGTGGAACTGCGGCTGTCAAATGGGTAAATGGATATACCCCCACCCTGCCTCAAATGACCAGCATTCCAAACAGTCCAGTCTACCAACCAAACGGAGGCAGTCACATGCATAGCACTCAGAGCATTCAGCACCCCATGGCTGTCACACCCTTTGGCCAGCTAGGCCTCTCTTGTGTCACGCTTCAGCTATTCCTACAGTTGGCTGTCACCCACTGTTTCCAGTGCACCGAACCCTCCTAGCTATCGCCCACCAGTGTGTCTCCAGTACACTAAACCTCCCTAGCTATCACCCACCAGTGTGTCTCCAGTACACTAAACCTCCCTAGCTATCACCCACCAGTGTGTCTCCAGTACACTAAAAAAAACTAGCTATCACCAAGCAGTGTGTCTCCAGTACACTAAACCCCCCTAGCTATCACCCACCAGTGTGTCTCCAGTACACTAAACCCCCCTAGCTATCACCCACCAGTGTGTCTCCAGTACACTAAACCTCCCTAGCTATCACTCACCAGTGTGTCTCCAGTACACTAAACCTCCCTAGCTATCACCCACCAGTGTGTCTCCAGTACACTAAACCTCCCTAGCTATCACTCACCAGTGTGTCTCCAGTACACTAAACCCCCTAGCTATCACCCACCAGTGTGTCTCCAGTACACTAAACCCCCCTAGCTATCACCCACCAGTGTGTCTCCAGTACACTAAACCCCCCTAGCTATCACTCACCAGTGTGTCTCCAGTACACTAAACCCCCCTAGCTATCACCCACCAGTGTGTCTCCAGTACACTAAACCTCCCTAGCTATCACTCACCAGTGTGTCTCCAGTACACTAAACCCCCCTAGCTATCACCCACCAGTGTGTCTCCAGTACACTAAACCCCCCTAGCTATCACCCACCAGTGTGTCTCCAGTACACTAAAAAAAACTAGTTATCACCCAGCAGTGTGTCTCCAGTACACTAAAAAAAACTAGTTATCACCCAGCAGTGTGTCTCCAGTACACTAACCCCCCCTAGCTATCACCCACCAGTGTGTCTCCAGTACACTAACCCCCCCTAGCTGTCACCCAGCAGTGTGTCTCCAGTACACTAACCCCCCCTAGCTGTCACCCAGCAGTGTGTCTCCAGTACACTAACCCCCCCTAGCTGTCACCCAGCAGTGTGTCTCCAGTACACTAACCCCCCCTAGCTGTCACCCACCAGTGTGTCTCCAGTACACTAACCCCCCCTAGCTGTCACCCACCAGTGTGTCTCCAGTACACTAACCTCCCTAGCTTCACCCACAGTGTGTCTCCAGTACACTAACCCCCCTAGCTGTCACCCACCAGTGTGTCTCCAGTACACTAAACCCCCCTAGCTGTCACCCAGCAGTGTGTCTCCAGTACACTAACCCCCCCTAGCTGTCACCCACCAGTGTGTCTCCAGTACACTAACCCCCCCTAGCTGTCACCCAGCCCGTGTGTCTCCAGTACACTAACACCCCCTAGCTATCACTCAGCAGTGTGTCTCCAGTACACGAAATCCTAGCTATCACCTAGCAGTGTGTCATCAGTACGCTAAAAAAAACTAGCTCTCACCCACTAGTGTGTCACCAGTACACTAAAAAAACCTACCTATCACCCAGCAGTGTGTCTCCAGTACACTAAAAAAAACTATCACCCACTAGTGTGTCTCCAGTACACTAAAAAAAAAACTACCTATCACCCACCAGTGTGTCTCCAGTACACTAAAAAAAAAAACCTATCACCCAGCAGTGTGTCTCCAGTACACTAAAAAAACTACCTATCACCCAGCAGTGTGTCTCCAGTACACTAAACAAAACTAGGTGTGTCTCCAGTCCAGCGCACTTAACCTCCCTCAGGTGTCACCCCTGACGGTTGTGTCACATGGTTCCAGTGGCTCTCAACTACCAGACAGCCGGACTGATGATGGACCTGTACAATGGCTGGTTCCGTAAGAATGGCGGCTGTGGCTACGTGCTGAAGCCTGCCATCATGCGTGAAGAGATTGCCTACTTCAGCGCCAACACCAGGGAGGTGATTCCAGGTGTGTCGCCACAGTTACTGCACATCAAGGTAAGTTGTAACCTGTGACTTTGTCAGTCCAGTCTTTTGCTTGTGCGCCTTTCAAATTATCTCTAGTCAGAACTTCTACATATCAGAACTTCTACAAATCATCACTAGTCAGAACTTCTACATATCAGAACTTCTACATATCAGAACTTCTACAAATCATCACTAGTCAGAACTTCTACATATCAGAACTTCTACAAATCATCACTAGTCAGAACTTCTACATATCAGAACTTCTACAAATCATCACTAGTCAGAACTTCTACATATCAGAACTTCTACAAATCATCACTAATCAGAACTTCTACATATCAGAACTTCTACAAATCATCACTAGTCAGAACTTCTACATATCAGAACTTCTACATATCAGAACTTCTACAAATCATCACTAGTCAGAACTTCTACATATCAGAACTTTCTACAAATCATCACTAGTCAGTACTTCTACATATCAGAACTTCTACAAATCATCACTAGTCAGAACTTCTACATATCAGAACTTCTACAAATCATCACTAGTCAGAACTTCTACATATCAGAATTTCTACAAATCATCACTAGTCAGTACTTCTACATATCAGAACTTCTACAAATCATCACTAATCAGAACTTCTACAAATCTGAGGAGTCTGTTGTACTTTTCAAATAGTCACATATCAGAACTTCTCCAGATCCAAAGAGTCTGTTTTATTTTGCAGATCATTATTGGTCAGAACTTCCCCAAATCCAAATAGTATCTGTTTTCTGTTGTACATACCCAAAGAGGTCTCTTGTACTTTGCAGAGAAGGGCTGGTGGCTTGTCATGTTGCCCAAAGGGCCGATGGCTTGTCATGTTGCCCAAAGGGCTGGTGGCTTGTCATGTTGCCCAATGGTGGCTTTCATGTTGCCCAAAGGGCTGGTGGCTTATCATGTTGCCCAAAGGGCTGGTGGCTTGTCATGTTGCCCAAACGGCCAGTGGCTTGTCATGTTGCCCAAAGGGCTGGTGGCTTATCATGTTGCCCAAAGGGCTGGTGTTTGTCATGTTGCCCAGAGGGCCAGTGTTTGTCATGTTGCCCAAAGGGCCGGTGGCTTGTCATGTTGCCCAGAGGGCCGGTGGCTTGTCATGTTGCCCAAAGGGCGGTGCTTGTCATGTTGCCCAAGGGCGGTGTTGTCATGTTGCCCAAAGGGCCGGAGGGCCCAGCTGTTGTCATGTTGCCCAGAGGGCCGGTGCTGTCATGTTGCCCAGAGGGCCGGTGGCTTGTCATGTTGCCCAGAGGGCCGGTGGCTTGTCATGTTGCCCAGAGGGCCGGTGGCTTGTCATGTTGCCCAGAGGGCTGGTGGCTTGTCATGTTGCCCAAAGGGCCGGTGGCTTTGTCCCATGTTGCCCTCAGAGGGCCGGTGGCTTGTCATGTTGCCCAGAGGGCCGGTGGCTTGTCATGTTGCCCAGAGGGCCGGTGGCTTGTCAAGTTGCCCAGAGGGCCGGTGGCTTGTTCTTGCAGTTGAGGCATGGGGCATGAACCAGGAAGTGGTCAGGGCAGATCTTCAGCAGTGGAGACTGGCATGTGGACTGAGAGCCAGTGAGTTGTAAACAAGTGGCCGTCATCATCTCTTTCTGTCATAAACTGAATACTACATGAGCAGTTGCACTCTGATGTTGTAGTGTCCTGCATTATTGTTTGGGTCAGCTAAACAGTTAATTGTGAGCTGTTTGGTCACAGTGGGTAGCCATTGTTGATAATATGCATTTTTTTAAACTTTTTTTTTAATGTATTGTAAAGTCCATAGTAAGTGCAATTATTTGTCATTGTAATCCCAGTATCCCAGTATTATATGGGTTGTTCTCCAAAGTGTGTGTGCTAAAAATGACATCTACCACCAAAATCCAAAATGGCTGACATTTTTCACTTTGCTTCAACAGTTTCTGAGCAAAACCAGAGGCCTATCAAAATGGACTAAGTGATGTAACATGTTAAATACAACAACAAAATGGATGATAAACAATATCAGCTGCAAAAAAAGTAACATACAGATGCATAAACTTATCTTTATTCAAAAGATTATGATCCACATTCAAAAGATTATGATCCACCTTTCCACAAGTTCACCTGTGTAGCACAGTGTTATGAATAGGCTTTACAAACTTGGTGGTCAGTGAAAAGGTGTGTCGTACTTTTCAGATCATCAGTGGTCAAAACTTCCCCAAGCCCAAGGGGTCAGCAGCGAAAGGGGACGTGACCGACCCCTACATCACCATTGAGGTCTTTGGCATCCCAGCTGACTGCGCGGAGGAACGAACCAAAACAGTGCCACATAATGGTGGGTGGACGGCACATCTTCCTGCGCAAGGCAGAAAAAAATGTTTCTGTGTAGCAATCTGTGTTATCCTGGTATCTCCTTCTGTTTGCCCTACCACCTGTGTCAGAACTTGATGTTGCGAGTGTCTGGGACATTGTTTAAAATATGGTGATCACTTTTAAAATATGGTGATCACTTATGTATTGATCATTTTATGCACAGCAAAATCTTGTTCTGAGTGACTGTTCTAAGTGCATACATGCACGCACATACACACAGGCACCCCCACACACGTGTATAATTATTGACTACACACAGGCACCCACACACACTTGTATAATTATTGACTACACACAGACACCCCCACACACGTGTATAATTATTGACTACACACAGGCACCCGTGTATAATTACTGACTGCACACAACTTAATTCACAGCCAGCTTAAACAGACTTGAAGTGGGGAAGATATCAGCATGGGGCGTGGAGCAGAAATCATGGTGGATCTGTTGCTTTGGAAAAAGGAATGTCTTAAGGTTTGATTTCAAGGAGCCCAGAGAGGGCTTCTGTCGGAGAATGTGATTGTAGTGTCGCACTTTGCATAATAGTAGTTTTCATTAAGCTTAACCCATTCTTCGACAGTATTACACATGATATCACACCATCGATCACCTGGATGAGAGAGGCATGGAAAAAGGAAAGCACTTGATGATTCTTTTTGAAAGGACAAGAGCCATTGTCAGTCAGACAAACATTGGAAGTGTTTCAAAGGCAACATTGGGGGAAATACGGAGAGTCGGGGCAGAGCACATGTGGGCTTTTCCAAGTGCGTAGATAGCATCTTGAACTGAACAGAACTGTGATTTGTATGAACTGTATGTTATGTTTGTCTGTGTTTTTCAGGCTACAACCCTATCTTTGATGAGAGCTTTGAGTTTCAAATCAACCTGCCAGAGCTGGCTCTGGTTCGCTTTGCCGTGCTGGACGATGACTACATTGGAGACGAGTTCATTGGACAGTACACGCTGCCGTTTGAATGCATGCAGACAGGTGAGCGTTCTCCGTCCAACTAATGCTTTCATCTGCCTTTTGAATACACCAGACAAGTCAGTGCTCACCAGTTAATACTTTTACGTACCACTCTAAGAAGGGTCTTGGAAGGAACGTTACTTAGCTGTCTTTATTCTCCATGCGACTTGAAATGACCATAAATGGAGCAGAGTTAATTAGCATGGTGCAGGAAGTGTACTGTTACAGTCCTTTAAAAAAAAAATGTCTGCAGACAGGTCAGCGTGCTCTTGTTGGTTTGTGGTTTTGTCTGCTTTGTGTCTTCTGCTTGTTCTGTTTATAAATCCTCATATGGCGCCGTGGTTGACTGTTTATAAATCCTCATATGGCGCCATGGTTGACTGTTTATAAGTCCTCATATGGCACCATGGTTGACTGTTTATAAGTCCTCATATGGCGCCTTGGTTGACTGTTTATAAATCCTCATATGGTGCCATGGTTGACTGTTTATAAATCCTCATATGGCGCCATGGTTGACTGTTTATAAGTCCTCATATGGCGCCAAGGTTGACTGTTTATAAATCCTCATATAGTGCCAAGGTTGACTGTTTATAAATCCTCATACAGTGCCGTGGTTGACTGTTTATAAATCCTCATACAGCGCTGTGGGTGACTGTATAAATCCTCATACAGCGCCGTGGTTGACTGTTTATAAATCCTCATACAGCGCCGTGGTTGACTGTTTATAAATCCTCATACAGCGCCGTGGGTGACTGTTTATAAATCCTCATACAGCGCCGTGGGTGACTGTTTATAAATCCTCATACAGCGCCGTGGGTGACTGTTTATAAATCCTCATACAGCGCCGTGGGTGACTGTTTATAAATCCTCATACAGCGCCGTGGTGACTGTTTATAAATCCTCATACAGCGCCGTGGTTGACTGTTTATAAATCCTCATACAGCGCCGTGGTTGACTGTTTATAAATCCTCATACAGCACCGTGGTTGACTGCTTATAAATCCTCATAAGCCGTGGTTGACTGTTTATAAATCCTCATACAGCCCGTGGTTGACTGTTTATAAATCCTCATACAGCGCCGTGGTTGACTGTTTATAAATCCTCATACAGCGCCGTGGTTGACTGTTTATAAATCCTCATACAGCGCCGTGGTTGACTGTTTATAAATCCTCATACAGCGCCGTGGTTGACTGCTTATAAATCTTCATAACGCCGTGGTTGACTGTTTATAAATCCTCATACAGCGCCGTGGTTGACTGTTTATAAATCCTCATACAGCGCCGTGGTTGACTGTTTATAAATCCTCATACAGCGCCATGGTTGACTGTTTATAAATCCTCATACAGCGCCGAGGTTGACTGCTTATAAATCCTCATACAGTTGCACATTGCAGGTTATGTTTGTCACTGACTGTTGCACGTTGCGGGGTACATACCTTGTTTGTCACTGACTGTTGCACATTGCAGGGTACATACCTTGTTTGTCACTGACTGTTGCACATTGCGGGTACATACCTTGTTTGTCACTGACTGTTGCACATTGTGGGGTACATACCTTGTTTGTCACTGACTGTTGCACATTGTGGGGTACACACCTTGTTTGTCATTGACTGTTGCACATTGTGGGGTACATACCTTGTTTGTCACGACTGTTGCACAGTGTGGGGTACACACCTTGTTTGTCACGGACTATTGCACATTGTGGGGTACACACCTTGTTTGTCATTGACTGTTACACATTGTGGGGTACATACCTTGTTTGTCACTGTTGCACATTGCAGGGTATGTTTGTCACAGACTGTTGCACATTGCAGGGTATGTTTGTCACTGACTGTTGCTCATTGCAGGGTATGTTTGTCACAGACTGTTGCTCATTGCAGGGTATGTTTGTCACAGACTGTTGCTCATTGCAGGGTAAGTAGCTACAGCTTTTGTCTCATTCACGGGACCTGAGACTGTACACAGTCTGTTGCTCATTCAGGAGCTAGGGACGGGTAAGTAGCTGTTTTTTCTCTTTTGACTGACCTGAGACTGTACACAGGTCTGTGTCTTCAGGAGCTAGGGACTGGTGAGATCTGACTGACCTGAGACTGTACACAAGTCTGTGTCTTCAGGAGCTAGGGACTGGTGAGATCTGACTGACCTGAGACTGTACACAGGTCTGTGTCTTCAGGAGCTAGGGACTGGTGAGATCTGACTGACCTGAGACTGTACACAGGTCTGTGTCTTCAGGAGCTAGGGACTGGTGAGATCTGACTGACCTGAGACTGTACACAGGTCTGTGTCTTCAGGAGCTAGGGACTGGTGAGATCTGACTGACCTGAGACTGTACACAGGTCTGTGTCTTCAGGAGCTAGGGACTGGTGAGATCTGACTGACCTGAGACTGTACGCAGGTCTGTGTCTTCAGGAGCTAGGGACTGGTGAGATCTGACTGACCTGAGACTGTACACAGGTCTGTGTCTTCAGGAGCTAGGGACTGGTGAGATCTGACTGACCTTACTCAATAAAACCTGATGTTGAGCTGGCAAAATCTGACAAGCCTTTATTTGATGAAAGCTGCTGTTGAACTTTTAGACTTTTGTACTAATTTTTGAGTAACCTTGATACAGTACTGTAATGATGTGACATACCGGTGTGTCAAACACTGACTGTAGTGTAATATTGCGACATACCAGTGTTGTGCCAAACACTGACTGTAATTTTGCAACATACTGGTGTTGTGCCAAACACTGTAATGTTGCAACAGACTGGTGTTGTGCCAAACACTGACTGTAATGTTGCAACATACCAGTGTTGTGCCAAACACTGACTGTAATGTTGCGACCTATCGGTGTTGTGCCAAACACTGTAATGTTGCGACAGACTGGTGTTGTGCCAAACACTGTAATGTTGCGACATACTGGTGTTGTGTCAAACACTAATGTTGCGACATACTGGTGTTGTGTCAAACACTGTAATGTTGCGACAGACTGGTGTTGTGCCAAACACTGTAATGTTGCGACATACTGTTGTTGTGTCAAACACTGTAATGTTGCGACATACTGGTGTTGTGTCAAACACTGTAATGTTGCGACATACTGTTGTTGTTTCAAACACTGTAATGTTGCGACATACTGTTGTTGTGCCTAACGCTGACTGTAATGTTGCGACATACTGGTTGTTGTGCCTTACGCTGACTGTAATGTCGTGACATACCGGTGTTGTGCCAAACACTGACTGTAGTGTGATGTGGTGAGATGGCAGTGTGGCCTTGCAGAAGGCGTCCAAGCGTGGGATGTCGGTGAAGAAGACCAAGCGGTCTCGGGACTACACCAGCATGAAGGCAGTGGGCGTGAAGCCGATTGACGAGACGTTCAAGGTGGCCATCGCCCCACTGAGGGAAGGCACCGATCTGCGGGACAATGTGCAAGTCGCTTTTGCCAGCTTCAAGGAGGCCTGCGGGCTGGCCCCCATCTCCAACATCAAGCAGTGCATCCGCCTCCTGGCCACCCGCATTGCCAACTCCGGTGACCACGCCACGCTCAATTACGTCATGCATGGCGAGGTCAGTTCGGTGTATTTGTGTACCTTCATTGAGAAGGTGGTGGGGGTTAGGGTTTTACTGGAATCACCATGTTTATCTGTCTGTCTTTCCATCTGTCTTGTCTGTGTGTCCGGGCTTTGTCCAGAAGATGTCTTCTAAAGTGCTCTGCCTTTTGTAACCAAACTTGGTATGGTGGTGCATCATCCTGAAGATTTGGAACCAAACCTGGTATGGTGGTGCATCATCCTGAGGTCTTTTGTAACCAAACCTGGTATGGTGGTGCATCATCCTGAGGTCTTTTGTAACCAAACCTGGTATGGTGGTGCATCATCCTGAGGTCTTTTGTAACCAAACCTGGTATGGTGGTGCATCAGCCTGAGGCAGGGTGTCATTCAAACTGGGTTGCTTTCACTTTCTTGTCTTTTCTGCATTTTATGAGTAACCTCCACTGCAGCATAGACATCAGGATCCTCTCTGCTGACACTCTAGAGCTGTCAGAGATTAGAATATAGCTTTGCATGCTTTGCCTACTGCCAGCAGTTCTGCCTTCGCAGTTCATTCATGTGTATTTATCTCAATTTACTTAAAACCTAAATTAATGTGTGAAACTTGAGCAGTGAATTAGACTTTCACGTGTGGTTCGATGACTTTCAACCAGCTGTGACTTCTGCAGTTGACCGGTTATTAAGTATCAAGAATCTACCAACCGGGTATTAAGTATCAAGAATTTACCAGTTGGTGACAAGAAGTCTAAGTGGACTGGCTGTGGTAAGGCAGCATCAGCAGCAAGAGCCTCCCCCCCCCCCCCCCCCCCCAGGACAACCCCCCATCTTGCTGCTGTCTACAGCGTTTTAATGGTTGCCACCAGTGATATTGCTGGTAACTGTAAGAGCTTGGTAACCCATTGCTTCATGAAGGATGTGTAATGTTGTCAGATGAAGGTGGCAGGTTTGGGACTGGAGCTGTACCGCTATGTCTTTAACCACTGCACCCTTACAGCCACATTGGGACAACAGTTCCTTTCTTCTTACAGCCACATTGGGACAACAGTTCCTTTCTTCTTACAGCCACATTGGGACAACAGTTCCTTTCTTTGGTGGTTTTTACAGCCACATTAGGACAACAGTTCCTTTCTTTGGTGGTTTTTACAGCCACATTGGGACAGCAGTTCCTTTCTTTGGTGGTTTTTACAGCTACATTGGGACAGCAATTCCTTTCTTTGGTGGTTTTTACAGCCACATTGGGACAACAGTTCCTTTCTTTGGTGGTTTTTACAGCCACATTGGGACAACAGTTCCTTTCTTTGGTGGTTTTTACAGCCACATTGGGACAACAGTTCCTTTCTTTGGTGGTTTTTACAGCCCATTGGGACACAGTTCCTTTCTTTGGTGGTTTTTACAGCCACATTGGGACAACAGTTCCTTTCTTTGGTGGTTTTTACAGCCACATTGGGACAACAATTCCTTTCTTTGGTGGTTTTTACAGCCACATTAGGACAACAATTCCTTTCTTCTTACAGCCACATTAGGACAACAATTCCTTTTTTCTTACAGCCACATTAGGACAACAATTCCTTTCTTCTTACAGCCACATTAGGACAACAATTCCTTTCTTCTTACAGCCACATTAGGACAACAGGTCATTCCTTTTTCTTTCCTTTTTACAGTCACAACAGTACAAGAATTCCTTTCTTTCTTTTGGGGGGGAGTGTGTGTGTATGTGTGTGTGTGTGTGTGTGTGTGTGTGTGTGTGTGTGTGTGTGTGTGTGTGTGTGTGTGTGTGTGTTTGTGTATTAAGAAAAAGAAAGAAAATAACACCAAGATTGCAAGAAAAACAAAACTTCAAGAGAATTGTCCCGTTTTCCCCTTTCTATTCAGCGGCCAAGTGCAGTGTTCATGCACAGATGGGTATATGTGGTTCACAGCTCTATTGTTGCTGTGTGAAGGGACGGGATGCTGACACCTGCTGCAGGTGTTAGAAGCTTTGTGGAATGTGATGACCAATGAAGCATGAGGTGCACCTCTGTGTGTTACAGTGGCCGTACCTGGAGGCACAGGGCAACTTGCCGGATATCCTGAAGAAGGCATTGTCAGCTTTTGAAGAGGTGAGGAGTTGGCCACTTTCCTTCTGCTGACTGTTCTGCCTCTGTCTGTTTCCTGGTCCTACCTTGTGACCTTGCTAACTACTGTGTGACCTTGGATAATGTAGTCTTTGACTGGGTTTTGTTTGACCTCTGTAAATAATGTAAACTTTCGAGGGTCTTGTTTGACCTCTGTGGATATGTAGGCATTGAACAGGCTGTACTTGCATGGAAAATACAGACTTTGAACCGATCTTGTTTGACCTCCGTGGGTGGAACATTCTAGGCTTGACGTGTGAGGGTAATGCGATTGGCACCATGACTGGCAGGATGACTCCAAATACTTTTAACAGTCAATGTGTCATTGTCCCCCGGGTTACAGTGAAGTTTAGCTGCTGCCATGAAACAAGTTTATTTTTCTTTGGATGACATTTGAAAAGTTTGTGACGGGGTTTGATGTACTGCCTCAAACATTGTTTCCTCTTGTTTCCCTGCAGCTCATTGAGGAGTGCAAGAACTTGATAGAGAATGCGGAGATTGTCTATGAGAAGGTAAGAACTTGATAGAGAATGCGGAGATTGTCTATGAGAAGGTCAGAACTGGATAGAGAATGCGGAGATTGTCTATGAGAAGGTCAGAACTTGATAGAAAATGCGGGGATTGTCTATGAGAAGGTCAGAACTTGATAGAGAATGCGGGGATTGTCTATGAGAAGGTCAGAACTGGATAGAGAATGCGGGGATTGTCTATGAGAAGTCAGAATATGAGAATGCGGGGATTGTCTATGAGAAGGTCAGAACTGGATAGAGAATGCGGAGATTGTCTATGAGAAGGTCAGAACTGGATAGAGAATGCGGAGATTGTCTATGAGAAGGTCAGAACTGGATAGAGAATGCAGAGATTGTCTATGAGAAGGTCAGAACTGGATAGAGAATGCAGAGATTGTCTATGAGAAGGTCAGAACTGGATAGAGAATGCAGAGATTGTCTATGAGAAGGTCAGAACTGGATAGAGAATGCAGAGATTGTCTGTGAGAAGGTCAGAACTTGGTAGAGAATGCAGAGATTGTCTATGAGAAGGTCAGAACTGGATAGAGAATGCAGAGATTGTCTATGAGAAGGTAAGAACTTGATAGAGAATGCAGACAGTCTATAAGAAGGTAATGACTGGAGTTGTTCTTGGTGGGTTCTTCATTGTATGTTTGTATGTGTGTGGGTTCTTCATTGTATGTTTGCATGTGTGTGTGTGTTTTGTACACTGGATTTTGGTGTTGTGCATTAGTCTGTTGAACTTGTATTTCATTCGGTCACTCTTGCATTGTCTTAGAGGTCAAGATTACAGTGAGAGTTCAGATTCTCTGTGTTAAATATATTCTATCAAAACTAGATAACTTTGAACTGCTGAACAATTTGCAACCAGACTTTGTAATAAGGACAGTAAAGTGCTTTTGCATTTGTATGAGAGGTGGGTAGGTGTGGTCTGGCTGGTTGTGGGTACATGTGGTCTGGCTAGCTGTGGGTAGGTGTGGTCTGGCTAGTTGTTGGTAGGTAGGTATGGTCTGTCTAGATGTGGGTGGATATGGTCTGAGTAGGTGTGGTCTGTCTAGCTGTATGTGTGATCTGGCTAGTTGTAGGTATGTGTGGTCTGGCTAGTTGTAGGTATGTGTGGTCTGGCTAGTTGTGCATGTGGTCTGGCTAGCTATGGGTAGGTGTGGGTACACATGGTCTGGCTAGGTGTAGGTAGGTGTGGGTACATATGGTCTGGCTATGTGTGGATAGGTGCTGTCTGGTTGTGGTAGGTGTGGTCTGGCTAGCAAAGTCTATGCATGTGGTCTGGCTAGCTGTATGTATGGTGTGGCTAGTTGTGGGTACATGTGGTCTTGCTTGATATGGGTACATGTGGTCTTGCTTAATATGGGTACATGTGGTCTCACTAGGTGGTATGGCTAAGTGTGGGTACTTGTGGTCTGGCTAGGTGATCTTGGTAGGTGTGGGTACATGTGGTCTGTTTGTGGGTACAGGTGGTCTGGCTAGGTGTAGGAACATGTCTGGCTGCATGTGAGTACAGGTGGTTTGAGTGAGGGTACCTGGGGTCCAGCTAAGTGTGGGTACATGTGGTCTGGCTTGGTGTGGGTACATGTGGTCTGGGTAAGTGTGGGTACATGATGTCTGGCTAGGTGTGGATACATGAGGTCTGGCTAGGTGTGGGTACAGGTGGTCTGGCTAGGTGTGGGTACAGGTGGTCTGGCCAAGTGTGGGTACATGAGGTCTGGCTAGTTGTGGGTACAGGTGGTCGGTCTAGGTGTGGGTACATGAGGTCTGGCTAGGTGTGGGTACATGAGGTCTGGCTAGGTGTGGGTACAGGTGGTCGGGCTAGGTGTGGGTACATGAGATCTGGCTAGGTGTGGGTACATGTGGTGTGGCTAGGTGTGGGTACAGGTGGTCTGGCCAAGTGTGGGTACATGAGGTCTGGCTAGGTGGGTACATGAGGTCTGGCTAGGTGTGGGTACAGGTGGTCGGGCTAGGTGTGGGTACATGAGGTCTTGCTAGGTGTGGCTACAGGTGGTCAGGCTAGGTGTGGGTACATGAGGTCTGGCTAGGTGTGGCTACAGGTGGTTGGGCTAGGTGTGGGTACATGAGGTGTGGCTAGGTGTGGGTACATGAGGTCTGGCTAGGTGTGGGTACAGGTGGTCGGGCTAGGTGTGGGTACATGAGGTCTGGCTAGGTGTGGCTACAGGTGGTCAGGCTAGGTGTGGGTACATGAGGTCTGGCTAGGTGTGGGTACATGTGGTGTGGCTAGGTGTGGGTACATAGGGTAGCTAACGGAGACATTGTGTGGCAGCTGGTGCACTGTCAGCGGGCAGGGCTGGAGTGGCATGAAGAGCTGGAGAACATCTGTCAGCAGTCCGGACTGAGGGGCAAGAAGCTGGCCAAGGTGAAGTCTGGCCTTTTGTCTGTGTGTGCGTGCGTGCATGCATGCGTGTGTGTGTGTGTGTGTGTGTGTGTGTGTGTGCACATGTGTGTGTGTGTGTGCACATGTGTGCATGTGTGTGTGTTTGTGTGTGTGTGTGTGTGTGTGTGAGAGAGTGTGTGCGTGCATATGTGTGTGTGCGTGTGTGTGTGTGTGTGTGCGCGCGCGCGCCTCTGTGTTTGTGTGTGCATGTGTGTGTGCCTCTGTGTATGCATTTGTGTCTGTGCATATGTGTGTCTGTGAATGCATATGTACAAGAGAGAGAGAGAGAGAGAGAGAGAGAGAGAGAGAGAGAGAGCAAATGGATTTTGAAATCCTGTCAGTCATTGTGGTGTGCGGTAGAGACAGGCTGAGATGTTGGTCCCATTGCTGAGCTCCATGTCCATACTTGATAAACACATTTTGGGTGTTGGGATCTGTGTCATTGTTACAAGATTATTGTATTACAACGCTAAAATACCAGGGTGTTTGTCACGTTAAAAAATAATAATTATAGACTTTTTTTTATTGGTATGTGTGCAGGCAATGGAGAACTTTGCTTGGAACATCCGTGTGTTGCGCGGTCAGGCCGACCTGCTGTCACAGGCCAAGAAAGACTGCAATGAGTACATTAGACAGGTCAGCAATGAGTAGATTAGACAGGACAGCAATTGGTACATTACACAGGTCAGCAATGAGTACATTAGACAGGTCAGCAATGAGTAGATTAGACAGGACAGCAATTGGTACATTACACAGGTCAGCAATGAGTACATTACACAGGTCAGCAATGAGTGTAGACAGGTCAGCAATGAGTAGATTAGACAGGTCAGCAATGAGTGCATTAGACAGGTCAGCAATTGTTACATTAGACAGGTCAGCAATAAGTGGGTTAGACAGGTCAACAACCAGTACATTAGACAGGTCAGCAATGAGTAGATTAGACAGGTCAACAGTGAGTGCATTAGGACAGAAATGAGTACATCATACATATCAGCAGTGAGCACACTAGACAGGACAGCAGTGAGTACATTGGACATGTCAGCAATGAGTACATTAGATGGGACAGTGGTGAGTACACACAAAAGTGAGGTTAGCAGCGAGTCTATTAATGAGTACATTAGAACAGTGGCGAGTACACAAAAGTGAGGTTAGCAGTGAGTCTATTAAACAGGTCAGCAATGAGTAGATAGACGGGTAAGCAATGAGTGCACCGTAGGGAGGTCAGCAATGAGTCCATTAGACAGATCAGCAGTGGGTACATTACACAGGTCTGCGAGTTCATTATATAATGGGCAGCAGTGAGTTCATTATTTAGAGGGCAGCAGTGAGTTCATTACAATGAGGACATCAGTGAGTTCATTACATTGAGGACATCAGTGCATTCATTATATAGAGATCCAAACATATAAAAGGTTAGAAAAATTACTATTTATTAGGACAAAACACAACACGCAAATTTTGAGGGTAATCCTATTTATCATGATACAAAACGACTCAACAGTTAAACAGTGATAAATGATGAAAACTGAGATGTAAAGCTAAGGCACTTATCTGCTTTTGGTCGTAGCTCTACATCTCATTTTTCATCTTGTTTTACCATTTAACTGTTGTTTAAGTGTTGTTTTGTAGCTTGACAAAGGGGATTACCCTGAAAATCCGCATGTTCTGTTTTATCCTAATAAATAATATTCTTTGGAACTTTTTGTGCGTTTGGATCTTGTTTTAGAACACCAGCAGTCATTCTTGTTTCAGATTTGTCCCCCCTTTATGTAGAGGACAGCAGTGAGTTGATTATACAGAGGGGAACAGTGAGTTGATTATACAGAGGGCAGCAGTGATTATGTAGAGGACAGCAGTGAGTTGATTATGTAGAGGACAGCAGTGAGTTGATTATGTAGAGGGCAGCAGTGATTATGTAGAGGACAGCAGTGAGTTGATTATGTAGAGGGCAGCAGTGAGTTGATTATGTAGAGGGCAGCAGTGATTATGTAGAGGGCAGCAGTGAGTTGATTATGTAGAGGACATCAGTGAGTATGTGGAGGGCAGCAGTGAGTAGATTGTGTAGAGGGCAGCAGTGATCATGTAGAGGGCAGCAGTGAGTTGATTATGTAGAGGGCAGCAATGAGTTGATTATATAGAGGGCAGCAGTGATTATGTAGAGGGCAGCAGTGATTATGTAGAGAGCATCAGTGATTATGTGAGGGCAGCAGTGATTATGTAGAGGGCAGCAGTGATTATGTAGAGGGCAGCAGTGATTATGTAGAGGGCAGCAGTGAGTTGATTGTAGAGGGCAGCAGTGAGTTGATTATGTAGAGGGCAGCAGTGAGTTGATTATGTAGAGGGCAGCAGTGAGTTGATTAGTAGAGGGCAGCAGTGAGTTGATTATGTAGAGGGCAGCAGTGAGTTGATTATGTAGAGGGCAGCAGTGAGTTGATTATGTAGAGGGCAGCAGTGAGTTGATTATACAGAGGGCAGCAGTGAGTTGATCATGTAGAGGACAGCAGTGAGTATGTGGAGGGCAGCAGTGAGTTGATTATACAGAGGGCAGCAGTGAGTTGATTATACAGAGGACACCAGTGAGTTGATTATACAGAGGGCAGCAGTGAGTTGATTATACAGAGGATACCAGTGAGTTGCTTATACAGAGGGCAGCAGTGAGTTGATTATACAGAGGGCAGCAGTGAGTTTGTTGGACAGTTAAGATTTAGAAATATGTTGATCGTGATGGAAACTTTCTCTACTTTGTGGGTCAAGATTTGCACTTTATAAATACTTTAATTATTATTAAGATGTTTAGTGGACATATTGGCCACTTGTTCAGTACTGATGGTCTTGTATGAAATTCTGAACTCTTTGTCATTCACACTTTGTTTTCTGGTGCATTGCTGCCAGTCAAAGTGCAAAGTGAGTTTAAATTGTTTTTTTTTTTTTTTCATGTGTTTAAAAAATCTAAGAAAAATCTGGGGGTTGGGGGTGATGGTGTGTGTGTGTGTGTCATGAGTGATCATGAGTTCACTTGGTGGTCAGATTAAAGAGGCGGCAGTGTCCACTGGTCTGGACAAGGAAGTGACGCTAGGGGTGACTGAGCCCAGAGATGGAGATATCTCCCCTTGTGATGCTCAGGGTAAGCTCTCTCTCTCTCTCTGTCTCTCTGTCTCTCTCTGTCTGTCTGCCTGTCTGTCTGTCTGTCTCCTCATCAGTAGCTTAGCAAGGACTAGTTGTTGCAATGTTAGACAGGTTCTTGACTGAACCTAAACTACAATCCTTGTAAAATAAAGTTTTTGAGTTTGAGTTCTCTCTCTGTATCTGTCTGTCTCTGTCTCTCTGTCTGTCTCTCCCCCCCCCCCCCCCCACTCCTTTACTGCCTCTCAGGTTCTCCTTCTTTCTTACTCCCCCTCTCTCCTTTTCTCTCTCCCACTCTCTTCTACTCCCCCCCACACACACACACACACACACACACACTGACTGACTGACACATACACACACACACACACACACACAACTACCACACCACACACACCCTACACACACACCACACCACACACACACACACACACACCACACACACAACACCACACACACACACACACACACACTACACACACACACACACACACACACACACACACACAACACACACACACACACACACACACACACACACACACACACACACACACACACACACCACACACACACACACACACACACACACACACACACACACACACACACACACACACACACCACACACACACAAAACACACACACACACACACACACACACACACACACACACACACACACACACACACACACAAGCATGTATGCACCACACACACACACACCTGTATCTGTATCGTTTTAAAAAGTCATGGGAGGACAGTGGCAAAAGGATATCGTTCTGCTTCTATCTTCCAATATTTCTGTGGAGAGAGCGCACTGAAAGAATGAAATGTTGTGGTGGTTAGGGTGAATACAGTGCATACACCTGTCAGTTTATCCATTTTTTTTGTGTTTGAAAAATGTGACCTCTTTGTGTCTTGCTTACATCACATCATTCTTGTTGTGGATTCAGATTTGTTGTTTGCTTGTTTATGTTGACATTTTGTTTTGTTTGTTTTGTTAACATTTTGTTTACTTATTTATGTTGATATTTTGTTGTTTATGTTGACACTTTGTTTACTTGTTTATGTTGACATTTTGTTTACTTCTTTATGTTAACATTTTGTTTACTTGTTTATGTTGACACTTTGTTTACTTCTTGTTTATGTTGACATTTTGTTTACTTCTTTATGTTAACATTTTGTTTACTTGTTCATGTTGACACTTTGTTTACTTGTTTATGTTGACATTTTGTTTACTTGTTTATGTTGACATTTTGTTTACTTTTTTATGTTGACATTTTGTTTACTTGTTTGTGTTGACATTTTGTTAACTGGTTATGTTGACATTTCATATACTCATTTTGTTGACATTGACATTTTGTTTGCTTGTTTTGTTTATGTTGATGTTTTATGAACTTTTGTTGTTGTTGTTGTGTTTTGTTGTTGTTATTGTTTTGTCTGATATCACCTTGCTGTAAACAGACATGAAATCAAACATTGATTGATTGATTGATAGAACTTGTTTATGGTAACATTTTGTTTACTTTTGTTTATGTTGACACTTTGTTTACTTGTTTTGTTTATGTTGACATTTTGTGTATTGGCGTTGTTTATGTTGACATTTTGTTTACTTGTTGACAGAATGTTTACTTGTTTATGTTGACATTTTGTTTACTTGCTTTATGTTAACACATTGTTTACTTGTTGACAGTGTTTTTTGTGCTTGTTTATGTTGACATTTTGTTTACTTGCTTTGTTTATGTTGACATTTTGTTTACTTAAACAATGTTTATGTTGACATTTTGTTTACTTGTTTTGTTTATGCTGACATGTTGTTTACTTGCTTTGTTTATGATGACATTTTGTTTATTTGCTTTGTTTATGTTGACACTTTGTTTACTTTTTTGTTTATGTTGAGATTTTGTTTACTTGCTTTGTTTATGCTGACATGTTGTTTACTTGCTTTGTTTATGCTGACACTTTGTTTCTTTTTTTGTTTATGTTGAGACTTTGTTGACTTGTTTTGTTTATGTTGACATTTTGCCTGGTGCGGTGTTTCAGGCTAGCTGCTGTGGAGCTGTGTGGACCCCAGCTGAGGACCGGTCATCTGTGACTGCAGGATCGCTGACCAGACCTTGCCCACAACTGATGCCTTGTGTCACCTGCCACCCGCTTCAGGCACTGGCTGTCAACTGGTTGAACAGCAATGGTGGACAGTGCAGAATGGCATGTTACGTCATGTCATGTCATGTCACATCATGTCTTAACCCTTCCTGCATTGCTTCATTGTGGCTTTTGCGGTCTGCAGCATGCAGACTCGCTGTCCACGGAACGAGCAAGTTGTGGACTTTCTGTTACGGGCATTGAATCGCGTCAGGGAAGGAAGGTCATGTGCTCATCATGTTAAATAAAGCTCTTCTCTTCATCACGCATCTGGAAAAGCTCTTCTGCTCATCATGCATCAGAGAAGAAAGGCTTATTCATCGTGTATCAGGCAAGGAAAGTCTTCTGCTCACCATGCATGACAGAAGGAAGGTCTTCTGCTCACCATGCATGACAGAAGGAAGGTCTTCTGCTCACCATGCATGACAGAAGGAAGGTCTTCTGCTCACCATGCTTGACAGAAGGAAGGTCTTCTGCTCACTGTGTGTCAAAGAAAGAAGGTCTTCTGCTCACTCAGTGTCAAAGAAGGAAGGTGATCTATTTACCGCGCATCGGAGAGGGACGGTCTTTGCATAATGCATCAGGAAGATAAATTATGCTCATCCTGTGTCAGAGATGTAAGGAAGCTGTGCTGTTTTTTTATACATTACAGAAAGAAACTCCATCATGCTTCAAAAAGGGAAACTTTTTCATTCAATCAGCTTGAGAGAAGAAAGCTAGTCTATTCGTTATGCATCTGAAAAGGGAGGTCTCCTAGTTATTCTATTGGGCGATTCAGGCGGGGTTGTTAACTCCCTTGACTTTTGCCCGGCATTGCTTAAGTCCCTTGGCTGCTTTTACTTCCGGTGCGTACTTTCTTCACAATGGAAGGCGGTGGCTGAATTTGCGAATTTTACACTGCCAACTTTAAAGGCATTTTTGGAGGCCCGTAGTCATAATCTGTCTGGCAATAAGCAATAACTTGTTGCTCATGCTATAGGATGCCCCAAAACGTTTTTTTTCTACGAACTTGCAATCTTCTGGTCAGCCAAAAAACGACGCAAAGACACTTTTTTTCCACCCTCCATCCCCTTTCCATGGTAATTTTTGCAACTGCAACAGTATTGGCATTTGTACCGCTTCGCGGTTCTAGGTTCAACTTCCACTGTTATACACGGCGTGAAGCAACGCCTACTCAGAAATCGGCCCGGAAGTGTGCTGCGACCTCTCACGACTTCTTGTGCGAAAGATTACAAAGTGCATTCACTCTAGCAAACCAGCTTTGCTGAATCGCCCAGTAAGGAAGCTCTTCTATTCATCATGGATCAGAGAGTGAAAGTCTGTTTGTGTCGGAGAAGGAAGCTCTTCTGTTCATCATGCATCAGGGAGGGGGTGTCATGTATTCACCATGCATCAGATAGGGGGTGTCATGTATTCACCATTTATCAGATAGGGGGTGTCTTGTATTCACCATGCATCAGATAAGGGGTGTCTTGTATTCACCATGCATCAGATAGGGGGTGTCTTGTATTCACCATGCATCAGAGAGGGGCTGTCTTGTATTTAGCCTGGGTCAGAGAAGGAAGGTCTTGTGTTTGTCTTGAGCTGTTGCGTTGGACAACTGTTCATGCTTCATAGAGGTCTGTTCTGACAATTTGTGGAGATAATGAACCTCTTCATGAATCTGTTAGAGAAAGTGTCTGCTGGTTGGCTTTTGTGATACTACTTATACTTGGGTGTTGCACTCTCTTTGCCATTCCACAAATACGCCGCTGCCTTGGGCTTGTTTACAGGTTTACAAAGTGATCAGCGTAGTTCCCACAAAGCCCACAAGGGTTGAGGTGATGTATGGAGGTGATGTATGGAGGTGATGTATGGCACCCACTCTGCTGAACTTAGTGACTGAACAGGAGATCTGCCCTGAGAAAGTGAATGCAGTCAGCCTTGTGGATTGAACAAGTGAATGATTCAGCCTTGTGGATTGAACAAGTGAATGATTCAGCCTAGTGAATTGAACAAGTGAATGATTCAGCCTAGTGAATTGAACAAGTGAATCAATTCAGCCTCATGGATTGAACAAGTGAATCAATTCAGCCTCATGGATTGAACAAGTGAATGATTCAGTCTCATGGATTGAACAAGTGAATCAGTTCAGCCTCATGGATTGAACAAATGAATCAATTCAGCCTCATGGATTGAACAAGTGAATCAATGCAGTCTGAAGGATTGAACAAGTGAATCAATTCAGCCTCATGGATTGAACAAGTGAATGATTCAGCCTAGTGAATTGAACAAGTGGATAATTCAGCCTGATGAATTGAACAAGTGAATGAGTTCAGATTTATGAATTGAAGATGTGAACAATTCTCCTTGAGGAACTGAACAGGTGAAGGTATTTAAGTAATGGATTCAACAAGTGATTGAATTCAACATGATGAATTGAACAGTGAAAGATTTAAGCCAGATGAACTGAACTGGTGACTTGGTTCAACTTTATGAGCAAGCTATAAATTCAGCCTGATTACTTGAACAAGTGAATAATTCAACCTGATGAACTGAACTTGTAAGTGAATTTGTTATAATGGATTGAACTAGTAAATCAATTTGTCTGATGAGTTGAACATGCAACATAATGGATGGAACTAATGAACTGATTAACTTGGTGTATTGAACAAGTGTATGCTGTCAGACTGATGAATTGAACTTTCAATAATTTCAGCCAAATCAATTGTACATGTTAATGAATTCAAACTGATGAATGAATTGAGACTGATGAAAAAGTGAATGAATTCAGCCTGATCAATCAAAGAAGTGATATATTGTTTTGGCTCTGTCCCTGTACAATTATGGAAAAAAGAAGTTTTGTTAGTCTTTGTGTTTTTTTCCCTTCTCTCATTTACATTTGCTTGCTCATGAACTGGTTCCCTGGACGGGAGCAGTCTGTCAATGGAACCTGTTTGTTGGGATGTTTGTGATAACTGTAGAATGTGACCACTGTGAGTTGTCAGAGCATTTGCTCTGCTGGGCTGTGGTAATTGTTGCTCAAAATGTCTGTTAGACCTGAACCGTTGATCAGTCAGAGGAGATTGAAATATGCCGTAATGTTTGGAATACACAGTGCTTCCAAGTGCAAGGGACGCTGCATGGAAAGTAGAGTTCCTTGAACACCGTGGTACAAGCAGGTGAAGGGATTTCAGCTAAAGCCTTGCTTGTCTGTGGGACTTGATGAGCAAGTCAAATTTGAGATCAAGACTCCATTTTTGTTTAACTTTGTTTTTTGAGTGGGATATCTTTTGCTTTGACCTGTGCTTTGTTTTCTGCATGAAAAAGATGACGAGGAAATGAGAAGGTGAAGCTTTGCTTCATTTTGCCGTCAGTAATGTTTGTAACACAGAGATGGTGTGTAGGCCCATGCAGTGCATGAGGATTTGTGTTCTGGTTTGTTTAACATCTGTTGGAGCTTTCAGGGGGGGGGGGGGGGGGGGGGGGTACCTTTGCCAGTGATTGTTGATGTCATTTTACTTTCATAGAATAAAGTTGAATTTTATTTGTGAATTGAGCTTCACATAATGCTGATTTGATGGGCATAGACTCCATAGAGTGGAGTCCGGCAACATCAACATCACTTCCCTTTCTCTGAATCACGGTGATCAAGACCATTCAGGTGAAGCGGCTAGCAACATCAACATCGCTTCCCTTTCTCTGAATCACGGTGATCAAGACCATTCAGGTGAAGCGGCTAGCAACATCAACATCGCTTCCCTTTCTCTGAATCACGGTGATCAAGACCATTCAGGTGAAGCGGCTAGCAACATCAACATCGCTTCCCTTTCTCTGAATCACGGTGATCAAGACCATTCAGGTGAAGCGGCTAGCAACATTAACATCACTTCTCCTTTATTGGTTCCTGTGGATGTATATTGTTCAGATAAAGTGGCTAGCAATAGCAACATCAACATCATTTCTTTTTCACTGAATCCTTGGGATGTAGACTGTTCAGATAAAGTGGCTAGCAATAGCAACATCAACATCATTTCTTTTTCACTGAATCCTTGGGATGTAGACTGTTCAGATAAAGTGGCTAGCAATAGCAACATCAACATCATTTCTTTTTCACTGAACCCTTGGGATGTAGATTGTTCAGATAAAGTGGCTAGCAATGTCAACAGCAATTCTCCTTCACCAAACCCTGGGAAGAAGAACACCAATGAAAATTGGCTTTTAAAAACAATATGCCTATTTTGATTTGGCATCTTAGATCAAACATGATTTGAGATGCATTAATGAGAATGACTGTATATATTCTGTAAATGCAAAAACAATTCTTTTACTCTACTCTGACTATTGTGGAATAAAATGTGGGATGAACAGATGAGGTTATGCTTATTGTGTACAGTGGACATTTGGAAAAGGGAGGTACACATGTACAAAAGGGAGGTACACATGTAGAAAAGAGAGGATCAGCAGAGTTTTTCCACAGAGGCAGCTGTCCAGTTAAAAAAAAAAAAAAGACATTTCCTGTCCATTGTTCAAGAGCACTGGGTCCTGTTTGAGGTGCACTGTGGCAAAGTTTAATTTGTTTCATAAAATAGAAACAATGAACTTTGTGCCACTTTGCACATGAAATTGTTTTATGGATAAAAAAATAAAAATGTTGGCATACACTATACAGCATTTGGGTGCTGAAAATTATTTAAGAAATTCATGCAGCATTTGGATGCTAATAATGATTTTTTTCCCTTTGGTATAGGGCATTTATTTGAATAATAAAAATGATTTGATTTTTATAATTTATTTTTTTATGCTGTTTGTTTTGCATAGGACATATGGATACTAAAAATGTGCCACTTTTGAGTTCCAGCTAGTCTGTTTCTTTGTCTCAGTCCTTTTCTGGTGTTGTGTTAGGGTGAAGGTTGAAGTTGGTAGTACATGCCATGGTGTGTGAAAGCATGGTGTTGTGTTAGGGTGAAGTTGGTAGTACATGCCATGGTGTGTGAAAGCATGGTGTTGTGTTAGGGTGAATTTGGTAGTACATGCCATGGTACATGCCATGGTGTTGTGTTAGGGTGAAGTTGGTAGTACATGCCATGGTGTGTGAAAGCATGGTGTTGTGTTAGGGTGAATTTGGTAGTACATGCTGTTGTGAAAGCATCTGTTTTCTTTAGCATTTGAATGCATTTCAGGGTATGATAATAATTATGGGATGATGCTCCACTGGCCAGAGCACTTACTGTCACCTTGTCAGTTCTGTAGTCTTTGTTTTGTTCCCATGTGGTTGTTTGTTTGCTTTTGTTTTGTTTCTTATTCTTATTCCTTCTTCTATACAAAGGTTGATTTTTGTTCCTTGTCTTATACACATGTTGTTTTCTCTTTGTTCTATACACATATTGGTTGTTGTTTTTTCATAATTTATACACATTTGGTTTTTTGTCTTTGCTTTATACACAGGTATTTTTTCTTTTTTTCTTTTTTTCTTTTCTTTGTTTTATACATATATTGATTGTTGCTTTTCTCATGGTTTTATACACATGTTGGTTTCTGTTCCCTGTTTCGAGATGTTTCTGCTGCTTTTAACAATAATTTGAGATCTGTGTTTCCCAGGTATGATGGTGAGATCAATTCTTAACCTTTTGACAACAGCAAAAGTGGGTTACCTGCCTTGGGATTGTGGGATGCATTACAGTAGTTGTTTTAACCCCAAGTCCCAGTAGTGTGTTGTAAACGTGTGCACAGCTCGGCTCTCTCATCCTTTAGACCAAAAAGCAATGGCATTATTGGTACTAGTTTGATCATACCTGTCCATGATATCACACCCAAAACAGAACAGTCTATTCAGAAATGTGGAGTTTGATCATACCTGTCCTTGATATCACACCCAAAACAGAACAGTCTATTCAGAAACATGGAGTTTGATCATACCTGTCCATATCACACCCAAAACAAGACAGTCTATTCAGAAACATGGAGTTTGATCATACCTGTCCATATCACACCCAAAACAAGACAGTCTATTCAGAAATGTGGAGTTTGGTCATACCTGCCCATGATATCACACCCAAAACAGGACAGTCTATTCAGAAATGTGGAGTTTGATCATACCTGTCCATATCACACCCAAAACAAGACAGTCTATTCAGAAATGTGGAGTTTGATCATACCTGTCCATATCACACCCAAAACAAGACAGTCTATTCAGAAATGTGGAGTTTGGTCATACCTGCCCATGATATCACACCCAAAACAGGACAGTCTATTCAGAAATGTGGAGTTTGATCATACCTGTCCATGATATCACACCCAAAACAGGACAGTCTATTCAGAAATGTGGAGTTTGGTCATACCTGTCCATGATATCACACCCAAAACAGGACAGTCTATTCAGAAATGTGGAGTTTGATCATACCTGTCCATGATATCACACCCAAAACAGGACAGTCTATTCAGAAATGTGGAGTTTGATCATACCTGTCCATATCACACCCAAAACAAGACAGACTTTTGAAAAGTATGTTGTATTTTCACTGTAAGTAAAAAAAAAAGGGTAGTGTCAAATTGAAGCTTGCCTTTCCCAAAGATTGGAATGCCCTTTTGTTGCATGCTGTTTTTAATATATTTTTTATTAAGGTTTTGTACAGTGACATTGTTTGTTCTAATACAGTACCTTTTATTTGCAGATTTTTTTTGGATTGTCTTTGTATGAAGTGTGATCAATTATTTAATGCTCATGAGTATTGCAGTTGTCATTGATTTTTAAATCTGGCCTTGTTCTCATGTTTTGCCACTCGTCTTGTCACTTTAGCATGATGACACAGAATCAGACTGTCATTTCAACATGATGAAACAGTCAGACACCATCAATATGTATGTCGTGAGTTGGACATGAACAGTCATCAAACACAACCTAACACTGTGAGTCAGACATGAACAGTCATCAAACACAACCTAACACTGTGAGTCAGACATGAACAAACAGTCATCAAACCCAACCAAACGCTGTGAGTCAGACATGAACAGTCATCAAACCCAACCAGACACTATGAGTCAGACATGAACAGTCATCAAACCCAACCTAACACTGTGAGTCAGACATGAACAAACAGTCATCAAAGCCAGCCAGACATTATCATTATCAAGTGAAGCATGTGCAGTGAGATGCAATCAAAAATTGAAAGAATCATTTTGATGTGGGAATGTTTCAGGTTTTCTGTCATCTGTTCTTTTGACCTTTTCCTTGTTTCCCTTTGAATGACCGATAGAGACAAAACAAAACTGTGTTACAGTTCGACTAGCTGGTACACATGACAGAAACTTTAAAAGTGTGATTTTCTCGGACACATTCTGTCTGATAATTCTCAGATTTTGTACAGTATTTATTCACCTTTACTCATTTATGTCAAGGTGATATTAAGACATCTTAAGCTGAAGGTGAAGCTTTTTTCTCCTCAGTTTTCCTAGGGTTGCACGTTCATTTGTTTTTTCTGATCAACTTTGTATAACATTTAAACACATGGACTAGGTTACACATATGCCAGTTTTGATTTTGACATTGATTCAATGGAGATGCCTTTCCTGATTTGGTAAGAAAAAACAAACAAACCCATATTGGTCTAACGAAGACAAAACAAACAAACCCATATTGGTCTAACAAGGTATTTCACTCTCTACATGGTTATAGCCTATGTTGAGTTTGACCTGTGCATACCAGCTTTGATAACACTGTTAGCTGATTCTTCACAGGCAAAGGTTTGCAGCTGTCGGTGGCTGTAGAATTGGATTGTTGATGTGCAGACCTTGCTGCTCTCTGGACAGGCCATGGTGGTGGTCGAGGATGGTTGGGCGGCTGCTAGCACCTCCTGTCTTCTTTGTCTGTCCTTTGTGGCTTTTCACCAGGCGTGAGGGCGGTGTGTGTCCTTTGTGGCTTTTCACCAGGCGTGAGGGCGGTGCGTGTCCTTTGTGGCTTTTCACCAGGCGTGAGGACGGTGCGTGTCCTTTGTGGCTTTTCACCAGGCGTGAGGGCGGTGCGTGTCCTTTGTGGCTTTTCACCAGCCATGAGCGCGGTGCGTGTCCTTTGTGGCTTTTCACCAGCCATGAGGGTGGTGTGTGTCCTTTGTGGCTTTTCACCAGCCGTGAGGGCGGTGCGTGTCCTTTGTGGCTTTTCACCAGGCGTGAGGGCAGTGTGTGTCAATTGTGGCTTTTCACCAGGTGTGAGGGCGGTGTGTGTCCTTTGTGGCTTTTCACCAGGTGTGAGGGTGGTGTGTGTCCTTTGTGGCTTTTCACCAGCCATGAGGGCGGTGCGTGTCCTTTGTGGCTTTTCACCAGCCGTGAGGGCGGTGCGTGTCCTTTGTGGCTTTTCACCAGCGTGAGGGCGGTGCGTGTCCTTTGTGGCTTTTCACCGGGCGTGAGGGCGGTGCGTGTCCTTTGTGGCTTTTCACCAGGCGTGAGGGCGGTGCGTGTCCTTTGTGGCTTTTCACCAGGCGTGAGGGCGGTGCGTGTCCTTTGTGGCTTTTCACCAGGCGTGAGGGCGGTGCGTGTCCTTTGTGGCTTTTCACCAGGCGTGAGGGCGGTGCGTGTCCTTTGTGGCTTTTCACCAGGCGTGAGGGCGGTGCGTGTCCTTTGTGGCTTTTCACCAGGCGTGAGGGCGGTGTGTGTCCTTTGTGGCTTTTCACCAGCCATGAGGGTGGTGCGTGTCCTTTGTGGCTTTTCACCAGCCATGAGGGCAGTGCATGTCCTTTGTGGCTTTTCACCAGCCATGAGCGCGGTGCGTGTCCTTTGTGGCTTTTCACCAGCCATGAGGGCAGTGTGTGTCCTTTGTGGCTTTTCACCAGCCATGAGGGCTGGGAAGGAGAGCGGTGTCTGTCTGCTAGTCCCTGCTTTGCCATAGATGAGTGTGACTGTCTCGGTTTGAAGTCTCTTGCTGCCATGATGGATGATTCCTGGCTGTGCAAGCTGTCTCTTCAACTGGTCTTTGCATTGCTCTCTGGGAGCACCATGATTCCACTGTCCATCTTGGAAATTGCCCGACGCTTTGCTACTGCAGTTCTGTTCCAATGAAGATAAAACTTGGTGTTGTTAAATGCATAGGTTACATTACAGAAAACAAAACAACTTACCATTACTGGCTTTCTGACAGACTATTTAAATTAGGTTTTGCACACTTTGCACACTAATAACCTTCATTGTGTTTTATACTTGTTTTGATGACCTTACGGAACTTCAAGTCACTGTGGGATCAGAAAGAGTTTATATATATATATATATACATACGCTGAAAGTTTGTTTGTTTTCTCAGCAGATTCTTGTCTCATTGCATTCAGACCATGCATGAATGCTACATATATATATATAAAATAAACAAGACCTTGTGCATAAAGGGCAAAAGAATCGCAGTATTTTTTGCTTTGACTGCGTAGTCAAAAACTGTGCTTGCAAAAGAGGGAGAAAGATGTGGAGGGGGGGGGGGGGGGGGGTCTGTTTGCCTGCATCCCTTTGCGAACCAGACAAAGAGAGATTGGGGGTGGGGGGGGGGGTCTGTTTGCCTGCATCCCTTTGCAAACCAGACAAAGAGAGATGGGGGGGGGGGGGGGTCTGTTTGCCTGCATCCCTTTGTGAACCAGACAAAGAGAGATGGGGGGGTCTCCATTTGTATCCCTGGTGGCCCTGTGTATGACATCATTTTGGTGCGCAGTGTTCAGCATGGAGGTGGGGTAGGAGGTGTTATAATTTCTCTTTTTTGATTTTGTCAGAATTAGGATTTTGTTGAATTAGGATTTTGGAAATAAGATAAAATATTGCTGTCTCTAATGAGGTTGTTGAAGGGAGACAATAGTTTGTATTTTGAATGTGTGACTTGCCACTCAGGTGTTTTTGTAATTGGTACTATTTGGTGACCCATTCACAAGGTATTACAAGAAGAAGAAAGAAGGAAAAAAAAAAGAGAGAAGAATCTCAGTTATTCCATTTTGGATATATATACTTTGCAATATCTGTGTGTGTGTATCGTCATATAAATGGTTTATGTGTTTACACTTAGTTTGACATATATTTATATACAATTTACTAAATCATATAAAATATATATAACACATATATATGTATTCATAAATTCTGTCGAACTTGGCTCAGTTTATGATAAGTAACTGTTTATTATGCCGTATTTTGTTTTGTTTTCTATTTAATATTTTGTTGTACATGAACTGTTCAGATCAGGCTGTTGAGGTGAGGTGGGTGAAGTTAGAGACAGTTCTCAAGGCGCCGGTGCCAGAACACAGAGGAACTGAGTCAGGGCTCAGCTTACTTAGTGGCCTGCAAAGCTGCCAAACATGGTTGCCAGGAGTCCAGGATGGAGAGTTCTAGGCTCCAGTCTGGGGATCTTGCTGTACACTAATCCATGAAATAAGCCTTCTGCTATGGAATATAAACAGCCTACAGCTGCAAGGTTTACCCAGTCATAGCACCACTGTACATAAAGTGCAGCCCTCTGCCATAGAATATAAATACCCTACAGCCACTAGGTTTACCCACTGTCATAGCACCACTGTACATAAAGTGCAGCCCTCTGCCATAGAATATAAATACCCTACGGCCACAAGGTTTACCCACAGTCATAGCACCACTGTACATAAAGTGCAGCCCTCTGCCATAGAATATAAATACCCTACGGCCACAAGGTTTACCCACAGTCATAGCACCACTGTACTTAAAGTACAGACTGTACATAAAGTACAGACCTCTGCCATAGAATATAAATACCCTACAGCCACAAGGTCTACCTACTGTCATAACACCACCGTACATAAAGTACAGACCTCTGCCATAGAATATAAATACCCTACAGCCACAAGGTCTACCTACTGTCATAGCACCACTGTCCATGAAGCAGCCTACTGCCGCAAAGTAGCCTTCAGTGCCATTGCATTGCATGGGCTGACTACAGTCTGTGCACTAGCCCACTGCCTTGTGTTTAACCCTGTATATTTTTAAAGGGGACACCACACAAACCAGCATCACAGGTCCTGTCAGTAGGAGTGAAGTAAAATTAGGCTGTCAGCCATTTCTGAGTTGGTTTATGGTTTAATTTGTTAAACATCAGTGTTTGAAAGTCATGAAAATACAGCCATGAGTGTTGCCATTTGACTGTCTGCGAGAGTTTTCCGTTGTACTGATTTATTAATAATGTGTTTTGGTTGCACCAGAAATTCTGTTAGCAAGTAGCATTTTGTGGGTGGCCATTTGAACAAGATAATTCATACTTCAGATGATCATAGCCTGTCTTGAGTTGTAACTGTTTTAGTTTTGGCAACCGTGACATCATTTTTAAGTTTGCAGCAGTATTGAAAACTGAAAAAAGGGTGTGCTCTTTTCAAAAATGTTTGCCTCTCAGAACTGCCTTGTGCCACAAGAGTCGACATTTGAGACTATTGACTTGCTGGCATGTTTTTACTGCAAAGTATTTTTTCTGGTTCATGTTCTGTGTGTGTGTGGGGTGGGGGGTGGGGGTGGGGGGGTGCTTTACTCTGAGGCACTGCGGTGGCAGGCAGGAAGGATTCCTCCCAGTGCTGACTCGGTGGGATAGGAAAGGGAACTGACCGACCGACAGTTCTGTTGCTCACATTCAGTGTACCATGTGCAGGATTTCTCCCTGTGCTGACTCCGTGGGTTAGAAAAAGGTACCGACCGACAGTTCTGTTGCTCACATTCAGTGTACCATGTGCAGGATTTCTCCCTGTGCTGACTCCGTGGGATAAGAAAGGGAACTGACCGACCGACAGTTCTGTTGCTCACATTCAGTGTACCGTGTGCAAAGCAGCTTGTTCTGCCGATGGGTGTCTGCACTGAGGTCTGCCTTCATTTTGTCTTTTGTTGTTGTTTCTGTGGGGGGAGGGGGTCTTCTTTTGTTTGTTTTTTGTTGGGGGGGTGGGGGGCAAGAAATGATGTTTGGTGACATGAAAGCTTAGGGAGAGGGGTAAGGGGTCATTGCTGACATTCACACCTTCATCACCCCACCAGGGTCAGAGAGGGGTAAGGGGTCATTGCTGACATTCACACCTTCATCACCCCACCAGGGTCTGAGAGGGGTAAGGGGTCATTGCTGACATTCACATCTTCATCACCCCACCAGGGTCAGAGAGGGGTAAGGGGTCGTTGCTGACATTCACATCTTCATCACCCCACCAGGGTCTCATTTTTGTTACAAAAAGGCGCTTAAACAAAGTATCAGTATATACCAAAGTAAAATGAATTTGTAAAAACTAAAATGTTGAGGTTTATATTTTGCACACAGTATCAGCCTAGTAAAGTTCTGTGCACACACCACATTACTGTGCGGTGTTAGTGTGGTGGGATAACTCAGCGGTATGACGCAGGGCTTGTGAAGGGAAGGTCGTGGGTTCGATTCCCAGCACAGATGGCAGGAGAATTTTCTTATCCAGGGCCAACTTGGTGCGCTGACCTTTATTTTGATATTTGTTCCAGCCTGTGTTACCACAGTAGCAGTAAAAGATCCAGGTCATTCAACCAGAAGTGTGGCAGGTTACAACTAAACAGGCATGCACCCTATGTACGTACCTTCCAATAAAACTGTTAAGTGCTGCATGGTTGTATGGTGTACATCGAATGTGCGCCAAGATGGCAGCCGTTTCACAGGGCACCAGCTATGTAGCACTCAAGCAGCACTGTAAATACACCACTTTGCTGAATATTCAAAACGTGTCGTGTAAAAAACTACACTCATTCATTCAGAGTTGCATGCGACTAGAGTGCAGTGAGTCTGCTCAGAAGCAGAGAGTAGCACTATACAAAAGACTGGAATCAGTCTGTATAACAATGATCAGTCTAGTAGCAATTTAAAAAAGAAAGAAAAAAAGAAGGCCGAATTAAGTGATAGTACTAGATATTGTTCTTGTGTGTGTGCATGTGCACGCGCGCGTGTGTGATTACTTTTGCCTCTTTTTTGTTGTTGTTTTAGATAATGTTGCATTTTTTTCTCTGTGGAAAGTGAATTATGTAGCGCAATGAGTCTGCTCAACAGCGCTATATAAAAGCGATCAATAATAATAATGTAGTCTACATACAAAATTAATGTTGAATATTTATTTTCAAACCTGTATGGATGTTCAGTTTGGAACAGTTCTATTTGTGTGATGGCTGTATCAAATTACCATGCATGTAATACAGAATGTGATGATCACAGCTGAGATCGAATAAAAGAACACGCGTAGATGTGTGCGACAGATAATTATTGCCATTTACATATACTTCATTAATATATGATGATGACTGGAGAGCAGTTAGTGTTGATCACTTGCTGCAGGCTGGAGTCTTTGCTCACGTTGTTGACTGTACTTGCTGAATGGCTGGTGCATTGTTATGTAGATACTCTGATAGCATCACATCCTGCAAAACAGTTATCCCGTTGCCATGTTATGCATTGCTGCACTGTTTCTGTTACCTTGACAATATCCTTATTTTAGCATCATCTTGATTTGGTGTTATAACCTTGACAATAATGTTGGTTGGAAGTGATGTATATTTACTTATGATGTATAATGTCCATGACAATGTTATGACCTTGGTCAGTTGTTGATGATTTTGTGTTCATATCCTTGACACTTGCTAATTGACATACATGTAGGGTTGGAATTGCTCTGTGTTTATATGCCTTTAAAACCAACTGTGACCCTCTGTGTGTTTTTATCGGAGGGCTATTTTACCTTCTCTCATTCAGTTGATAGTGATTTTTGTTGTTAGATTTTTTGGACTATTTCCTTGCAGGAAAAAGCATTTGTTTCTGTAAAGTCAGGATGTTTGTTTTTCTGTTCAGCCAGTCTAGAATGCTTACACAGCTTTTGTGCAGAGAATGTGTAAAGGAGAAGTGTGCAGGACGGTAAAGGGGCCACACAGCTGTGGCTATGGCTGCACTGACCTGTCCAAGTGGAGCCAGCACTAGCAGTCACCCAATTTTGACCACTTTCACTTGGTTGTCATTTTCCCTCACAATGGAAATGAATGAACGAATGAATGGTAACTTATAATGCGCTAAAAAAAACTTTCACCCAAGAATATGCCGTTTCCCAGGCTCAATTTCAGACACACTGTGACACAGGTGTGTACAGCATAAAACAGAACTCATTTTTTATTCAACACTGGACTTGGCCCTTTGGTTTCAAAACTGGCTCAACATATAAACACACCATATACTCATGTGTCGGCCTAGCATGAATTGTGTTAATCTGCAACAGACTGAGAGGCCTAGTGTGAATTGTGTTACTCTAAAACAGACTGAGAGGCCTAGCGTGAATTGTGTTAACCTGAAACAGACTGAGAGGCCTAGAGTGAATTGTGTTAATCTGAAACAGACCGAGAGGCCTAGACTGAATTGTGTTAATCTCAAACAGACCAAGAGGCCTAGAGTGAATTATGTTAATCTGAAACAGACTGAGAGGCCTAGAGTGAAGTGTGTTAATCTGAAACAGACCGAGAGGCCTAGAATGAAGTGTGTTAATCTCAAACAGACCAAGAGGCCTAGAGCGAAGTGTGTTAATCTGAAACAGACCGAGAGGCCTGGAGTGAAGTGTGTTAATCTGAAACAGACCGAGAGGCCTAGAGTGAAGTGTGTTAATCTGAAACAGACCGAGAGGCCTAGAGTGCTTCATAAGCTTGTGGAGAGTCAACAAACAAGGGGAGGTAACTGATGCTCAAAAGACACCAAACAAACTCAGCAGGAGAGACCTCAATTGTCTTGGACCTGGCATGCAAGTAATTTTGCATTAGGTGTGTATAAACACCACTTCTTGATAAATTTATATAGAGAAATTGTTCTTTAACAGCGCCAACAGTGCTGGTGACTGTTCTTATTGAGTAGGATATGTGACTGTTCTTATTGAGTCGGATATTATGTGTTCACTGACCACTAGCTTCAGTCTTGCCCTAAGCTTGATGTTTTTATACCAGCTTGTGACCTTTGTAACCTCTTGGTCACATAGGGCAGTGTCAGAAAGATCAAACAGGAAGCTGCATTTGTATCTTACTCTTCATTTTTAACTGATCATTAGTTCAAAATATGTATGGTTTTAACATACACTGACAGGCTTCAGATCATGCATGTGTGTGTATATATATCTGCGTGTGTGTGTGTGTGAGCAAAATAATGAACCCATTTTGTAGATTTAAAAAAAAATTAGTGTTGGCTTTGCGTAGACCATGTAACCAAGATCTTTCATATAATACAAATAACCTCTCAATCTTTACACTTTGATACCCACTTCTGTGACCATGAGTATAATTTAATCACAGTTACATTGGAAAGAATAAACTGAAAAGTGTTTTTCTTTTGTTTTTCTATTTCACATGTTCTTACACAATTAAACTTAATTAATTTTTTGTATGATTGCTAATAAACATGATCATGAATATAATGATAACTTTGATGTATATTTAAAGGAAACAAAACAGTAGCTGCATTTTGTGCTTAGATAACACATTTTAATGTTCGTTTTCTAACATCCCGCTTAAGCAGTGTCTTTGGAACTCTGCATGATGATGACTATGGAGCTTATTTCTTTTGGTGTCAAAGTTACAGGAGTCTAGAGATTGTTTCCCTGGTTTCATGGGAGTGCAAGTGAACCAAGCATTGTTTTTCATATAGTCCCTGGGAATGTTTGTATGAAAGTGTTCTTAGTCTTTCTGTTTGCTTCTAATGTTTTTGTTTTGTGCACAATTTTATTAGATTATAATTTCAAAATTTGTTAGAATTAAAGAGCAAAGGAGATGGTACCCGATGTCCTTGTCCACTCCCATATCCCTGCCACCCCTATAGCCTTGTCCACTCCCATATACCTACCACCCCTATAGCCCTGTCCACTCCCATATCCCTACCACCCCTATAGCCCTGTCCACTCCCATATCCCTAACCCCTAGACCTCCATATACCCTTACCACCATGCCCTAGTCCCTCCCAATCCCTACCACCCCTATAGCCCTGTCCACTCCCATATCCCTACCACCCCTATAGCCCACTCCCATATCCCTACCACCCCTATAGCCCTGTCCACTCCCATATCCCTACCACCCCTATAGCCCTGTCCACTCCCATATCATACCACCCCTATAGCCCTGTCCACTCCCATATCCCTACCACCCCTATAGCCTGTCCATCCCATATCTATACCACCCCTATAGCCCTGTCCACTCCCATATCCCTACCACCCCTATAGCCCTGTCCACTCCCATATCCCTACCACCCCTGTAGCCCTATTCCCATATCCCTACCACCCCTATAGCCCTGACTATTCCCATATCCTTACAACCCCTGTAGTCCTACTCCCATATCCCTACCACCCCTGTAGTCCTGACTATTCCCATATCCCTACCACCCCTGTAGTCCTATTCCCATATCCCTACCACCCCTGTAGTCCTGACTATTCCCATATCCCTACCACCCCTATAGCCCTGTCCTACTCCCATATCCCTACCACCCCTGTAGTCCTGACTATTCCCATATCCCTACCACCCCTGTAGGTCCATTCCCATATCCCTACCACCCCTGTAGTCCTGACTATTCCCATATCCCTACCACCCCTATAGCCCTGTCCACTCCCATATCCCTACCACCCCTGTAGTCCTGACTATTCCCATATCCCTACCACCCCTATAGCCCTGACTCCCATATCCCTACCACCCCTGTAGTCCTGTATTCCCATATCCCTACCACCCCTATAGTCTATACCTCCCATATCCCTACCACCCCCTGTAGTCCTGACTATTCCCATATCCCTACCACCCCTATAGCCCTGTCCACTCCCATATCCCTACCACCCCTATAGCCCTGTCCACTCCCATATCTATACCACCCCTATAGCCCTGGCTGTTCCCATATCCCTACCACCCCTGTAGTCCTATTCCCATATCCCTACCACCCCTATAGCCCTGTCCACTCCCATATCCCTACCACCCCTATAGCCCTGTCCACTCCCATATCCCTACCACCCCTATAGCCCTGTCCACTCCCATATCTATACCACCCCTATAGCCCTGGCTATTCCCATATCCCTACCACCCCTGTAGTCCTGACTATTCCCATATCCCTAACATCCCTGTAGTCCCGACTATTCCCATATCCCTACTGCCCCTGTAGTCCTATTCCCATATCCCTGTCCACTCCCATATCCCAACAACCCCTATAGCTCTGCCCACTCCTATATCCCTATCACCATATGCCTGACCCCCCCTTTGTCCTTGACTCCATATGCCTAACCACCCATATGTCCTGACCCCATACCCTGTCTACCCCTATGTCCTGACCCCATACCCTGTCCACCCCTATGTCCTGACCCCATACCCTGTCTACCCCTATGTCCTGACCCCATACCCTGTCCACCCCTATGTCCTGACCCCATACCCTGTCCACCCCTATGTCCTGACCCTATACCCTGTCCACCCCTATGTCCTGACCCCATACCCTGTCCACCCCTATGTCCTGACCCCATACCCTGTCCACCCCAAGGTCTTCTCCATGAGGCTGCTGACGGTGTCTAGAGGCCCATGGAAGTCAGAGACCTCCTCTGCAACCCACACTTCCTTTGCAGCTGCAAGTGTCAGCAGTTATGTGGCACCAGTCTTTTTGTATGTAGCATGCATTTCACCTGCTAGTGGGATTGCCTGTTTACGCCCTGAATACATTGTCATTGACTGACCCAGAACATCTCACTTCAATCTGGCTTCTGTATTCTGTCTGTGTGTGCTGGACATCAGTGGGCTTGCTGGCTGTGTGTACATATTTTAATAAACTTTTTCAATTTTGTGAGTGTATTCTGAATTTGTTTTGGAACATTTGTTAGAACATTTGCTGTCTCCTTGAGAATTTTTTTGTTTTTGTTCTCCAGTCCATGTCCTAATGGTTTTGTTCTCCAGTCCATGTCCTAATGGTTTTGTTCTCCAGTCCATGTCCTAATGGTTCTGCCAGCAGGACAGGCAAAGGAGCGCTGTAGCTTTATTAACAAAGCAGGATAGTCATTATAGATATTTACTGTTTTACTCCCAAGTCCAAGTGATAGTCCCTTGCCATGAAGGCAGTGTATAGTAGATGCTTAGCCTTGAGAATCATGGCTACTTTTGTGTTCAAATGGGTGTGTGTACATGTGTGTGTGTGTGTGTGTGTGTGTGTGTGTGTGTGTGTGTGTGTGAAAAAGATGTGAAACTGGATTTTAGTCATCTGTCCTACCCACATGGCACTGTCAGATAATTGGCCTGTTGTTTGATGGCAGGAGTCTCATGGCCAGGAAACGGTGTGCAGGTCTCTGTGCACTGTGAGCTGGGCCATGCTACGGTTTTCATGTTTCTTGGACTGAGATTCAGTCGAGCGTTGCTATGTGACTTGTGGATGCAGGGATAGATTTTGTTTCCTCTTCAGTCAGCCCAGTGTTTTCATATCTGTGAAAATAATCTTGAATAAAAAAAATTAAACATTTTGTGTTTGTGTGTGACTGATGACTGGGGTGAAGATGGACTGCATGTAATCAGGAAACACCTCTCCAACCACACCCATAGCCACACACCCCCATACCCACACCCATAGCCATACCTACACACCAATACTCATACACCCATACCCACAAACCAGTACTCATACACACCCATACCCACACCCCCTTAACCATACCCATGCACACACCAATACTCACACACACCCAAAACCACACCTATACACACACCCAAACCCACACCCATAGCCATACCCGCACACCTATACACACACCCATACCCATAGCCATACCCACACACCAATACTCATGCACACCCATACCCACACACACACAGCCGCATGCACCCATACCCACACACACCCATACCCATAGCCATACCCACACACCAATACTCATGCACACCCATACCCCCACACACCAATACTCATGCACACCCATAGCCACACACCAATACTCATGCACACCCATAGCCACACACCAATACTCATGCACACCCATAGCCACACACCAATACTCATGCACACCCATAGCCACACACCAATACTCATGCACACCCATACCCACACACCAATACTCATGCACACCCATACCCCCACACACCCATACCCACACAGCCGCATGCACCCATACCCCCACACACCGCCTTAAAAACCTGGTCAACATTTATTTCAAGCGCTGCTGCTCGCAGTTTCCCACAAAGTGGTGCAGACTTACATAAACAACTAAACAGTAAGTAAGTAAGTTGGTGTTTTACGCCCAGTCAACCGGTACGGCTATATCAGGGCGATCAACTAAACAGGAAGAAGACGAAAAACTGCTCAGTTTTCTTAACACGAGCAACAAGCTGACTGGTTCATTACCCTGTATGTTACTCTCCATTTTGCAAGGTGTTACAGTTCGAGAATGCACTGCAGCACATCAAGCAATAACAGGAGACGCAGTGTTACAAACTGACTCCATCAAATCTGATGGTCACTGCTTTACTCAGAAATTATGGAGAAAAAGAAACATGCATATAACTATCTCAACATCGTGACCTGTCATTGTTATCCTTCATGTAGAGAAGTGAAGAAAAGACAAGAGCACAGTGCACTGTGTACACAGCTTATTTCCTTATTTCATCAGAGCCCCCAGGCTGAGCCATGGGAAGTTGGTTCCTGACAGAAAGCAGGAAAAACCAACGCTACCTAACTACGCACAAAACCACAACACTTCCTGCTGATTTAGTCTGAAAGGTCAAAGACGGAATAATAGTCTAACACATCTGCTGCAGAAGAGAGAACATGAAAGATCTTTTTCACATTTTGTAAATATACTTATTTTGTATTCAATATCAACTTTACAAACTATCACTCACAACCTGCAAAGCATAATCAGCTCCCAAGGTTTCACTGTGATTGGGTCACATGCCTCTCCCTCTCTCTCACTGGCAGGACGGCCAAGCCGAGATGCAGAAACTGACTTGTTTGGTGTTTATCAGCGTCTGTTCACCGAAGAATGACTGCAGATGGTATTCTAAAACTATCAAAACAACAGGCATTTGGTCGTCAGTGACAGTACTCATCCCGCTATACAAACTTAGGAACAACTTTTAACTTGTCAAGCAAGAGAAACCGTTGATTTGTTTAAAAATAACATCTCCTTCTGTGGCACATCCTTCTGCAATTCCTTACCTTGAAAGACATACGTGCATCTCTGTTTTCAAAGCAACACCACAGGGGTGTCCTTCCCAGGACGGTAGTTAAGTGTCGACTAAGTTATTTATATCAACACCTGTGCAGTGCCTCATCTCCAGATGAACCCGAAGCGCTTCACAGCAGCAACTATAGCGCTGTTCTCTGTGTCTGTGCTCTTGTTGTATGCAACTCTCAACAAGTGACTGTAGCTTTACACAGCACATTTTGACCATCCACCAAAGTGGTTACAGCGCTGTTTAGTTGTTACATGGTTGGTGCCGTGTGAAACTGCTGCCGTCTTGGTGCAAGTTCTGTGTACACCATACAACCATGCACCAGTTAACAGTGTCAATGTTCATATAACAATAATCTTTCTTCTCACTGTGATACAAAAAGTGTCACTCTAATTACTTTTAACTGACATATTACATAAAGAGTACTCATACATGTACCTGCTTATTAAATGGGGTGTCTTCCAAATGGCAAGGCAGAGGGAGAGTTCAGACTTCATGTTCCGAATCTTTTAGCAAGGTAGATCATAGAAATGAGAAAACTAGAAAATGAACTGGAAAAGAAGAATAGTGAAGATAAGCGACAGAAGAAAAATACAAGAATGCTCTCACTGCCCATGGTGAAAGCAACACCATAGGGGTGTCCTGCCTGAATTTAATATGTTACTTCATAAATGCTGCCTATAATTTATCTGTTGTGGTCGATTGAGTGTTAAGATTTTAGTGTTTTGTTGTTTAAGGAATTTTGTTTTATTGTAATTTATTGAACGTTTTAAGTTATTGGTGAGCCAGAAGAATAATGTGCGTGTGTGTGTGTGTGGGTGCATGCATGAGTGCGTGCGTGCATGTACATTGTTATTGTTAAGTATTTTCTTTGTATTTGAGCGGTTTTTAGCTCCGTGTTTCATTGAGTTTTGACATTTTATTGTTAACTGTATTGAACGTTTTTATGTAAATGACGAGCCAGAAAGCAAATTTCTCTACACAGAGACAATAAAGTTGTATTGTATTGTAAAGACTTCTGCGAACAGTTGGACACACCATGTGATAGGGAACTAGGGTGGAGAGACCCATTTCTGTTCAAGACAAAACATTTAACAATTGGCTAAATATGCCTAATCAGTTAGTGGAACTGCAAATGGATACTGTATGATTTTCTATTAATGGGTCATATCCAGTCTGCCAGTATACTAGCAAAGAATTGGCTGTTAGGTCCAAATGGGCCTCGTCTATCCTTGACTATTAAAGCATTTCAAGTTCTCTCTCTCTCTCTCTCTCCCTCCGTGGACGTTGTTATGCTCCGTATATAAATAAAATCATTCATTCACGATTCCAGCTGTTGACACACCAGTTTACCTTTCCCCAACCACCAGCTGTCAGCATACCAGTTTACCTTTCCCCATACACCAGCTGTCAACATGCTGGTTTACCTTTCCCCAAACACCAGCTGTCAACACGCTGGTTTACCTTTTCCCAAACACCAGCTGCTGACATGCCAGTATACCTTTCCCCAAACACCAGCTGTCAACATGCTGGTTTGCCTTTCCCCAAACACAAGCTGTCAACACACTGGTTTACCTTTCCTTAAACAGCTGTCAATATGCAGTCAACAGATGTCAACACCCTGGTTTACCTTTTCCCAAACACCAGCTGTCAACATGCCTGTTTACCTTTCCCCAAACACCAGCTGTCAACATGCCTGTTTACCTTTCCCAAACACCAGCTGTCAACAAGCCGGTTTACCTATCCCCAAACACCAGAGGTCAACATGTCTGTTTACCCAACATGCCTGTTTACCTTTCCCCAAACACCAGAGGTCACGCTGGTCTACCTTTCCCCAAACACCAGAGGTCAACACGCTGGTCTACCTTTCCCCAAACACCAGAGGTCAACATGCTGGTCTACCTTTCCCCAAACGCCAGAGGTCAACACGCTGGTCTACCTTTCCCCAAACGCCAGAGGTCAACACGCTGGTCTACCTTTCCCCAAACGCCAGAGGTCAACACGCTGGTCTACCTTTCCCCAAACGCCAGAGGTCAACACGCTGGTCTACCTTTCCCCAAACACCAGAGGTCAACACCCTGGTCTACCTTTCCCCAAACTCCAGAGGTCAACACGTTGGTTTACCTTTCCCCAAACACCAGAGGTCAACACGCTGGTCTACCTTTCCCCAAACACCAGAGGTCAACACGCTGGTTTACCTTTCCCTAAACACCAGAGGTCAACATGCTGGTCTACCTTTCCCCAAACACCAGAGGTCAACACGTTGGTTTACCTTTCCCCAAACACCAGCTGTCAACATGCTGGTTTATCTTTCCCCAAACACCAGAGGTCAACATGCTGGTCTACCTTTCCCCAAACACCAGAGGTCAACATGCTGGTCTACCTTTCCCCAAACACCAGAGGTCAACACTCTGGTTTACCTTTCCACAAACACCAGCTGTCAACACGCTGGTTTACCTTCCCCCAAACCAAGCTCTTCAGTTCAGGCAGTGACCTACGTCCTCACCCTCTTGAGCAGACTGGCCCACAGCCACAGGGAAGGGGCACACTGCCATGTCATGCAAATGAAAATGTTTCATAATCAAAGGGCAGATTTGCTCAACAATGCTCATCATTGGAAATAAAAGCGAATCTAGCACATGAGAGAGGGTGGTGCTCTGAGGTTGAGGAAAAACACATAGACAAACACGTCTGTTTCTGGAGAGGGGTTGATAGCTAAGACTACCAGACAATGACAGCTTCAGGTTTGAAAGTTGAAGAGGTACAGGTCATTTTTGCTGAGTGGGGAGCCAGCAGAGGAAACCGTCTTCTTCCTCCACTCTGCACTGAACGTTCCACCACACAACAAACGTCCCTTTGATTTTACCACTGACAACTGATCACATCAGTCTTCAAACTGCCGTGCCAACTGCAAAGTCAGCGTTTCTTGGGGACGGCGCTCCTTCAACGAGCAAGTCTGGATTTTCCATTGCTCGTCGGAAAATCTCCAAGAACTCTGTGGCATCCTGCTCATCCATCACCCGACTGTCATAGGACAGTGTGACTGCCATCTTGGGATCCAGGATGGAGTTTTCAGTGCCCACTGTCAGGCGTGTGCCCCCAATGGCAAGAATGGCTACCTGGGGTGGGTTGATGACCGCTGAGAATTCTTTGATGCCAAACATGCCAAGGTTGGAAATACTGCAAAGAGAAAAAAACAAAACATGGTCAGCAATGAAACCGAGGGCCATTTCCATGCCCGTGATGAAAATGCTGGAGACAATGGAGTTTTCCATAGCTTTCAGTTTGTCCATCACTGTGATGGACAGCAGTCAACACAACCCTCACAGCCTGGGTACTTTGTGGTCAACTTGGACAGCAGTCAACACAACCATCACGGCTTGGGTACTTTGTGGTCAACTTGGACAGCAGTCAACACAACCCTCACAGCCTGGGTACTTTGTGGTCAACTTGGACAGCAGTCAACACAACCCTCACAGCCTGGGTACTTTGTGGTCAACTTGGACAGCAGTCAACACAACCCTCACGGCTTGGGTACTTTGTGGTCAACTTGGACAGCAGTCAACACAACCCTCACAGCCTGGGTACTTTGTGGTCAACTTGGACAGCAGTCAACACAACCCTCACGGCTTGGGTACTTTGTGGTCAACTTGGACAGCAGTCAACACAACCCTCACAGCCTGGGTACTTTGTGGTCAACTTGGACAGCAGTCAACACAACCCCCACAGCCTGGGTACTTTGTGGTCAACTGGACGCGTCACCTGGCTTGTACTTTGTGGTCAACTTGGACAGCAGTCAACACAACCCCCACAGCCTGTGTACTTTGTGGTCAACCTGGACCTGCTGTCACCTGGCTCACCTGCACTGTCTGCTATAGTCTGCAAGGTTAAAACTCAACAGTCCAACACAGGTGCTCTTAACGCTCTCCAGGTCATAAAGAGAGGTGGTCACTGCAACTCTATCAAACAGCCCAAAAGAGAGGTGGTCACTGCAACTCTATCAAACAGCCCAAAAGAGAGGTGGTCACTGCAACTCTATCAAACAGCCCAAAAGAGAGGTGGTCACCAAAACTCTCCCAAACAGTGCAAAAGAGCGGTTGTCATTAAAAAAAAATTAGTTCATACGAGAGGTGGTCACTAAGACTCTTCCCTGTAGTCCATAAGAGAGCTGTAGTCCAAGACCTGTAGTCTATAAAAGAGGTGGTCACTAAGACTCTTCCCTGTAGTTCATACGAGAGGTGGTCACTAAGACTCTTCCCTGTAGTTCATACGAAAGGTGGTCACTAAGACTCTTCCCTGTAGTTCATACGAAAGGTGGTCACTAAGACTCTTCCCTGTAGTTCATACGAGAGGTGGTCACTAATACTCTTCCCTGTAGTTCACACGAGAGGTGGTCACTAAGACTCTTCCCTGTAGTTCATAAGAGAGGTGGTCACTAAGACTCTTCCCTGTAGTTCATAAGAGAGGTGGTCACTAAGGCTCTTCCCTGTAGTCCATAAGAAAGCTGGTCACTGGGTCCCTAAAGGAACAGATGAAGTTTTGTTGCAGTGCACTTTAACATTATCTAATATCAAAGGGTTTCTTTTGGTTTGTTTCTAGTCTATCATTGCTTTCCTCACACTGAATATATCGACCGATACTACGTTATATCAGTGTTACTATTGTTATTACCATTATCAACAGCCAGTGATACAGACTAGCGCGCCAGTGAGGGCAGCATGACACCAGGAAAAGGAGAGTGGTGTTGCATGGGTGTGTGTGGGAGTGTGGAGTGGGGTGTGACCTTGACTGACCTAAACGTTCCACCCTGGAACTCGTGAGGCTTCAGCTTGCCGGCTCTGGCTTTCTGTGCCAGCGTCTGCAACAAACACCCATTGCTGTCAACTTGCACACACACAGTTAAACACATCTGCAACAAACACCCATTGCTGTCAGCTTGCACACACACAGTTAAACACATCTGCAACAAACACCCATTGCTGTCAGCTTGCACACACACAGTTAAACACATCTGCAACAAACACCCATTGCTGTCAGCTTGCACACACACAGTTAAACACATCTGCAACAAACACCCATTGCTGTCAGCTTGCACACACACAGTTAAACACATCTGCAACAAACACCCATTGCTGTCAGCTTGCACACACACAGTTAAACACATCTGCAACAAACACCCATTGCTGTCAACTTGCACACACACACACACACACACAACACACACACACACACACACACACACACACACACACACACACACACACACAGAAATAGTGACATCCACATGTGTGTGTGTGTTTGTCATGTGTGTGTGTGCATGTGCGTGTGTGTGTGTGTGCATGCATGGATGTGTGTATGTGCTTGCATGTGTGTGTGCACAAGTGTCTGTGCCTGCATGTGTGTGTGTGTGTGCTTGCATGAATGTGTGCCTACATGTGTGTGTGTGCACAAGTGTCTATGAGTGTGCCTGCATGTGTGTGTGCACGAGTGTCTGTGAGTGTGTCTGCATGTGTGTGTGCAGGAGTGTCTGTGAGTGTGTCTGCATGTGTGTGTGCAGGAGTGTCTGCATGTGTGTGTGCAGGAGTGTCTGTGAGTGTGTCTGCATGTGTGTGTGCAGGAGTGTCTGTGAGTGTGTCTGCATGTGTGTGTGCAGGAGTGTCTGTGAGTGTGTCTGCATGTGTGTGTGCAGGAGTGTCTGTGAGTGTGTCTGCATGTGTGTGAGGAAACAGCTGAAGCACACTTCAGGGACAGCTTTCCATGACTTGTGGAGGCAGTGAACTGACCTTGACAGTCTCCGATATCTGGGCCACCCCAAGGCCAGGCACATTTTGCACAATGGGGGTGATCAGTCCTCCCTCTGTTGCCACGGCAACAGAGATGTCCACACTGGCAACAGACTGGGCCACTTCACCTTCATTGATGGCATTGACCTTGGGACAGCGCTGCAACAAGGAAGCAAGTTTGCACCAGACTGAAGAGAGTCTGTTTACTGCTGTATCCCTCACACATCCCATCCCAAATCAGTCCTGTGAGATTTCTTTTCCCTCAGTCTCACTCCACTGTTTACTGCTGTATCCCTCACACATCCCATCCCAAATCAGTCCAGTGAGATTTCTTTTCCCTCAGTCTCACTCCACTGCTTACTGCTGTATCCCCTCACAGCCCAAAACAGTCCAAAGAGACTAGAGGTCTCAGTGCAAATCTCCAAAGCATCACAAGGGATGATCTAAAATGGTTAAGCAAACCGGTGTAAGGCTGCTGAAGAGAATGAAGCAAGACACCGGCTGACAAAGTACGCAGATGGCTGAGGGAGACTATACTTAATAATTGTATTGTGCTACAGTTTTTGTGGCTGCTTAATCAAGTTCTTTTCCACTTCTTTCGTAATAATAGTGATAGTTAATTTTATAAAGCACTATTCTTCAATGTAAACTAGATTCACATCACTGTACAGCAACTTATGACAAAAACTTTTAATAATAGGTAGTTCTTACAAAGCGCCATTCTCTAACAGGAGTTAAACTCACTGCACTGTACAAACAACTTGACAAAAGCCACATTTACATTCACTTCAACAAACAGAACCTCAAGTATAGTATTCTACCAGTTTATGTGCCATTCAACAACCAGAACCATCAAGTATTACATTATACCATACAGACATCACATAGCAAATAATAACCATAAATACATATTAATACACATAAAGACACTGCTTACCAAATAATAACTAGACATATATAATCAGTGCTTTGAGCCGCAGGGTAGGTGCTTTACAAATTTCCATTATTATTATTATATGACTTAGTGCCAAAAGGTGCGCAAATGGGGGGTCGGACTTTTGACTGTCAATAAAATCTGTTTCAAACACTTTGTCTTGCTGTTGCTTTGTGTGTGCGTTCATAATTGGTCAGTATCACAGTGGAAACAATATGAGCTCCAAATCTGGAGCAGCTGGAGAAATATTATTTTTTGAAAGTGAAAAGCGCCACGAAATTCGACCCCTGAAAACGGCACGCTCACGGTGAGTGCTTTCGATGCTTTCATTCACGTACATGACGAGTCAAAACATTACCTCAGTCACCAATTTGCAAAGAGGAGATATCGCTTTACACAGTGCATATAAAATCGATTATCATTAAGTTTTGTTTTGGGAGTTAGAGGCTCCGAAAAATCCCGCAGTCAAACGTTATGTGTGTTGAAATGTTTCATGACCAGCATCCGCAGACAATCTAGTGAAGAACTGACTTTCTCTTAAATCAAAATTTTACTCCAGTCACTGTGGTACGTCACTGCATCAGGCGTCAATGTTTTATTTTACTGCCAAATGTCTGGGTAGTTTTTAAAATATATTTTGCCATTCTTCATAAAATTGTTGCAATAAATAATGTTCAACAATGTGTTAGATTAAACAAGCAAAAGGAAAAAAATTAAGTTGCATCCGTTAGCCATGTTACACATCCGGGTCATTTGCTTTTAGCACATGGCCACATGGAAGAGATGTTCTGATATGCAAAAGGTGTGTGGTAATATTTTTGAAGACCGTAAAAGGCGTAACGTTCAACTTAATTTAAACGTTCATCGGAGATTTAGTCAAATCTTCCAGTTATACGATGATATTTATATTGGTATATGCCGAATCTTTTAAAAGTATCAGAATGTTAGCATACACAGTGAGTTTTTGTTGCTGTCAATCTAAAGTTTGTTCAGATGCTTTTGAGAATTTGTTTTCACCGAGTTTCTTACAACATGGGTGCGTGTTGAAATCATAATGTGCAATAGCAGATTGGTTATAAACAGTATATTCTGATCGTACTCTTTACATTTTTTGCTTGCACTTGACGCAGTTCATTTTGTTTACAAACTACGTCTTCAAACAAACCATCATATATGGTAGACAATTCGAATTTACACAGGTTAAAGTCGTCAAGTTAGGTGTTGAACATTACGATTACAACACGAGCTGTGGAAATAATAACGTTAGACATAATTATAGTGACCATGCCTGTCTGCCTTCAATTGTTCTAAAAATGTAAGGTGCCGATCTTAATTGCATTATTCTTTGCCTGTGATTTTTTTAGTAATATTTATTACGATTTTTTATATTTTATTATTATTAATTCTTTCACTTTGAAGTTAACTGTTCAACTATTTTTGTCCTAGGCACAAGAGTCAACATGACCAAGAAACGCATGGATGACAGGTTGCGTGTGTGTTTTCCTGTGACACCAAAAGCAGCAAAAGTTGCACTCACTCTTACTTGCTCCATTTTCTCTTACAAAACACTTACTTGCTTGTTAAATAATAAGTATTATTTATTTTGTTATGAAAAACAAAGTACCATGTTGTCTCATTAACATTATGTTATCCACTACAACAAAATTAATGCAGCAAAAACTGTTCACATGGATATAGTTGTCTTTATACTTTACAGTAATAAAAAGTTACTTATTTATCATTTTCATCAAGAAACAAACAGCATTGTACATCTTGTTGAAATAGTAATGTACGACATATTTCTTACATCATTTGCTGTTTACGTCAAGAAAGCTTAAATTTGAGAGAAAAAAATCATCAAATCTTCCTTGTCACATACTGTTCTATTAAAGAATAACTGTTTATGTTTCAAAATGTGTTGCTTTTTATTCATTTAAAAATGTTCAAGATTGGCTGTATGTTGAACGTTATCTATTGCAACAAACTATGCGTAGCATGCTGTTCTGTGTGACACAGAACAACAACAGTTCACTTGGTAATACTCATGTGGATCACATCTTGTAAGATCAGTTGGGTTTTCGCAGTTAACTGCATGATTAGCAGCACAGTGATGTGGGCTTGTTGTAATGTGTAATGTTCAACATCTTGTCACAAATCACACTGAAAGTCAAATTTCTCAGGAACGAAGAGCAGCACTGCCTTCTCCCTTCACTGGTGGATGACTTCACATGTGTTCATTCAAAAAATGCATTACTCACTCACATCCTGTCAACTTTATTTTCTAGTACCTCTGTCCTCTTTTCTTGCACACCTTTTGGCACTAAGTCAATACACATAAAGACATTGCTTAGCAAATAATAACTATAAATATACATTAATACACATAATAAAAGCAACGTTCTACAAACATACACAATACCAGAATACTCCCACTCCTCCTTCACCCGAACCCCCCCCCACCCCCACCCCCCATCCCCCCACAAAAATCAAACACAAAATGTACACACACACACATGCACACACACACACACACAAATGCATGCACATGCACACACATACGTAAGCACACATGCACTCACACTCACTTGCTCGCTCACTCACATGCACGCGCACACACACACACACACACACACACACACACACGCGCTTGTGCGCGCACACACACACACACACACACACACACAACGACAGGACAGCACAATTGTACCTGCAGTGCATAACCTGCAGCTTTGATGATGAAGTCGTTCATGGACACCTTGGTGCCTTGTTCTGCAACAGGGTCACAGGGACTTCCATGACGATAAAGTCATCCACTAAAGGCTCTGATCCACTCTAGATTACCTGGTCAATTGAGTACATGATCCAGCATGTCAGCAACAGACACCACACACCATGCCATGCCATATGTAAAGACAACTGTGGGCAACTGTCCCCACTGAACGGCAGACTTCAGCAACCAAGAAACAGCAACACCAGTACCATCATATAACTGACACCACACTGATAGCATCATATAACTGACACCACACTGGTAGCATGATATAACTGACACCACACTGGTAGCATCATATAACTGACACCACACCAGTAGCATCATATAATTGACACCACATTAGTAGCATCATATAACTGACACTACACCGATAGCATCATATAACTGACACCACACTGGTAGCATCAGATAACTGACACCACACTGGTAGCATCAGATAACTGACACCACACTGGTAGCATCAAGTAACTGACAACACACTGGTAGCATCATACAACTGACATCACACCAGTAGCATCATATAACCACTCCGAATACCAAAAATGCCTATTTATTATGTGATACACAATTTTTATTGGCTGTTGATGGCTGTGTCAGATCAAAATCAGATGAGAATTGAGCAAGTTTGAAACCTATGTTACACAGACATTTGACAGTGACATTACAGTCTGTTGTTTCCCACAGCAATTGATAGTATATCATGCAGTCATATGACCATGACCCAAAGCGGATCACAGCCTTAAGAGACTGGTACCTTCCTCTGCAAAAAGCTAAACTGATCACCACACGCAGGATGTCTGCAACACCCCATCCTCCACAATAAGTGGATGTGCAGAGAACCTGACAATAACACTAGCAACATACACACACTCTCTCTCTCTCTCTCTCTCTCTCTCTCTCTCCTCTCTTCTCTCAGACATTATACACATACAGTCAAATAGACCCACAGAGACACACTCACACAAACATATACACACATAGACAAGATGCATATACACACAAACACATGCACACGCACACATGCAAACATACAGCATACATTTACCTATAAATCTCTTGCGTGTGTTGGTGACAGTTTGCATGGAGCAGTCAATAGTAGCATATGCATGAGGTACTGTGGTCTGCAAATACAGCAGTCAACATAAACATGACAACATAAACAAGACGTACTGTGGTCTGCACATGTATAAACAAGAGGTGCTGTGCTATATCAGTGACCTTCCCAAAGCTGTTAAGTCATAAGTACGTCTCTTTGCTGACGACTGTCTCCTGTACAGGAGAACTGACTCACAACAGATCACCAAATTCTCCTGTCAGACCTGAAAGAGCTAGAACGATGGGCAGATACATGGGCCATGCACTTCGATACCAAAAAACGTTATAGTCTCAGTACCCACAACAAGTCCTCACACTTGAACAACCAGATATTACAAGTTGACTGCAGTCCCTACTTGGGAGCTACACAAACCCATGACCTGAGATAGACAACTCGTATCAACATCAGAAGGAAGGCCAGCTCCACTCTCGGCTTCTTGCACAGAAACCTTCGGTTCTGCCCCCCTAGCTGCAGGAAAACAGCCTACATCTCCCTTGTCCGTTCTGCTTTAGAATACAGCGCTGTAGTCTGGGACCCATACCAGCAAAATGACACTGACAAACTAGAAAACATCCAGAGACACGCAGCTCGCTTCATCAACCAAAATTACAAAGACCGCACCCCTGGATGTGTCACCAACATGCTGAGAGATCTCAGACTGCAGTCCCTTCAGAACAGAAGGAAACAGCAAAGACTCGCCCTTTTCTTCAAGATAGTCAGAGGGCTGACCCCCGCAATCCCTCCAAATGAGTTTATGACACCAATAAATTCCAAAAGACTGATCAAACTTAGTAACCTAAAGGACTTTAAAACAACAAATATAGTGACAGACCATGCCAGAAACAACTCACAGACTTATAGAGTAGATCTAACAAAAACTGTTGTTTACAGATATTCTTTTTTCCCCAGGACTGCTATCAACTGGAACAACTTAGAACAGGAAGTAGTTAGCAGCAAGAGATTAGAAAGCCTTAAGACACAAATCTCTCGCTGCCCCTAAAACATTGAATGTTCCCCCCCTTGTCCGCTGATGCTATACCCAAGATTGGGTCCTGTCAGCGTATCACACTTATATTAGTGCACATCATGATCAAGATCAAGATAAACATGTCAACATAAACTTGAGGTACTGTGGTCTTCAAATACAACAGTGAACATAAACGCACGGTAGTATGGTCTGTAAATACGGCAGTCAACATAAACATAAGGTAACGTGGTCTGCAAATACAACAGTGAACATAAACATGAGGTAAGATGGTCTACAAATACAGCAGTGAACATAAACATGAGGTACTGAGGTCTGCAAATACAGAAGTGGACATAAACATGAGGAACTTTGGTCTTCAAATGCAGAAGTGGACATAAGCATGAGGAACTTTGGTCTGCCTCAGGCATCAGTCATCCAATCCTGTTTCAACATTCTCCAACCTTTTCCATGGCACAGCCATCCTAGTGACATCAATCCGGCCCCACCTCTCTCACCTAGGACTGTGGGCCCCACCTCTCTCATCCTGGACTGTGGGCCCCACCTCTCTCACCCTGGACTGTGGGCCCCACCTCTCTCACCTAGGACTGTGGGCCCCACCCCTCTCACCTAGGACTGTGGGCCCGACCTCTCTCACCTAGGACTGTGGGCCCCACCTCTCTCACCTAGGACTGTGGGCCCCACCTCTCTCACCCTGGACTGTGGGCCCCACCTCTCTCACCTAGACCTGTGGGCCCCATGTCTCACCTAGGACTGTGGGCCCCACCTCTCTCACCTAGGACTGTGGGCCCCACCTCTCACCTAGGACTGTGGGCCCCACCTCTCTCACCTAGGACTGTGGGCCCCACCTCTCTCACCCTGGACTGTGGGCCCCACCCCTCTCACTGTGGACTGTGGGCCCCACCTCTCTCACCTAGGACTGTGGGCCCCACCTCTCTCACCCTGGACTGTGGGCCCCACCTCTCACCTAGGACTGTGGGCCCCACCTCTCACCTAGGACTGTGGGCCCCACCCCTCTCACTGTGGACTGTGGGCCCCACCTCTCACCTAGGACTGTGGGCCCCACCTCTCTCACCTAGGACTGTGGGCCCCACCTCTCACCTAGGACTGTGGGCCCCACCTCTCACCTAGGACTGTGGGCCCCACCTCTCACCTTGGACTGTGTCAGCCTCTTGGCGATGACCTTGCGCATGTTGGTGAGGGGAATGTCAACATAGGGCTCGCCCTGTGTGGCAGGCATGGCTGTCAGCGTGGGTTGGGGTGGAGCTGCCTGAGTGGGTGGTGTCGGTGCTGGTGTACTCAGTGTCTGATCCACCTTGTGAAGACCTTTGGACTTGATGTAGTCCAGCAGGTCCCTGCAGGCCAATCAACACAGCTGTCAGTCACCCGCCAATTAACACAGTTGTCAGTCACCCACCAGTCAACACAGCTGTCAGTCACCCACCAATCAACACAGCTGCCAGTCACCTGCCAATCAACACAGCCGTCAGTCACCCACCAATCAACACAGACATCAATCACCCGCCAATCAACACAGCCATCAGTCACCCGCCAATCAATACAGACATCAATAACCCACCAATCAACACAGACATCAATCACCCGCCATTCAACACAGCCATCAACCACCCGCCAATCAACACAGCCGTCATTCACCCACCAATCAACACAGCCTTCAATCACCCACCAATCAACACAGACATCAATCACCCGCCAATCAACACAGACATCAACCACCCACCAATCAACACACCCACCAGCACATCAGTCAGTCATCCACAATCACCACACCAACATCCACTCACTCAATCAAGCAAACAATCCTCCTAATATATTAATTAATGGACCAATCAGTCAAACACTCTACCAGTCAATCAAACCAGTCAAGACTTAATCACATACTGAACAACAAACAAAGCACTGAATGAATGTGCATGTTATATCCCTTGGGTCCTGTACACACCAGGAACACAGCTGGCTGTGACGTTGTACATGCTTGCCCCTTAAGAAGATATCCCTTGGGTCCTGTACACACCAGGAACACAGCTGGCTGTGATGTTGTACATGCTTACCCCTTTAGAAGATTCCCCTTGGGTCCTGTACCAGGAACAGACCTGGCTGTGATGTTGTACTCATGAAGAAGTTTTTTCACTGATGGACCGATGCCAGGCCTGGCCATAGAAAAACATACTTTTGTTGTTAACACCATTTTGTTGTTAACACCATTCATAGTTCTGTTGTGGTTATCACACTTGCACATATACCTAGCCTTAAACAGTGGGTTTGCTTTCAGAAGCACTGTGGAGCAAGGCAGAGGCAGAAAGTTTATTAATTAATGTCACACAGAAAAACAAAGGGTCACATCCTGTATTCAACTGCATACTTACATAATTACACATTTCTCATCACCATTATGGAATCAGAAGGTTTTCACCATCTTTCTAGGTAATCTAGAGCTGACCATTTTGCACCTGACTTTGGGCAAGCAGTCAGGTGGGTAACTTTAACTGGTGAAACATGCTAATTTGTCACCTAGGCACAGGATGTTAAGACCCTAGCTTCTTCAGTGGTGAAACATGCTAACTGGTCACCTAGGCATTGGATGCTAAGACCCTAGCCTCTTTAGCAGTAAAACATGCTAACTGGTCACCTAGGCACATGATGTTAAGATCCTAGCCTCTTCGGCAGTGAAACATGCTAACTGGTCACCTAGGCACAGGATATTAACCCACTTTGCCCGAGACCGCCCGTCACCATACGCTCTTTTTTTTTTACTGCGTGACCCCAGACTACCTAGTAGCGCTGGTTAGCAGATGCCCCATACTGGCATCCCAGCTCATGCAAATAGGAATGGGATTCACACAAGACTTGTAGCCTCATTTCCGCTACTGTCACACTGTGCACTACTTCCAGTGATGTCCTTTGTTCAAAGTTCGGTGGAGTTTGAGAGATGTTGTGAATTTTCAAAGTTGTGAGATGTCTTAACATCCTGTGCCTAGGTGACCAGTTAGCATGTTTTACTGCTGAAGAGGCTATGGACTTAACCCACTTGGCCCCAGACCAGCCGCTGCCCTTTCTCTATGAAATCCCACGTGAAGGGAAGTAACTGTCAAATAATCCCGGTATACAACTTTAAATATCAATAATAAACACCAGACAAAAGTTTCAGCTCATTTTGTAATTTTCCCAGTTGGCAAATACATTGTTCTTGTATATCCAACAGGTTTTGTTTTTTTTTCACTCAAAAATAAAAGCAAAAAATTTAATAAATCCAAAATCAGAAATATCCTCATCTGAATGTCAGGTGCCTACAGGATAAGTGACAGGGCAAAATGTCTAGTTTGAATCTCCGAAGATGACGTTCCAGGAGTTTGCTAGGGTGCCCAGGGTAAAGACCCTAGCCTCTTCAGCGGTGAGACATGCTAACTGGTCACCTAGGCACAGGATGTTAAGACCCTAGCCTCTTCAGCGGTGAGACATGCTAACCGGTCACCTAGGCACAGGATGTTAAGACCCTAGCCTCTTCAGCGGTGAGACATGCTAACTGGTCACCTAGGCACAGGATGTTAAGACCCTAGCCTCTTCAGCGGTGAGACATGCTAACTGGTCACCTAGGCACAGGATGTTAAGACCCTAGCCTCTTCAGCGGTGAGACATGCTAACCGGTCACCTAGGCACAGGATGTTAAGACCCTAGCCTCTTCAGCGGTGAGACATGCTAACCGGTCACCTAGGCACAGGATGTTAAGACCCTAGCCTCTTCAGCGGTGAGACATGCTAACCGGTCACCTAGGCACAGGATGTTAAGACCCTAGCCTCTTCAGCGGTGAGACATGCTAACCGGTCACCTAGGCACAGGATGTTAAGACCCTAGCCTCTTCAGCGGTGAGACATGCTAACCGGTCACCTAGGCACAGGATGTTAAGACCCTAGCCTCTTCAGCGGTGAGACATGCTAACTGGTCACCTAGGCACAGGATGTTAAGACCCTAGCCTCTTCAGCGGTGAGACATGCTTGCAGATCTGAGTTTCATTTAAACAGCATCTAATCCATGAAAAACAACATTACAGTTTTTGTCCCAACAGCATACGCATCAATTTTCTCCCTTAAATTGTTAAAGACAACATCTTCACAGTAACTGAAAGCCTAATGTTCACAGATTAGACCATTATCAGACCGGTCCACGAATGCGTCAGTTACCTTAAATACACTCCAAGTTGTGAAAATCATTATGTGCATGGAGCTGTGTGAAGGTCTACATCATTACATGTAAGAAGCATCTAGAGACTGGACTACATTGGACAAAACCTGAATAGGAAAAAGCAGCGGCTGTCACATCAGGTCAGTCACTAAAACTAGTACACACAGAAGTGCAAAGCTCAATGGAGATAGCAATTTGCATGTTTTAAAAAGTCGACATTAAAATTTTCAGAAAAAATACATTTGGCAATGGAGAGCACATGGCCAGAAAGACCACTGAACATGCATCCTTGTTGCAGCTCAGACATTTTTTTTTTTTTTTTAATTTTATTTGTCTTCCTTTGAGTCAAAACCCCTGGAAACAGCAACCATCAGACTAATTGAACACAAACACAGAAACAAGACTAAAGCCTCAAACACTCACACTAATTGAACACAAACACAGAAACAAGACTAAAGCCTCAAACACTCACACTAACTGAACACAAACACAAAAACAAGACTAATGCCTCAAACACTCACACTAACTGAACACAAACACAGAAACAAGACTAAAGCCTCAAACACTCACACTAACTGAACACAAACACAGAAACAAGACTAATGCCTCAAACACTCACACTAACTGAACACAAACACAGAAACAAGACTAAAGCCTCAAACACTCACACTAACTGAACACAAACACAGAAACAAGACTAATGCCTCAAACACTCACACTAACTGAACACAAACACAGAAACAAGACTAAAGCCTCAAACACTCACACTAAATGAACACAAACACAGAAACAAGACTAAAGCCTCAAACACTCACACTAACTGAACACAAACACAGAAACAAGACTAAAGCCTCAAACACTCACACTAATAAACCCAAACCCAAAAATATGACTAACACCTCAAACACTCACAAATACTCTTCTACGACGGATTTGACCGGTGATGCTGTGGCCTGCACTGCAGGCGCTGCTCCACCTGTCTCCTGTGGTGCCGGCACAGACACTGCTCCTGACTCCACTGGCACCTGTACGTTTTGCCAGTCCTCACCCTCAGGCACTATCAGAGCTATCAGGGAACCCACAGTAACATCCACCGAGTTGTCTGGTTTCTGAAAACAAAACGTTACCGTCCTAGGTTGCTAGAGCTGCAACATACAGAGGGTCCAAAGTGTTGTCGGTTTGTTGATTCATTGCCTCCATCACCATATACGTAGAGATACAGTTCATACCCAGTACCTGTGTTCATCACATTCACAATACACACTCACATACAGACACACATCCATTACCTAGCAGAAGCACTGAAAAGCCTGAATACTGTTGGCAGAAAAGTACATGCCATAATGACTACCACCCCCAATTTTGGCAAATGTTGTATCAAACCTTAAACAGGACCAGAAAAGAACTGAGCAAAAAACAAAACAAAAAAGTCGTAACTATTTAATGGTGCTGTGACTTGGACAGTTTGAAAAAGTAGACAAAAGCTCAGTAGGCCTGCCCTCCACAGTGTTACAACTTTCACACTTGATGCATTGCATTAATCGTCCCGATATACCCGCACTTGTTGACTGGGTGTAAAACACCAATTTACTTACTTACTTACTGCAATGCCTTATTTATAATGAATGACAAAAATCCCAATGTCAGAGTTTTTGTGGGGGTTTTTACAAAAAGGAGTTGCCAAGTAGACCAAACAATCAATGAATGATCACAGACACATCATTTAACATGATTAAAAAATCAGCTTCATTTTCATACAGACTTTTCTGTCAGTGGAATACTGTTTTGGCTCACCAGAATTTTCTGTCAGTGGAATACTGTTTTGGCTCACCAGACTTTTCTGTCAGTGGAATACTGTTTTGGCTCACCAGAATTTTCTGTTAGTGGAATACTGTTTTGGCTCACTAGAATTTTCTGTCAGTGGAATACTGTTTTGGCTCACCAGAATTTTCTGTCAGTGGAATACTGTTTTGGCCCGCCAGAATTTTCTGTCAGTGGAATACTGTTTTGGCTCACCAAAATTTTCTGTCAGTGGAATACTGTTTTGGCTCACCAGAATTTTCGCCAGAATGCCTTCATCGTCATACTCCATTCCAACCACAGCCTTGTCTGTCTGAATGTCGCAGAGAATATCCCCTGGTGCAATCACATCTCCTGCAACCACACAACCACTGCTGACACTTCTGACAGCACAACCACTGCTGACACTTCTGACAGCACAACCACTGCTGACACTTCTGAAACCACTGCTGACACTTCTGACAGCACAACCACTGCTGACACTTCTGACAGCACAACCACTGCTGACACTTCTGAAACCACTGCTGACACTTCTGACAGCACAACCACTGCTGACACTTCTGACAGCACAACCACAACTGACACACACTTCCAACAACAACACAACCACAACTGACACACACTTCTGACAGCACAAACACACACTTCTGACAGCACAACCACACACTTCTAACAACCACAACTTACACATGCTTCTGACAGCACAACCACAACTGACACACACTTCCAACAACAACACACACTTCCAACAACACAACCACAACTGACACACACTTCTGACAGCACAAACACACACTTCTGACAGCACAACCACACACTTCTAACAACACAACCACAACTTACGCTTCTGACAACACAACCACAACTGACACACACTTTTGACAGTACAACCACAACTGACACACACTTGACAGTATTACAACTGACACATAACCACAACTGACGCACACTTTCAACAGTACAACCACAACTGGAAACCCTTTGACAGTACAACCACAACTGAAAACCCTTTGACAGTACAGCCACAACAGAAAACCCTTTGACAGTACAACCACAACAGAAAACCCTTTGACAGTACAGCCACAACAGAAAACCCTTTGACAGTACAGCCACAACAGAAAACCCTTTGACAGTACAGCCACAACAGAAAACCCTTTGACAGCACAGCCACAACAAAAAAAACTTTGACAGTACAGCCACAACAGAAAACCCCTTGACAGTACGGCCACAACAGAAAACCCTTTGACAGTACAGCCACAACAGAAAACCCTTTGACAGTACAGCCACAACAGAAAACCCTTTGACAGTACAGCCACAGCCACAACAGAAAACCCTTTGACAGTACAGCCACAACAGAAATATATAAAAGCTAACCAAGAAGCAGAAACTCATAACTAGCATTTTTATTCCTTCACACTTATGCACACTATTTTGTCAGTTTGTTTAAACATTCACATTTTTTACATTTTAACATAGTTTAAATCTAATCAGATCAAAACTTGCTAAGAAAAAGAAACACATTTTTTTTTGTTAGCGGTAATAACTGATGCTGCTCTGAAATCCAATCAAGGTCATTGACAGCTTGTGTGAAAGTACAATGCAACAGAAGTTACTGTCACGCAAACCCAAATGTCTCCAAATCCAAGAGACTCTGAGAGATTTTAAAAGTTTTTAATGAAGCCACAAATGCATCAATTATTTTTCCATTTTAATGAGATAATATATAATACACACATATATTTAAACATAAAAAAGAGGAAGTTAGAGCACAAAAACCATGACTGTAAATAAAAGAGAGGTTGGTCCATTGCGGTCTTCTAACCTTCTTTCTTGTTCCACTTGATGATCGTCCCCTTCTCCATAGTGGGCGACAGTGACGGCATCTCCACTTTGATTGCCGCTGCAACACAACAATGCCCTTATAGCACTACCACTAGTTCAGCACTGACTGATGACACACTGTGTTCAGCACCAACTCACAACACACTGTGTTCAGCACCAACTGATGGCACACTGTGTTCAGCACCAACTGACAGCACACTGTGTTCAGCACCAACTCACAACACACTGTGTTCAGCACCAACTCACAACACACTGTGTTCAGCATCAACTGACAGCACACTGCGTTCAGCACCAACTCACAGCACACTGTGTTCAGCACCAACTGACAGCACACTGTGTTCAGCACCAACTCACAGCACACTGTGTTCAGCACCAACTGACAACACCATGTGTTCAGCACCAACTGACAGCACACTGTGTTCAGCACCAACTGACAGCACACTGTGTTCAGCACCAACTGACAGCACACTGTGTTCAGCACCAACTGACAGCATGCTGTGTGCAGCACCAACTGACAACACACTGCGTTCAGCACCAACTGACAGCACACTGTGTTCAGCACCAACTCACAACACACTGTGTTCAGCACCGACTGACAGCACACTGTGTTCAGCACCAACTGACAGCACACTGTGTTCAGCACCGACTGACGGCACACTGTGTTCAGCACCGACTGACGGCACACTGTGTTCAGCACCGACTGACGGCACACTGTGTTCAGCACCGACTGACGGCACACTGTGTTCAGCACCCATTGACAGCACTGTGTTCAGCACCCATCGACAGCACACTGTGTTCAGCACCCATCGACAGCACACTGTGTTCAGCACCCATCAACAGCACACTGTGTTCAGCACCCATCGACAGCACACTGTGTTCAGCACCCATCGACAGCACACTGTCTTACACCCTCTGAGGCAGCGTCAGCTTTTCCCATAGTGTGTAAAATTTGCAAGCTGAAGCTGATGAGTACACCTCTTATTACACTATGCAGAGAATGCCAGGATGAATCATCTAATTAGGTATGACCCTTAATGTATTACACTATTCAGAGAATGCCAGAATGCATCATCTAATTTGGTATGACCCCTAATTTATTACACTATTCAGAGAATGGCAGAATGCATCATCTAATTTGGTATGACTCCTAATTTATTACACTATTCAGAGAATGGCAGAATGCATCATCTAATTAGGTATGACCCCAAGTTTATTAGTATATTACACTATGCACAGAATGTCAGAATGTATCATCTAATTAGGTATGACCCCAAGTTTATTAGTATATTACACTATGCACAGAATGTCAGAATGTGTAATCTAATTAGGTATGACCCCAAGTTTATTAGTATATTACACTATGCACAGAATGTCAGAATGTATCATCTAATTAGGTATGACCCCTAGTTCATCTGGGATGACTGATGTAGGACCACTTGAACAGCGCCTGGATAACAACAGTTCAAAAGCATTGCTGGTAGCAAGAGGCTTGCATTGTTAAAGGCTACATCAACAACACACCCAAATTACATTGCATCTCCTGTTGTAAAAACAGATATGCACACACCTACACACTGTTAAAGGTGTTACAAAAATAATACACACAACTCACACTGCATCTCCTGCTGTGAAAACAGATACACACACACCTGCGCACTGATAAAGGTGCTACATAAACAACACACACAAATCACACCGCATCTCCTGCTGTAAAAACAGATACACACACCTATGCACTGTTAAAGGTGCTACATAAACAACACACACAAATCACACCGCATCTCCTGCTGCAAAAAAGAGATACACACACCTAATACCTATGCACTGTTAAAGGTGCTACATAACACACAAATCACACTGCATCTCCTGCTGTAAAAACAGATACACACACCTATGCACTGTTAACAAATCACACTGCATCTCCTGCTGTAAAAACAGATACACACACCTATGCACTGTTAAAGGTGCTACATAACACACAAATCACACCGCATCTCCTGCTGTAAAAACAGATACACACACCTAATACCTATGCACTGTTAAAGGTGCTACATAACACACAAATCACACTGCATCTTCCGCTGTGAAAACAGATACAAGCACACCCCTGTGCACATGCAATAAATAGCTATTAGCATACATAGACATCATCACCCAGCATGAAAGATTGAAAAGTACTGCACAGTGCAGTGTTTCACTGAAAGCTTTGTGTGGTCCAATACTACAGTACAGTGTGGTGCTTCACTGACAACTTTACATGTTGTCCCACAGTACTATACACTACAGTGTGGTGTTTCACCAACAACTTTATGTGTTGTCCCACAGTACTGTACAGTGTGGTGTTTCACCAACAACTTTATGTGTTGTCCCACAGTACTGTACAGTGTGGTGTTTCACTGAAAGCTTTACATGTTGTCCCACAGTACTGTACAGTGTGGTGTTTCACTGAAAGCTTTACATGTTGTCCCACAGTACTGTACAGTGTGGTGTTTCACAACAACTTTACATGTTGTCCCACAGTACTGCACAGTGTGGTGTTTCACTGAAAGCTTTACATGTTGTCCCACAGTACTGTACAGTGTGGTGTTTCACAACAACTTTACGTGTTGTCCCACAGTACTGCACAGTGTGGTGTTTCACTGAAAGCTTTACATGTTGTCCCACAGTACTGTACAGTGTGGTGTTTCACTGCAACCAACTTTAAAAATTTGTTGTCCCACAGTACTGTACAGTGTGGTGTTTCACTGAAAGCTTTACATGTTGTCCCACAGTACTGTACGGTGTGGTGTTTCACCAACAACTTTACGTGTTGTCCCACAGTACTGCACAGTGTGGTGTTTCACTGAAAGCTTTACATGTTGTCCCACAGCATGGTACAGTGCAGGGTTTCACTGAAAGTTTTACATGTTCTACAGTGTAGTATTTTAATAAAAGCTTTACAGGTTGTCCCACAGTAATGTACACTGGTGTTTCAATAAAAGCTTTACATGTTGTCCCACAATGGAACATGTAAAGCTTTTACTCAAACACTACACTAAAAACTAAAACATTACACTAAAAGCTTTACATGTTGTTCCAGTTGCAGCAGCTGCTGCAGGTGCTGCAGGTGGTGGTGCCACTGCTGGTGGTGGTGATGCTGGGGCAGAAGATTTGGGGGCTGCTTCGGCACCGGCCGGCACCTGCACGTTCTGCCAGTCATCACCCTCGTCCACCACCAGCGCTATCAGGGTCCCCACACTGACATCTGCTGAGTTGTCTGGTTTCTGAAAGAGTCAACATGGTGTGGACATCGGGTCACCAAACGACACATGACACGACTCTAACACGCTCCCAAGGGCGTGATCTCCTCCACTGGGCAAGTCCACAGAAGGTTGGGGGCGGAGCGTTTTTTGGACATTCTAGTCACCCACCTGAGTCAAAAACCACCAGTTAATGAACGACTAGATGCTAGAATTACAGATGGGGCCTGCACCCCCCAAAAAAAAACACAACAACAACAAACAACAACAACCCAACAACAACAACAACAACAACAAAAACAAAACAATAATTCGAATTCCAGTGATCATAACAGTCTCAGATACTTGACCATCAGACAGACGGAAAAAGGAGACACAATCAAGCAGTGTCATTCCTTGTGCAAAACTGCCCAGGACTTCAAGATTGATTTTACACATGTATGCAAATAATAATAAATAACAAAAAGGCTATAAATCTATGGAAATACGATCAGTTGGCACTGACATCTGAGTGAGATGTCTACACTGTGTCCCCCTCCCCTCTCCCTGAGCCTCCACAACAGGGGGATTTTCCAGCCAGACGGTGTCTTGTTCAAGTTGTTACAGATTTCAGCAGTTGCTTGGGATTTTCCAGCCAGACGGTGTCTTGTTCAAGTTGTTACAGATTTCAGCAGTTGCTTGGGATTTTCCAACCAGACGGTGTCTTGTTCAAGTTGTTACAGATTTCAGCAGTTGCTTGGGATTTTCCAACCAGACGGTGTCTTGTTCAAGTTGTTACAGATTTCAGCAGTTGCTTGGGATTTTCCAACCAGACGGTGTCTTGTTCAAGTTGTTACAGATTTCAGCAGTTGCTTGGGATTTTCCAACCAGACAGTGTCTTGTTCAAGTTGTTACAGATTTCAGCAGTTGCTTGGGATTTTCCAGCCAGACGGTGTCTTGTTCAAGTTGTTACAGATTTCAGCAGTTGCTTGGGATTTTCCAACCAGACGGTGTCTTGTTCAAGTTGTTACAGATTTCAGCAGTTGCTTGGGTTTTTCCCAAAGCCAGACGGTGTCTTGTTCAAGTTGTTACAGATTTCAGCAGTTGCTTGGGATTTTCCAACCAGACGGTGTCTTGTTCAAGTTGTTACAGATTTCAGCAGTTGCTTGGGATTTTCCAACCAGACGGTGTCTTGTTCAAGTTGTTACAGATTTCAGCAGTTGCTTGGGATTTTCCAACCAGACGGTGTCTCGTTCAAGTTGTTACAGATTTCAGCAGTTGCTTGTGATTTTCCAGCCAGACGTCTCGTTCAAGTTATTCAAGATTTCAGCAGTTGCTTGGGATTTTCCAGCCAGATGATGTCTTGTTCAAGTTGTTAGAGATTTTAGCAGTTGCTTGTATTGCTGGGTGTAAGAGACAGCAGACCAGACAGAAGAAGCAGAGGGCAGAAAACTGCTTTGCTACACTTCACAAATGAAGCTGTTCTGAGCCTTTCATTCACCAGCCACAATCCAAAGTATACCACAAGACTCTCTAGATAAGAATCACCACTCTATTGGCTTGAATTCTAGTCTGACTCACGATAATTTTGGCAAGAATCCCTTCCTCATCATACTCCATGCCAACGATGGCCTTGTCTGTCTGAATGTCACACAGCATGTCACCTGGCGCTATGGCGTCACCTGCAGGCACACAGCACACACTCTGAGAAAAGTCATCATTAGAACGAGAATTAATGACCACTGCTCATTCAAATAAAACTAGTAATGACAGGATGAAGTCAGGGGGCAGGGGGTGGGGGGCTTACTGTTGGATGTAACACACAGCATGCTATTCAATAAACGTCTTGTCTTGCTCAAACCCTGTTGAGTTTCAAATACATTTATCATATATATATCAGCTAAAGATCCACCTCTTCTCTGTCAGTTTGAAAGTGCAGTAGGCCTGGCTGTGTCCAAACCCCAGTCCATCATCTGAGATCGGGTGCAAGAAATATCCTTAATTATTATTATTATTACTACCATTATTATTATTATTATTCAAACTATCTTCCTTACTAGTATTCTTTAGTTATTGCCTTTGTCATTATCATTTAGTTAGGATCATTTTGCCTTTGTCGTTATCATTTAGTTAGCATTATTATGCTTTTGTCATTCTCATTTAGTTAGCATCATTATGCCTTTGTCATATATCATTTAGTTAGCATCATTAAATGATTATGCCTTTGTCATTATCATTTAGTTAGTGTCATTATGCCTTTGTCATTATCATTTAGTTAGCATCATTATGCCTTTGCCATTGTCATTTAGTTAGTGTCATTATCAATCATATGATACCTTCTTTCTTGTGCCACTTGACAATGGTCCCAGTCTCCATGGTGGGGGACAATGAGGGCATCTCCACTTTTGTTGTGGCTGAAACAGAAAAGGACAAGTTCCATCGAAAGCCTAATGCCTGACTCAGCATCCTGTACACTGTTAAACTGAAGGGGCGGTAGCAGCACCAGGAGGGAGTCGCAGACTACATCAATCAGTGCACGCAGCCCTTTCTGTTTGATTATATATATATATATGCTACCTCTGTAAGCTCCTTCAAATTTTCCTTGAAAGACTTTTTCTTTTCAAAAGTGTTTTCTTCATCTCAGGGCAATTTGAGCTGGCTAAACAAAACACACATTATAATTTATGCATATATATATATATATGACTTAGTGCCAAAAGCTGTGCAAGAAAAGAGGACAGAGGTACTAGAAAATAAAGTTGACAGGATGTGAGTGAGTAATGCATTTTTTGAATGAACACATGTGAAGTCATCCACCATGAAGGGAGAAGGCAGTGCTGCTCTTCGTTCCTGAGAAATTTGACTTTCAGTGTGATTTGTGACAAGATGTTGAACATTACACATTACAACAAGCCCACATCACTGTGCTGCTAATCATGCAGTAAACTGCAGCATACTCGATCTGTATCGACAGCACTAACATTGTAACAAACAGCGTTCATTCTTCTTCTCTCAGTAGGATTAGGAATAGGTAAACCTAATTATCATTTTGATTATTCTGCACCTGGAATATAAAAAAATTAGTCTGCATTATGCTGCTGTTTCCATGCCACTCATCATTACTGCATTAGGCATGGGATTGGGATAACAAACACAACAATCTCGTTCTCAGTCTTAGCACGTGCTGTGCACATGAAGGCCTGACACACTGACGATTCTGTGCAAGTGTTGGCTTCTAAGAACTGAAAAATGGCCCTTAACCACAAGCAGGAGTCAAACCACGGCCACTAAATTTACAGCACAGTGCACTAGCCAACCACTGAACCAGCCCGAAACTCAGTGTGCACAGTAATTATGTAAATTGTAAGATTGGCCATTTCAGCTGATTGAGCACATCTCTGGACAACACTCGAGGAATTTCTCTGCATCTGTTCATCACAAACTGCACTGCCGTTCTTTAGGGTTTGTGAATCATGAATGATGGATAATTATATCATGTGCCTGTTGCAGTAATCCTGCAGTGTATGCACCCCTCCCGATTCTGCACAACATTTCCACGGATTCCTGATTGCACTGTACTCCCCCACATCTGGGTTAGGGTTAGTTAATGTTAGCTAACCATAACTCCCTTGGATTTGGGTTAGGGTTAACTAGTGATGTTAGCTGTTAGTGTTACATTGTTGGGTGACCCTAACCCCAACTGAGCCAGATATTTATTATACAATTATACATGTGCAGTCAGAAGGGAGGTGTACACTGCTGGATTACTGCTGTTGCTGTGAAGATCACACACTGCTTTATGGAAGAAGAAGAAGTAAGTAAGTAAACACGGTGCGTAATGTCCACAGAAACCATAAGGCTTATTAGGGACTGAAGCAGAAGATGAAGAAATGTCGACGGAAAAACGGGGAGAGCACTTTGATGTTGTGTCGAGATGAGGGATCGAAATTTACACGTCAGTCCATCATACTCATCTCAGTACCGATAACGTCGAATGTTTTGGCTAAATTCCTTTCGGTTTATGTGCAAATTTGTTAAAGCTGCCGGTTTATTATATATATTCTTCTTCTTCACTAGTATCTTACTCTTACAGTCATAGTACGCCGAAAAATAAAGGTTGTCACAGGAACTCCAAACAAATAGTGAAATACATTAGCCAGAAAAATGTCAATACGCATATTTACCTAAGCATGTTGGTCGAAGATAAAAATTCCTGATGTGAGCATGATACACCGAAGACCTGGCGAGCAACGCTCGGAGGTTCTTGACAATCAAAGACATTCGTCCAGCACTCCCACAAGCGGTAGCGGACATCGTTGCAGAAGGTCAACGGGAAGTAATCGGAAGGTCATTTGAGAGTTATTTCCCTTGCATCGTCCGCTAGCCTGTGCAACTGGAGCCAATCCACGCTGGGATGTCTGCGTCAGCTTGTGTGTATTGAACCAAAGGTCCATTCTAGTATGACCTCGTAGGACACTGCGGGCAAATACAGTCGATACACTGAAAAGAGTACAACTTTATTATTGTAAGTCAGTACATAGACATTGGTCAACTGTTTGCATGTGACAACGCTTCAGCTTTGGATCACACACATACTGACAGTGCGAGAGGCTGGCGTGTTACCTAACACTAGAACCACTATCTTGGTTGGAGCCTAAACACCCGAACTGCTGGCTTGCTCCGAATGGGTCACGAGTGTTGACACGGTCATTCAGCTGTCTCAGTATCAGCGACCCCAGCAAGACTGTCCACAGCGAAGGGAGACGTGCTGTCCTAAGGGCTGACCATTGACATGGACGCAAAGTTTCCTCAGGTGAGAGAGAGAGAGAGAGAGAGAGAGAGAGAGAGAGAGAGAGAGAGAGAGAGACAGAGACAGAGAGACAGAAGAGACAGAGAGAGACAGAGAGAGAGAGAGAGACAAGACAAGACAAGACAAGATTATTTTATTGTTAGGCCTCCGGCCCATTACAACAGGAGTGAACATTCAGGCAATTCGAATTCTCATGGATCCAATGACGGACTTAAACTCAGTTTTCTAGTGCTTAAAGCTTTAAAAACGAAGGTGGATAATTTCTCTATGGTGGGTGCGTTCGTGCTAGCTAATAATAAGGAAAATTTAAACATGGATGGTTGTCTATGGTACTTTGGTGGAATAAGTTCATCCCTCAAGGCTATATACTTTGGACATATTAATAAAAATGTACTTCTGTTTCTGGCGTATTACAGAATGGACAATTTATATCTCTGTCGCGAGCAAAGGATCTATACTGTAGGTAATGACATTTTAATGCAGACATTCCAATTCTGAATCTAGTAAATACTCTCCGCACGCTTATGTTGTTAAGAGTTCGAAGATAATGACCGAGTACTAATGACTGATTGAAATTAGAGTATATGTTATAAAAATCGTGTGAACCCAGAGCAGCATGCCAGTCTTGTTTAAAGCAATCTATAAGCCTCAACTTAAACTCGTTAATGAACAAGTTTACATTACCAACACCTTGCATTTCCCAAACCACACCAAAGCCAAATTTGTATAAAACATTTCAAACTTTGCAAGCCCATGTAGTATAGTTCTGTCTTTGAAGATTTAATAACATATTATAAGCTTTTCTGGGGTACCTTCTGTCATCCATACACGTCAGGCGCAGCCAAAACTTTATACATCTGGCATACGTGTTTACAAAAAGGGGGTGTCTGCCCGTTTCGCCATATATTAAATGTCTGGGAGACTTTGGGTTGACACCCAAGAACCTTTTCAAAGCTAATAAATGTACTCTTTCGATACTTTCCTGGTTATCTGACAGTCCCCATACTTCGGAACCATAAGTCAAAATAGGTTGTATCTGGCAATCAAACATTTTAAAAAAGATTTCTGGTGAATGCTCACCAATGGACCATAAAAGTTTCATAATTGCTAGCATTCCCTTTCTGGAGAGAGAGAGAGAGAGAGAGAGAGAGAGAGAGAGAGAGAAGAGAGAGAGAGAGAGAAACTCAAACTCGAAAAGTTTAGGTTGTCAAAAACCCGCCTAACAACTAGTCCTTGCTAATATAGTAATAATAATAATAACAATAGGGAACTTATAGAGCACTTTCAGAATCGCAAAGTGCTTTACAACTTAAAGAAAAACATACAATGCACAAATACCCATAATTATACAAATCAACAGTGTACAAGCGTACAAAACATGAGAAAATTAACAAACATCTTCATACAAAACATGGCAAAAACACACACATACAAAATTGCGCGCACGTACACACACACACAAAGGATCGCACGCACACAACACCAATAAAAAACACATGCACACTGGCACACACACACGCACACACATGGCTGAGAAGGGCGTGGGAGGCAGGGTAAAGATTAATTTGTTTGAAGGCAAGGACTGTGACGGGGAGGGGGGATAGTTGCATAGTTTTGGAGAGATATTTGTGCAGCAGAAAAGCTGTTACTGGTCAAAATAGTTTGCAGAGGTAAGTTTTAAGGCTAGTTTTGAAGGCAGAGTGGAAAGGGCTGTGACGGAGAGTGAAAGGAAGAGAATTCCAGATTTTGACAGCAGAGAAGCAAAAGGCATGACCACCATGCTGTTTTCTTTTGAAGAAGGGGATGTGAAAGGTTCTATCATCCGAAGAAGAGTGCAGAGACCGGGAAAGGATGTAGATCTGACCAAGTTCAGCTAAGTACTGAGGGGCAGTGCCAGTGATGCTTTGATGGGAGAGACAAGCTATTTTGTATTTAATTTTCTGTTCTATGGGGAGCCAGTGCTGTTGCTTGAGAAGAGGTTTGGCGTGTTCTGCTCTATGAGATTTAAGGAAGAGTTTGGCTGCAGAGTTCTGTACTTGTTGGAGTGGTTTGATGACTGTCTGCAGATAACCTGCCAGTAGGGAATTGCAGTAGCCTAATCTGGACAGGATGCATGAGTTAACTAATGTCTTGGTTGCATCTTCAGTGAGATATTGCTTATGCATCTGATTTCAATGTATGCAGCCTCACACATTTTGATGATGTGTTGTTTCAATGAAAGATCGCTATCAAAGATGAAACCAAGGTTGCGGACAGTTCCAGAAAATTCAACATTGGTATTGCTGAGAGAGATTGTCTGTGGGTGTGGCAAGGTCGTGTTGATAGAGGATGATGATGAGAAAGAAATAGCTTCAGTCTTATTATTCTTCAGTTTGAGTTTGTTTTCTTCCATCCATAGCCCAATATCTTTGACACAATCTTGAAGTGAACGGACCAAGTCTGAGTAATTTTCAGCAGAACTACTGATGGGTAAATATAAAATTACAAGCATCATTTATATACATATATATAGGCATGAATGAGTGTCTGAGCGAGTGAAATTTTATACTTTAGAATTTCCACACAAAAAACATAGCATGTTCACAGCACCAGATGCACACTTGCATACATCAGTTATATATATATATATATATATATATATATATATATATATATATATATATATATAAAACTGACGTATGCAAGTATATATATATATAACTGATGTATGCAAGTGTGCATCTGGTGCAGTGAACATACAAGCACTGACTTCTGGCCCACCCCATGCTGGGGGGTAGGCAGAAAGGTCATCTATGGTCCACTATATGCATTTTTACTGCATGCTGACCTGCTCATTCATTTCTGGCTACAACAAAACTAGCCTGAATATATTTATATTTGAAGTGATGACTTGAGTAGCAAAAGAGCCCTTCGGAAGATCTTTAGCATTTTTACTGTTTCCAAAATAAATATGCACAACTAAAAGGTGACCCTTGTGTTTGAGTCATTTATTTTAAATGGTGCCTGTTACAAGTGTTAGGCAGGTGAGGTATAATATTAATAAATCAGCGCTATTCATTTCACAGTGATAGCAATGCTGTTGTCCTGGAGAAGCAACCAGAGTTTATGCTGCTTAGAGATTCCTACCCAAAATAGGACAGGAATGTTCAGGAATTATGGAGGGGGGGGGGGGGGGGGATTAATGGGTCCCCCCCCCCCCCCCCCCTTCCTTACTAAAGAATGTAATATACAGCAATGCCTAGTTCTCAAGTCTTACATGGCTGTGCACAAATATAGAGCACCAGTTGTGTTACACGGACTGGTTAACATATGACTTGGTGCCAAATGGTGCGCATAGCGGGGGGGGGGGGGGGGGGGGGGGGGTTGCACTATCAATAAAATCTGTTTCAAACACTTTGTCTTGACGCTTTGTGTGCATTCATGATTGATCAGTATCACAGTGGAAACAATATGAGTTCCAAATCTGAAGCAGCTGGAGCAATATTTATTTTTGAAAGGCGAAAAGAGCCACGGAATTCGACTCCTGAAAACGGACACGCTCACGGTGAGTGCTTTCAATGCTTTCAGTCACGTAAATGACGAATCAAAACATTACCCCAGTCACCGACTTGTACAGATGAGATATCGCTAATTTTTTATTTTGGAGTTAGAGGCTCCAAAATGTCTCTTGATCGAACGTTACATGTGTTGAAATGTTTCATGACCAGTATCCGCGGACAGTCTAAGTAGAATTGACTTTCTCTTTCACCAAAACTTTTTACCCCAGTCGCTCACTCCGAGCATCGCTTTCCGGCACCTTCCTCCACAGGAAGGATGTCGTAAACCAGTACTTGGAGTTTGCCCAAGTCGCTGTGCTACGTCACAACATCAGGCACCGTTTTATTTTACTGCCAAATGTCTGTGTAGTTTTTAAAATACATTTTACCATTCTTCATTGTTGCAAGAAGTAACGTTCAACATTGTATTAGATTAAATAAGCAAAAAGAAAAGAAGAAAGAACACGTTTTCGCGCGTTTGCACTACATCCGGCTTTGTGCACATGGCTGTATGAAAGGTGTGTGGCAGTATTTTTGAAGCTGGTAATGTTCGACATAATTTTAACGTTCAGCATATATTTAGTCAGTTCTTACGGTTATACGATGGTATTTTTATTGGTATGCCAAATCTTTTCAAAAGGATCGGAATTTAAGCACACAAAAGGAGGTTTTGTTAGGCAGTCGATCTAAAGTTTGTTCAGGTGCTTTCGTAAATTTGGTTTTATTTACAGCACGGATGCGTGTTGAAATCGTAATGCTCGACAGCAGAATGGTTATAAGCAGTATATTCTGAACATACTGTGACAAATTTTTGCGTGCACGTAACGTAAAACAATTCGTTTTGTTTACAAACTACGTCTTCAAACATGGTAGACGATTTGAAGCTGAAGTCGTCGAGTTAGATGTTGAACATTACGATTACAACACATGAGCTGTGGAAATAATAACGCTTGACATAATGATAGTGACCATGCCTGTCTACCTTCCAGAGTTCTAAAAATGGGAGGTGAGGATCTTATTCTTATTAGCATTATTCATTAGACTATGATTTTTATTGATTATGATTTTTTTTAAAAATCATTTTGAAGTTAACTATTGAAGTTTTTTTCAACTATTTTTGTCCAGGCACCTGAGTCAACATGACTAAAAAACGCACAGATAACAGGTTGCGTGTGCGTTATCCTGTGATGCCAAGAAGCAACAAATCAAAGACATCTAATGCTGAAAGGTGCAAGGCCTATCGGGACAAACTGAAGCAAGATCCCTTGCTCATTCCGAAGATCAGAGCCAGAGACATTGAGCGGGCAAAAAAAAACCGAAAGCGGCCAAAGTCAAAGGAACTGATTGAGCATGAGCGACAGCTGAATAAGGAGCGCCAAAAACGCTACAGGTTAGACATTAATTGTGGCAGAGGAAAAATCCATTTAAGTGCAGTTTGTTTATTACAGTTTTGTATGTTTATAACTTTATAAATGTATGCAAGTGCTTTGTTAATCATGAACAATTCTGCCCATTTTCCTTTGCAGTGGGTAACTTTACCAAGGGAAAAAAGAAATCAGTGTCAGAATAACAGAATTGTTTCTTGGTCCAATTGGAGGAGATATTGATTGGTTATTTGTGATTGTATGCCCAGTCGACCATGATGCCTTTTTGATGGCTATATATCAGGGTGATTATTGGAGGAAAGGGGTGGAACAAATTTACATGTACATGTGTAACCAGACCTGCGGACCTGTTCCTCATTTTAGGTTCAGGGGGAGGCTGGAGATTGCCAAGGAGAAACACTCACAATGGAATAAACAATTGTCTAGTCTTTTTCTTGTAGTGTGAATTTCAAAGTTCCTTGTGTTTTCAAAATCACTACAATCAACCGACCTTGGTATCCAGAAAAAAACTTTGTTAGTGTTTGGTTGCTTGTCCGCTCCTCAGAGGTAGGTGTGCCATTTCACTATGCACATATGCCACTTAAAACAGGTACTAGATAAAAGATAAGGGGAGACAAGTTGTACACATGTACTGACGGGATGAAAAGACTGAGACACACTCACAGACGCACTCGCTGACCACACTCTGTCTCAGTACATACTCTCCCTCCCATTATACAGTCGAACCAAATAATTAATAAAGAAATGTATATTATTTAATTTACACTACCGCATGTTACACATACAGCAAACACAAGAGCAAACCAAATTAACACATAACTATGCCTAACCTACGCACTAAACCATAGCTAACTTAGCTACCTGCATAGGCTCAGTACCAGTTACCTCCAAAAGTAAGTTGCACCCTTGCACTGACTTAACTAATACTTGCACTTCGCAGCACAAGTCTCTTAACTAATCATGCATACCTGCACTTTGCAGCACAGGAAGACAGACAAACACAAACTTAATTAATGTTTAATTAATTTCATTGAACCTTTTTGTGTTTGGATCTTAACTAATGCTTGCACTTTGCAGCACAAGTCTTTTAACTAAACTGTAAACATGCATGTCTGCACTTCGCAGCACAAGTCTTTTAACTAAACTGTAATTGTGTAAACATGCATGCCTGCACTTTGCAGCACAGGTCTCTAATAGTAATACAGTAATAGCTATGGGAAGAGCAACACACTCTTCAGCATGTAGGCTCGGGGCATAGGGTGGGGTTGACCAGCACATGGTACAGAAACCAGGCAGGCACAGTCTTTTATCCCACCACGCACCCGCCAGTCGCTGGCAGACAGCATCCAGCTGGAGAGAAGGAGTGGGGGAACTCCAGCTACACATATATGCACATGGACATGCACTTGCACAGAGTCACACACACACATTTTATCAACATACTTCAAATGATACATGTATGCACTTCCACACGTGCATAAATGTATAGCAACAACAATACCAGGTAATGTAGGCCTACATGTTACTTGTTAGACTTTATCATTACCATAACACACCACAAGAAAGGACTTTTTCAGTTTAATCTTTAAACACATTTTTAACTTGTATTGTATGTCTCCAGAGAAAAGAAGAAGGCTGAAAGTGCCAGCAGTACCACACCTGCTAAAGTGGAAACAAGGCTGGACAAAGACAAAGTGGAAACAAGGCTGGACGAAGACATTTTGGAAACAAGGCTGGACAAAGACAAAGTGGAAACAAGAGTGGACAAAGACAAAGTGGAAACAAGGGTGGACAAAGACAAAGTGGAAACAAGGGTGGACAAAGACAAGGCAGAAAGGAGGAGAGCGACAGCAAGGCCAGCAGTGCAGAAACGCCGGGCCAGTCAGCACCCAAACAAGAAAAGAGCTGTATGGGACAAACGGATGAGTTGTTATTACAGAAAAAAAGGCAGAAAGGGATTGTTTGTTGCAGGCCAGGAGGGAGAAGGCAGTTCAAGCTGAAATGTTGTTTCAGTCCTCGGACTGTCCTTATCCCACCCAAGGGGCATTCCAAAGGGCTGTTAGGAGGGTCAGGGGTGAGATTCAGGCCGAGGGAAAATGGTTTGCGTTCCTGTTTAATGGTCTCCTTAAATCGTCTGACGAGAAAACGAAACAAGCTTCACGTGCAGTATTCTAGTTTCTACTCCAACCAAAAAGCTTCCGGTTGAAGCTCTGCATAACCACATCAGCAGCATCAAACAAAAGAGAGACCAGAAAACCCTTGAATGCAAAAGAACTTTAGCAAAATTGTTCAAACAAAGTAGTGATGCGGTAGTTCTCAACAGGTGATTTGTAGTAAGAGGCTGCCAAGGAAAGTTCTTTGTATGCTTCAAAGGGAAGGCCAAACATGAAAGCATAAAAGTGTCTGTGCGGACATTTCATAGGCACAAACCCAAACAAATTATGTCTGTGATACACCTGAAATTTAGGTAATGTATGCATGTGTGAAGCGTGCATAAACCCTAAAACCAAAGTTGCGAGACTGAATGTATTCTTGGCTGGGAAGTGTGGAGGTGTGAGAGAATTGTTGAAAGAGAGTGTGTGCGAGTTTCAGGGAGACTTTTCAAATCTTGCATGCATTGACAGAAAGTGTGCACAGCGTAGTGTTGAAGGTGTTAGGAAGAGGCTTGAACAGGAGTTGGTGGGTGATCTTCTAACACAAAAAGGCTAGGGCAAATGGGAGCTTGTGAAGGTGGGGAAATCTTCTCAGATGGAGAAGGTGAAGCAGACAGGTAATGTTCAGGAGTGCTTGGCAGAGCTTCTGCATGAACTTAATCCGCTGTACAGGCAGAGTGGCAGTGGTCTCAGTTGCAGGCGCTAAAGGCAAACCTGCCAGAATAAGAAGGTTGGGTGATTGCAACATGTGATTTTGCAGAGAATTTTCTTTGCAAGTTTCAAGACGAGCCCCAGAGTGCTCACTGGTCATACAGACAGGTGACTGTGTATCCTGAGGTTGTTCATTTCAGGTGTCTGGAAGCTGGCTATCATCAACTGAGACGTGATTGTCTAGTCTTTTTGAGTGATGACTTAAACCATGATTCTGATGCAAGTCAGGCATTTGTGCAGCACGTCGTGGCATACCTGCCAATAGTCAGGCATTTTGAGAAAGTGGTGTTACCGTTAGTCCATGATGGGTGCTCTGCACAATTCAAATCGGGACTTCCATTTTTGTACCTGTCTCACACACAGGCTCTTGGTTGCCATGACATGGAGGTTGAAAAGGTGTTCTTTGGTTCCGGGCATGGCAAGAATGACAGTGAGTGAGTGACTGGTGTGGGGGTGTTGTCATTCAGTCAAGAGGGCCATGACGTATGACATTGCAGCTGGCATTGTCACACTGCGTACAGCCAATGACATGTCATGTACGAACACTGTCACAAGACTCTCAGGGTGTATGACAAAAGTAAGATGCCAACACAAGATGCGGCAGTTTTTTCTTGTGGAAAAGTCAAAGAACACTAGGAAGTTGGCAAGTGGTATGCTGGGCTTGCTGCCTGGGAGCAGAAAACTCCATCATCTGAGGGTGCTAGCAGAGAATGTGCTTGCAACCCGACAGTTGTCGTGTTTTTGTCAGTTTTGCATTGCAGGACAGTATGATCAGTGCACCTCATCCACCCACGTTGATGAATGGCAGATTGTCAAACTGAAATACAAAGGGCCTGCTTCCTTGTTGCCATCTTTCACTTCAGGTACTCGGACAGACAAGCAGGCTTATGCGTCCGTGCCATGCTCAGATGGTGTTCGGTAGCAGCAGATGGAATCAAATTGTTCAGGGGACAGTTCTGAAATGCAGGTATCTGGTTCCAATCACAGTGGTTCTCAACCCAATCCAGCAAATCTGGAAGATGATGGATCTGAACCTGACCCAACTAATCTTTGAGCTGATGAAGACAGGATTTCTTTTCTCCAATCAGTTACTGAAGCACTGACAGCTTGCATAAACTTTGCTGAGGTTGAGGAAATTGCCAGAGGTTCAAAGGAGGCTGCTGAGGGTTTTAGAATGCCATCTCCCTGTGTGTCGAAGCCAGTCAGCGGTCGTCTTCATTGTTATGCAGCAAGTCTTTTGCAGCCAGAAGCTCAAGATAGGGTCTTTGCACTTTGTGTTGCTGGGGACCTTTTTTGCTGCCGAACTGTCATGGCCATGGCAATAAACACGGCTCTTTTCCTTGACGGGACAAACTGGTGCTCTTCACATGACCAGGTCACTCTTGAATCTGTTACTGAAGCTGCACTCATGACATCAGCTTTGCCTCCTGCATCATCACCAAAACTTGCTCTGGAAGCAGAGGTGATGTCTGTACTACAGGAAAGCACCTACGCAGGGCTTTGGGAGTTTTGGGCAGCTTCACATGTGCTCAAGTGGCCTGTGCAATCTGTTTTTCCAGCTCTTGGGTGGGAGATATACAGGGAACATTGCAACCACATCATACGGGCTCCTGGGTGTCCGACAGAGCAGAAAGTGTTTGTAATGTGGTCCTTGAGCCGTACAGATGCTGTGGCCGAGCACTGGGTGCCAAACCACTTTGTCCCCCGCATGTTTCGAGAACAGTGCATTGGTGCAGCAGCACCAAAGAGGGGAGTTTCCATCTGACAAGCTGGAATGGCAGAGACTAGGTTGGACAGGTTCAAGACATCGATGAACTTCTTGAGGTGGCATGCGTGAGTTTTCTGTCTAGAAGAGGGAACACCAACCTGTATTCATGGCCAGTACATGCAGACTACTCTCAGGAGCCGTTCGCTGCATTTCAGCGAGAAGTACATTTGCACTTTGTAGAAGGTGCTTCTAGCCAAAGGTTTTCAGTGTTTCACCATTTCATAGACCAGTTCATGTCCATGGGTGTTTCAGCGCGTCACCATTTCATAGACCAGTTCATGTCCATGGGTGTTTCAGTGCTTCACCATTTCATAGACCAGTTCATGTCCATGGATGTTTCAGTGCTTCACCATTTCATAGACCAGTTCATGTCCATGGATGTTTCAGTGCTTCACCATTTCATAGACCAGTTCATGTCCATGGATGTTTCAGTGTTTCACCATTTCATAAACCAGTTCATGTCCATGGATGTTTCAGTACTTCACCATTTCATAAACCAGTTCATGTCCATGGATGTTTCAGTGCTTCACCATTTCATAGACCAGTTCATGTCCATGGATGTTTCAGTGCTTCACCATTTCATAGACCAGTTCATGTCCATGGGTGTTTCAGTGCTTCACCATTTCACAGACCAGTTCATGCTGACCATTTTACTGGTGCAGATTCCTGCCTGCTCCAGCTCCCTTTCTATTAGCCCCCCCCCCCCCCCCCCTTCCCCTTTTGTCTGGAGTGTTGCATATGGTAAAGATTTGTTTTAACCTTAGTTGATAAATGTCCTTTTAACTTTGTTCATTCTGACTGCATGGGAGCATTGAAGCATGTCCATCTGTATAATATACACTTTGCTGTCTTACATGGTGGTTCTTGGCTTACATGGATTTCTCGATTTCCTGAAGAATGTTGTGCCACGCCTATAAAGTATAATAATTAATATGTGGTTTGTTTTTCTTTAGTGTGCATAATTAGAAGTATCATAGGACTGCATTAAAATACAGCATTACCGTTTCAAATATTATTGTTACACTTGTGCAGCATTTAACATTTTCGTCAAGAAACAAGTAACATTTACATCTTCTAATACTAAAATTTAGTTCTGTCATTAATTGTCTGTGAAATAAATCAGGTTTCACCAACTTGCTACATTTTATCTTGCAAACTATCTCATTTGTGTTGCATTAAACATGTACATAAATATTAAAAAATTGGTTTGTGAAAAGTGTACCAGATTGTGTCTTGAACATTATGTTGTTTAAATCTATTACAATGAACAATGCTTGACATGCTATTTTGTGTAACGGACTAACAGTAACACAGCAAAATCTGTTCACATGAAAATAGTTGTCCTGTTACCTGTACTGAAAAGAATGTGTTCTGATTGATGGTTTGCTTTAAGAAACAAGCAATATTGTATATTTTGTTGAAATACTAACAGTAATGTTTGACATATATGTTCTTACATCATTTGGTAATGAGAGCTTGATATAAATAATTGAAAGGTTGCACTTGCTCTTACTTACATTATTGTTACACTTGTCCAGCATTTAGCAGTGAGAAGATCTTGTACCACCCAATCATTTTCATCAAGAAACAAGTAACATGTGCTTGTATACCATTTTAACTGCATAACATAGGGATCATTTTTTACTGGACTTTGCAGGAACACCCACGGAACTTGATTCCAGAACTGTGCCGACTGTTCTATGACCTTGGCTGGGTCACAGGGACTGGTGGTGGCATCAGCATCAAGCTGAAGTAAGTGTTAGGTTATTTACCCTGAGAACCCAAAGGTGAAAGGTTTACCCTGAGAACCTGAGGTGAAGAATCAAAGCCAAATAGAAAATCACACTAGCTCTCTGTGTTTCAGGGCATACAGAGTTGACTGCTTACCCCCCCCCCCCCAACCCCTCTCTCTCTCTCTCTCTGTGATGTTTCTGCACATTTGTAGGAACTGTGAAACTGCAGTAATCAATTGCTTAATTGTGCTTATAATATTTGTTTGTGGTATTGTCATGTTTATTTGTGTTTGTAGTAAAGCAAGTACTGGCTGTTAGATTAAAATTTTCGAGTTCCAGTTCTCTCTCTCTCTCTCTAACACATTCTCTCTCTCTCCATCCTAGAATCTCGGTGAATGTTAGCGGTACACTTGCAGAGATGAATAATTGTCCTTGACTGCCATGCAGAGATTACATCTAACTGTGCATGACTGACTATGAGACTGTTACAGTGATGAATTCTGATTGTTTATAACCATGACTGTTACAGCTGGGTGAACTTGGGTTGTCTTATACTATAGCCATGACTGTTACAGTTGGGTGAACTTGGGTTGTCTTATACTATAGCCATGACTGTTACAGCTGGGTGAACTTGGGTTGTCTTATACTATAGCCATGACTGTTACAGCTGGGTGAACTTGGGTTGTCTTATAAATACTATAGCCATGACTGTTACAGCTGGGTGAACTTGGGTTGTCTTATACTATAGCCATGATTGTTACAGCTGGGTGAACTTGGGTTGTCTTATACTATAACCTTGACTGTTATGGCTGGGTGAACTTGGGTTATCTTATACTATAGCCATGACTGTTACAGCTGGGTGAACTTGGTTTATCTTATACTATAACCTTGACTGTTATGGCTGGGTGAACTTGGGTTATCTTATACTATAGCCATGACTGTCACAAAAATGAAATTTCATTAATTTATGACCATTGCTGAGATGAAGTTGATTGCTTACCATCACTGTTACAGGGATGAAATCTACATCGCCCCGTCAGGAGTACAGAAAGAAAGGATCTTACCGGAGGATCTGTTTGTGCAGACCATTAACAACAAAGACCTTGATGGGCCGCCACCGGAAAAGAAACTGAAGAAAAGCCAGTGCACTCCGCTCTTCATGAATGCTTACACCATGCGCAGTAAGATGGTGGTCGTAAACTGAAGAAAAGCCAGTGCACTCCGCTCTTCATGAATGCTTACACCATGCGCAGTAAGATGGTGGTCGTAAACTGAAGAAAAGCCAGTGCACTCCGCTCTTCATGAATGCTTACACCATGCGCAGTAAGATGGTGGTCGTAAACTGAAGAAAAGCCAGTGCACTCCGCTCTTCATGAATGCTTACACCATGCGCAGTAAGATGGTGGTCGTAAACTGAAGAAAAGCCAGTGCACTCCGCTCTTCATGAATGCTTACACCATGCGCAGTAAGATGGTGGTCGTTACTGCGCTCCCACACACACACATAACACAGCAGATGTGGGGGGGGGGGGGGGGGGCATCCTGGAATCACCATATCTGTCTGTCTGTATGTCCATCTGCTGAACCTCTTAGCCTTCTGTAACCAAGTAGGTTTGGTGTGGTGATGCATGCTTGGGAGCCAGAGCACCACGTGAAAAAATGGTTTGCTGTAATTTCAAAGTAAGTATTACAGTGAGGGTTCATATAATCAAAATATTGCTTGCTTTTACCATCTCTTCTGAACTGCTGATCCTTTTGCACCAAACTAACTTTGATGGCACATCATTATCAGCTGACATGTCTTGTGGAAAGAGGATTGCTGTCCTTTGTCTGTCAGTCACAGCAGCTTTGATGTTGAAGAGATTAACTTGCTCAGAACAAGTTTTATCTAAGTGGTATATAAGACCAAAATGAATTAGACAAAATCAAGATTTTTAACAAAATGTGTCCTTTATTTCATATTTAAAAAACAAACGAACTTAAAAACAACAACTTAGTTTCAATAGCAACGGATAACAAGGCTGGCAGCCTTGTCTTTTACCTCTCCATGAACATCAGGATATGGGTGGAGTTTTAATGTTAGATAACCTGTTTTTTTACCTCCATGAACATCAAGATCTTGTGTGTAGTTTTAATGTTAGATAACTGTCTTTGGTAATTTAGATTTGTTATAATAACACCCAAGGCTGCCTTTTTGCTTTTAAACATACATGACTGCAGGACTTGCAATGCGCTGGCAGAGTCCAGTCCTTAACAGGAAGAAGACAAAGAAGAATGATGAGTGTCCACCTGCAAGCTCACCTGTGCTGCACACACCACCCTCTTTGATACCAGGAACAGGATGTCCATACTCGCCTCACCTGCAGGACACATATCAAAGTGGCTGTTGGAAGCTGCGAGGCATGCGTGACAGTGGACAGTGTTTCTGCAGTTAACTCTAGAGGATTGTCAGTCAGAAATGAAATCAACAGCTGGAGCATTTTAAAACAAAATTCGTGGTTCTTGGTTCTTGTACCTGGAAGGGGACAAAATTATTTTTTATCAGTTAACCATGCTTGTGATTGGTCGCTGGGACAAGCATGGTTCTGTCCACCTTCACGTCGTCATGGAGTGGCGGAGTGAATGGTAGCCCAAACAAGATTGGTTCTGTCCACCTTCACATCTTCATGGAGTGGTGAAGTGTCTGGTAGCCTGGAACCCACTATTAACTCAGATTATTGCAGTTAAAGTGGACACCAAGTGAAACAAGCTCCAACAAAGTGTGCACACTCTTTGTTACACATGTTGTGTAACAGCCAGAGACACATACACATACGTGTGTACAAAACATCCACATGTATACATCTGTACAATGTTCACAGATGCAGGTGCAGTGATCCATACCCATTCCAAGCAGGCTGTCATGGCAACGCTGCTGTATCCAGGGACAGAGTTCCGCATTACTCACCAGGAGATGATCAAGGGCATCAAGAAATGCTGCCAGGGTCAGTCAGGAATTGATTTAGGCAGAAATGTGCATTATAAACAAGGTGCTTTGTGAAGGGAGTGCATTATAAGCAAGGGAGTGATGTGTGTTATAAATAACGGAGTGCTGTGTGAAGAGAGTGCATTATAAACAAGGGAGTGATGTGTGAAGAGAGTGCATTATAAACAAGGGAGTGCTGTGTGAAGAGAGAGTGTTATAAACAAGGGAGTGCTGCATGAGGAGAATGCATTACAACCAAGGGGGTGAAGTGTGTTATAAAGAAGAGAGTGCTGTGTGAAATGTGTAATAAAGAAGGGAGTGAAGTGTGTTATAAAGGAGTGCTGTGTGAAGAGTGTGTTGTAAACAAGGGAGTGCTGTGTGAAGAGTGTTATAAACAAGGGAGTGCTATGTGAAGTGTTATAAACAAGGGAGTACTGTGTGAAGTGTTATAAACAAGGGAGTGCTGTGTGAAGAGTTATAAACAAGGGAGTACTGTGTGGAGAGTTATATTTTATAAATGAGGGAGTGCTGTATGAAGAGTGTCATAAACAGGGAAGTGCTGTGTGAAGAGTTATAAACAAGGGAGTGCTGTGTGAGGAGTTATAAACTAGGGAGTGCCACATGCAGACTTGGTGTGGCTGGTTTGTCCTGGTGGTAGAACGTAGGTGGTCAGGTGCTGAACACATCTGGAAAATCAACAAACAAGGGAGGTAATTAGTGCTTAAAAGACATTGTGCAAACACAGCAACAAAGACCTGTGTCACCTGTGGTACGTTTCACCTGGCATGGGATTTACTCCGCTGGGATTTACTCCCATGCCAGGTGAAACATACCACAGGTTATGCAAGGTTCATAAATTCCATCAGATTTATCTTTGGTGGAGTATATTTACTTTGTATTTATTTGCATACCAGGTGAGAGTTACTTTAGGTGATTCAGTTTTTTATTGTTGTGTTTGTGTGACGTCATTTGAGTGCTAAAAACTCCCTTGTTTGTGGATTCTGCACAGGTGCTCTGGGCCTCATTCTGTTTCAGATGGTGAGAACTTGGGCCACAGTTCTGTTTCAGATGGTGAGAACATGGGCCACAGTTCAAACTGACTTCAGTTCACCTTTGACTCAAAAGTTGTATTCAGGACAGTGGCTTGTGTCATTGGCAGCAACTGCCAGAACGATGAGATTTCATTTGGTGCGACAAATGTTGGCGTGAGGAAATGTTGGTGCCCCAGATTTCATCATTGTGGCAACTACTGTCATTGATAGTCTTGTGACTTTGCCCCCACCCCCCACCCCCTCCTGTTCTCAGCTACCGTCAGTGATAGTCTTGTGACTTTGCCCCCACCCCCCTCCCCCTCCTGTTCTCAGCTACCGTCAGTGATAGTCTTGTGACTTTGCCCCCTCCCCCCACCCCCTCCTGTTCTCAGCTACCGTCAGTGATAGTCTTGTGACTTTGCCCCCACCCCCTCCTGTTCTCAGCTACCGTCAGTGATAGTCTTGTGACTTTGCCCCCACCCCCTCCTGTTCTCAGCTACCGTCAGTGATAGTCTTGTGACTTTGCCCCCTCCCCCCACCCCCTCCTGTTCTCAGCTACCGTCAGTGATAGTCTTGTGACTTTGCCCCCTCCCCCCACCCCCTCCTGTTCTCAGCTACCGTCAGTGATAGTCTTGTGACTTTGCCCCCACCCCCCTCCTCTTCTCAGGAAAGGAACTGCTTGCCAGAGTGATTTTAGCATACATAACTATACGTTGTAAAAATAAAAGAGGATCTAAATCTACACCCACAATAACTAAAGCAAATGTTTTGTATTCCAGACACGTGCAGTGACTGTTACACACCAGTGCTGATAATTGTACTCTGTGTGTGTTAGGGATCAATTACACGTATGACGAAGAGCTTGTGGTGCCCATAGTGGAAAACACTCCAGAGGAAAAAGACCTGACGGTAAACATGTCCTTTTCTTTTTCTTTCCTTTTTGTTATTGTTGATGACTGACTTTAATGCACAGGTTCACCTAGTATGCTGGGGTAAAATGTTTGTGTACGCAGCTGTTTTCCTACATCTTATTTAGTGTTCAATGCCAGACTGCAGCTGTTGTAGTTCGTCAAGTCTGTCTGCAGCTGTTGGCATGGTTTTCCAAGTCTGTCTACAGCTGTTGTGGTTCTCCAAGTCTGTCTGCAGCTGTTGTCTTTGTTCTCCAAGTCTGTCTGCAGCTGTTGTTGTGGTTCTCCAAGTCTGCAGCTGTTGTAGTTGTTCTCCAAGTATGTCTGCAGCTGTTATTGTGGTTCTCCAAGTCTGTCTGCAGCTGTTGTAGTTGTTCTCCAAGTCTGTCTGCAGCTGTTGTTGTGGTTCTCCAAGTCTGTCTGCAGCTGTTGTAGTTGTTCTCCAAGTCTGTCTGCAGCTGTTGTTGTGGTTCTCCAAGTCTGTCTGCAGCTGTTGTAGTTGTTCTCCAAGTCTGTCTGCAACTGTTGTTGTGGTTCTCCAAGTCTGTCTGCAGCTGTTGTTGTAGTTCTCCAAGTCTGTCTGCAGCTGTTGTAGTTGTTCTCCAAGTCTGTCTGCAACTGTTGTTGTGGTTCTCCAAGTCTGCAGCTGTTGTAGTTGTTCTCCAAATATGTCTGCAGCTGTTGTTGTGGTTCTCCAAGTATGTCTGCAACTGTTGTCTTTGTTCTCCAAGTCTGTCTGCAGCTGTTGTCTTTGTTCTCCCAGTCTGTCTGCAGCTGTTGTTGTGGTTCTCCCAGTCTGTCTGCAGCTGTTGTTGTGGTTCTCCCAGTCTGTCTGCAACTGTTGTCATGGTTCTCCCAGTCTGTCTGCAACTGTTGTCATGGTTCTCCCAGTCTGTCTGCAGCTGTTGTCATGGTTCTCCAAGTATATCTGCAGCTGTTGTGGTGGTTTTCCATGCTGCGTAACGTTTGCGACAGCTGTTGTGGTGGTTTTCCATGCTGCGTAACTTTTGCGACAGCTGTTGTGGTGGTTTTCCATGCTGCGTAACTTTTGCGACAGCTGTTGTGGTGGTTTTCCATGCTGCGTAACTTTTGCGACAGCTGTTGTGGTGGTTTTCCATGCTGCGTAACTTTTGCGACAGCTGTTGTGGTGGTTTTCCATGCTGCGTAACTTTTGCGACAGCTGTTGTGGTGGTTTTCCAGCTGTACTTGCAGCTGTTGTGGTGGTTTTCCATGCTGCGTAACTTTTGCGACAGCTGTTGTGTGTGGTTTTCCATGCTGCGTAACTTTTGCGACAGCTGTTGTGGTGGTTTTCCATGCTGCGTAACTTTTGCGACAGCTGTTGTGGTGGTTTTCCATGCTGCGTAACTTTTGCGACAGCTGTTGTGGTGGTTTTCCATGCTGCGTAACTTTTGCGACAGCTGTTGTGGTGGTTTTCCATGCTGCGTAACTTTTGCGACAGCTGTTGTGGTGGTTTTCCATGCTGCGTAACTTTTGCGACAGCTGTTGTGGTGGTTTTCCATGCTGCGTAACTTTTGCGACAGCTGTTGTGGTGGTTTTCCATGCTGTGTAACCTTTGTGACAGCTGTATGGTGGTTTTGCAGGCATGAGTAACTGTTCTGTGACAGTTTGGTTGTCTGGTGGTTTTTCCAGGACGGGCGTAACTACCCGACAGCTGTTGTGCTGGTGCGGAGGCACGGGTGACGTCGGGGGACAGCGGGAAATAGAAAGCAGGGGTTTCTCCATGTGCGTATATCTGTTGCGAAAAAAAAAGCTGTTGTGAGTGGTTTTCCATGCTGAATAAACTGTCAACGAAAAAAAGCTGTTATGTGGGCTTTCTGATGCTGATAAAAACTGTCTGAAGCCCGGGGCTGTTGTGGGGTTTTCTGATGCTGATGTAAGATTTTGGACAGCTGTTGTGGTGGTTTTCCATGCTGCGTAACTTTTGCGACAGCTGTTGTGGTGGTTTTCCATGCTGCGTAACTTTTGCGACAGCTGTTGTGGTGGTTTTCCATGCTGCGTAACTTTTGCGACAGCTGTTGTGGTGGTTTTCCATGCTGCGTAACTTTTGCGACAGCTGTTGTGGTGGTTTTCCATGCTGCGTAACTTTTGCGACAGCTGTTGTGGTGGTTTTCCATGCTGCGTAACTTTTGCGACAGCTGTTGTGGTGGTTTTCCATGCTGCGTAACTTTTGCGACAGCTGTTGTGGTGGTTTTCCATGCTGCGTAACTTTTGCGACAGCTGTTGTGGTGGTTTTCCATGCTGCGTAACTTTTGCGACAGCTGTTGTGGTGGTTTTCCATGCTGCGTAACTTTTGCGACAGCTGTTGTGGTGGTTTTCCATGCTGCGTAACTTTTGCGACAGCTGTTGTGGTGGTTTTCCATGCTGTGTAACCTTTGTGACAGCTGTATGGTTTGTGTGCAGGAAGCAATGATGTGAAGACCGCCCTGTGTCCTCGTGACAGGTTAGGTTGCTACTGGTGTTGTTTGGTTTGCGTGCAGGAGGCAATGGCCAGAGCCATGGAGGACTACCCTGACAGCTGTGCTGTGCTGGTGCGGAGGCACGGGGTGTACGTCTGGGGGGACAGCTGGCAAAAAGCAAAGACCATGTGAGTCTCATCATGTGGGCCGTTCTGATGATCTGATGTGAACTGTCAAAACAAAACAAAAGACCACATGAGTCTCATCATGTGGGCTGTTCTGATGATCTGATATAAACTGTCAAAACAAAAACAAAGACCACGTGAGTCTCATCATGTGGGCTGTTCTGATGATCTGATATAAACTGTCAAAACAAAATCGAAGACCATGTGAGTCTCGTCATCTGGGGCATTCTGATGATCTGATGTGAAGAGTTTGGTAAAAGGAGCCCAAAGACCATGTGGGGCATTCTGATAATCTGATATAAACTTAAAACTGTCACAAAAAGCAAAGACCGTGTGAATCTCATCATGTGGGCCATTCTGATGATCTGATGTGAACAGTAAAAAAGAAGAGTGAAGACCATGGGAGTAATGGGGGACATGGAACAACAGAGCATGTTGGCAGAAAAAGCAAAGACCATGTCTGTGTCAGCTTGTGTGTGTGTGTGGGGGGGGGGGGGGGGGGGGTAAGCTGGAAGAAAAACACAGACTATGTCTGTGTCATGTGTGTGTGTTGGTGGGGGGGGGGGAATCCGCCTGTGTGCCTGGGAGAATCTTCCTTTCCCCCTCATCAGCTATTCATTTACTCAGTGTGTTTCACAAGATGAGAGGCCAAGATGGGGGATGGAAAGGAATGGGATGTGGAGCAGTTGTGGTCAGCCTAGTCATTGTATATGTTGCAGTCAGCCCAGTCCTTGTATATGTTGTGGTCAGCCCGGACCTTGTATATGTTGTGGTCAGCCCAGTGGTCAGCCCAGTCCTTGTACATGTTGTGGTCAGCCCAGTGGTCAGCCCAGTCCTTGTATATGTTGTGGTCAGCCCAGTCCTTGTATATGTTGTGGTCAGCCCAGTGGTCAGCCCAGTCCTTGTATATGTTGTGGTCAGCCCAGTCCTTGTATATGTTGTGGTCAGCCCAGTCCTTGTATATGATGTGGTCAGCCCAGTGGTCAGCCCAGTCCTTGTATATGTTGTGGTCAGCCCAGTGGTCAGCCCAGTCCTTGTATATGTTGTGGTCAGCCCAGTCCTTGTATATGTTGTGGTCAGCCCATTTTGGTCAGCCCAGTCCTTGTATCATGTTGTGGTCAGCCCAGTGGTCAGCCCAGTCCTTGTATATGTTGTGCCATTTCAGCCCAGTCCTTGTATATGTTGTGGTCAGCCCAGTCCTTGTATATGTTGTGGTCAGCCCAGTCCTTGTATATGTTGTGGTCAGCCCAGTCCTTGTATATGTTGTGGTCAGCCCAGTGGTCAGCCCAGTCCTTGTATATGTTGTGGTCAGCCCAGTCCTTGTATATGATGTGGTCAGCCCAGTCCTTGTATATGTGTGGTCAGCCCAGTGGTCAGCCCAGTCCTTGTATATGATGTGGTCAGCCCAGTGGTCAGCCCAGTCCTTGTATATGTTGTGGTCAGCCCAGTCCTTGTATATGTTGTGGTCAGCCCAGTGGTCAGCCCAGTCCTTGTACATGTTGTGGTCAGCCCAGTGGTCAGCCCAGTCCTTGTATATGTTGCAGTCAGCCCAGTCCTTGTATATGTTGTGGTCAGCCCAGTCCTTGTATATGTTGTGGTCAGCCCAGTCCTTGTACATGTTGTGGTCAGCCCAGTCCTTGTACATGTTGTGGTCAGCCCAGTCCTTGTGTATGTTGTGGTCAGCCCAGTCCTTGTACATGTTGTGGTCAGCCCAGTCCTTGTACATGTTGTGGTCAGCCCAGTCCTTGTATATGTTGTGGTTTATCATTGGCGGGAGCTGTCTCAAGTACCATTTTTGTTGCGACAAACATGTGTTTGTCATGACAAAACACACCTTTTGTCGCGACAAAAGTATGCTTGCCGCGACAAAACTTTTGTCGCTACAAACATAATTTTGCTGCAACAAAATATATTTGTGGCAACAAATATTTGACAGTTTGTGTGTCGCAACAAAACAAAAGATGTGTTTTGTCGCGACAAACACATGTTTGTAATGACAAAAGTAAGCTTTTTCGCAACAAATTTACATTTGTCGCACAAATATTTGTCACGACAAAAGTTTTGTCGCGACAAAAGATGTTTTGTTGCAACAAACATATGTTTGTTGAGATAAAACATTTGTTGTGACAAAAATGATACTTATGGCAGCTCCCGCCAGTGATAGTGGTCAGCCCAGTCCTTGTATATGTTGTGGTCAGCCCAGTCCTTGTACATGTTGTGGTCAGCCCAGTCCTTGTATATGTTGTGGTCAGCCCAGTCCTTGTATATGTTGTGGTCAGCCCAGTCCTTGTACATGTTGTGGTCAGCCCAGTCCTTGTATAGGTTGTGGTCAGCCCAGTCCTTGTATAGGTTGTGGTCAGCCCAGTCATTGTAGGTGTTGTGGTCAGCCCAGTGGTGAGGCCAGTGATTGTATATGTTTGGGTGGAGGGGTGGGTTCCAGTCTGAGTTAGCACACATCTCACCCTTGTACCAGTACATGCAGGCACTGTGCTTGTGACAGCGATGGGGTCTCTCTCTGGCTCTGCATGTTCCTCGTTATACAAACGCATGAAAAGGTTCAAAAGAATGCTATTTATTGGGATAAAACAACATGCAAATTTTGGGGGTAATCCTCTTTATCAGGCTACAAAACAACGCTTAAGAGTTAAGCAGTGAAAAACAATGAAAAATGATAAAACCAGCTTGATAAAGTGGGTCACCCCAGACATTAGCATGTTGTGTTTCAGGGCGTGTACAAAGCTAATAAATAGCGATCTTTTGAGCCTTTTATGTGTTTGGATCTTGTTTTAGAACTCTAGCAATCATTCTTGTTTCAGATTTTTGTATTCCTCTTTAGTTAGTCTTTTATTTTGACGTGCCGTCAGCTGCTTGGGTCACATGGAGTGGCAACTGCTCCTTGAGGCTGGTGTGCGTGCACCTCTTCTGAGACATTTAGCCTATGCCAACTTTGTACATGCCTTGAACTGATTCACACCTTGTTGATTCAGGTGTGAGTGCTACGACTACCTCTTCGACATCGCCGTGCAGATGAAACAGGCTGGGCTGGACCCTGCCCAAGTTCCAATACCACCCAAGGGCGCCTACGTATCTGAATGCAGCTCCTAGACTGGTCCCGAGGCAAACACAGGATCATGGCTACTTCAGTTGCTATGTGCTAGTTTGTCCCAGTGTGTTTGTATTATGGGCCTGTTGCATGTGGTTGTAGAGGGTTGTTACAGCCAGTAACATTGTCTGTCCCAGTGTGTTGATCTGTCCCATTTTGTTGGTGTTGCAGGGGCTTACACTGTCAGCACCATCCAGTCTCTCTCTGTTACAGTGTCCCTGTTTGTAGATCTGTCCCAGTTTGTTGGTCTGTCCCAGTTTGTTGACTTCCCCAATTTGTTGGTCTGTCCCAGTTTGTTGACTTCCCCAATTTGTTGGTCTGTCCCAGTTTGTTGATCTCTTCCAATTTGTTGGCCTGTCCCTCTTGGTCTGTCCCAGTTTATTGGTCTGTCCCTCTTGGCCTGCCCCAGTTTGTTGGTCTGTCTCTCTTGGTCTGTCCCAGTTTATTGGTCTGTCCCTCTTGGCCTGCCCCAGTTTGTTGGTCTGTCTCACTTGGTCTGTCCCAGTTTATTGGTCTGTCCCTCTTGGCCTGCCCCAGTTTGTTGGCCTGCCCCAGTTTGTTTGGTCTGTCTGTCTTGGCCTGCCCCAGTTTGTTTGGTCTGTCTCTCTTGGCCTGCCCCAGTTTGTTGGCCTGCCCCAGTTTGTTTGGTCTGTCTGTCTTGGCCTGCCCCAGTTTGTTTGGTCTGTCTCTCTTGGCCTGCCCCAGTTTGTTGGCCTGCCCCAGTTTGTTTGGTCTGTCTGTCTTGGCCTGCCCCAGTTTGTTTGGTCTGTCTCTCTTGGCCTGCCCCAGTTTGTTGGTCTGTCTCACTTGGTCTGTCCCAGTTTGTTGGTCTGTCCCTCTTGGCCTGCCCCAGTTTGTTGGTCTGTCTGTCTTGGCCTGCCCCAGTTTGTTGGTCTGTCCCTCTTGGCCTGCCCCAGTTTGTTGGTCTGTCCCTCTTGGCCTGCCCCAGTTTGTTGGTCTGTCCCTCTTGGCCTGCCCCAGTTTGTTGGCCTGCCCCAGTTTGTTGGTCTGTCCCTCTTGGCCTGCCCCAGTTTGTTGGTCTGTCCTCTTGGGCCTGCCCCAGTTTGTTGGTCTGTCCCTCTTGGCCTGCCCCAGTTTGTTGGCCTGCCCAGTTTGTTGGTCTGTCCCTCTTGGCCTGCCCCAGTTTGTTGGTCTGTCCCTCTTGGCCTGCCCCAGTTTGTTGGTCTGTCCCTCTTGGCCTGCCCCAGTTTGTTGGTCTGTCCCTCTTGGCCTGCCCCAGTTTGTTGGTCTGTCCCTCTTGGCCTGCCCCAGTTTGTTGGCCCTTGCCCCAGTTTGTTGGTCTGTCCCTCTTGGCCTGCCCCAGTTTGTTGGCCTGCCCCAGTTTGTTGGTCTGTCCCTCTTGGCCTGCCCCAGTTTGTTGGTCTGTCCCTTTGGGTCTGTCCCTTTTGGCCTGCCCCAGTTTGTTGGTCTGTCCCTCTTGGCCTGCCCCAGTTTGTTGGCCTGCCCCAGTTTGTTGGTCTGTCCCTCTTGGCCTGCCCCAGTTTGTTGGCCTGCCCCAGTTTGTTGGTCTGTCCCTCTTGGCCTGCCCCAGTTTGTTGGTCTGTCCCTCTTGGCCTGCCCCAGTTTGTTGGCCTGCCCCAGTTTGTTGGCCTGCCCCAGTTTGTTGGTCTGTCTCTCTTGGCCTGCCCCAGTTTGTTGGTCTGTCCCAGTTTGTTTGGTCTGTCCCAGTTTGTTGGTTTGGCTGTCCCATTTTGCTAGTATCAGTGTTGTTGTGTGCGGTGGCTGGGTTGCAGTCAGTGTAATTGCAAGTCTGAGTCCTGTGTGTGGTCCGTGGTGTAATGGGAAATTCGCGATAGCTTTAGGGAGCATGCATGCTTTAGTCTCATTTCTGTACTAAGTTTAGTTCTATGGTCTGGGAGATGGATGTTTCTTTTTCCTTTTTCTCTCTTTCAAATTGTAATCTGTATACAAGAGATGTTGAGAATTATATTACAAATAAAATTGTAGTCAATTTTTTTTCAAGTTCCTTAAAATATGAAAGTTTGCACAATTGTGTTTTGATCTGTTCTTATCATGGCCTGGCTGTCAGAGAGTAAAACATTATACTGAGGTTAGAAAAAGCATGCAAGCACGCACGCACAAACAAACAAACACACACACAAATATGCATATTCATACACCTACACAAACAAACATATATGTACTCAGTCTCGTAACCACATGCGTACACATAAACCAACATTCACACATGCATACACATAAACCGACAGTCACACATGCATACACATAAACCGACAGTCACACATGCAATCATGAAAACCGACAGTCACACATATAATCATGAAGACAGTCATACATACACGTCTGAATCCCAATGCACGTACACTCACACACACACACACGCTGCAATACGATCCTGTATTCGGCTGAAACATTTCTGTTGAGAGTAAAAGAGAAAACAGTCTACGCTTATTGAGACATGCCAGTTGTGGGGCTTTAAAAGATGTCTGAGTGCGGGAGTGACCGAGAAGGCCCAGGCCATAGTGCACTGGATCAAACATTCGTCAGTAAGGGAATTCCCTATTCCAATAACCTTTCCTGGATTGCACAAGCGATAGTTGTCTGTTTGCTTTTGACTGCCTTTATGTATGTGCGTGGAATAAAAGAGTAATGTTCTTATGTTATGCACTGTCTGTGGTGAAGCACATTGACCGCATCAGTCGTTGAGATTATCTCGAGATCAGAAAATTAGCTCTATCCGTCATCTGACGACGAAAGCCACTGCTCAGCAGATGTGTTCTTTGTTCTCAGTCGGTTGGACTACTGCAGCTCTTTTCTCATTGACATCAACTGTGATCAGATGTACAGGCTACAAAAAGTACAAACCCATGCAGCGAAGGTTGTTTTTCGCAAGAGCAGACATGAGCATGTTAGACCATTGCTCAAGGCAGTTCACTGGCTGCAAGTCAAAGGATAGTTTTCAAGGTCAGCACCATTGTTTTCCGTTTCCTTGACGGTACTGTGCCATCATACCTGTCACCCTGTCTCTGCACCACCGCCTCAGTTCAGTGGCTGCAAGTCAAAGAAAGGACAGTTTTCAAGGTAAGCTCCTTCTCTGGTCAGGCTGCCCTTGTCGGGAACACCCTTCCTGCTCACATCCCACACTGCAGTCCTCTCTCACAGTCCACAACTTCTCATAAAACCTTTTTCTGTGTGCTTGTATCTCCTTGATTTGCATGTGCGTGTGTGTGTGTGTTGGATATTATGTATGTGTGGGTGAGAACTCGAACTCGAAAACTTTACAAGGATTGTAGTTTAGGTTCAGTCAAAAACCTAACAACTAGTCCTTGCTAAGCTACTGATAAGTAGGTATCAAATTACAGGCATTATTTATATACATATAGGCATGATCGAGTGGCTGAGTGACACTCTTAGATCTCTCAGCAGCCTTCGATACAATAGATCACCAAATTCTCCTTACCCGACTTCAGCACTCTTTTGACATTTCTGGACCTGCTCTATCTTGGCTTTCGTCTTATCTTTGTAAAAGAACACATGCAGTCACCATAAATAGTCTGCAGTCTCAGCATACTACGCTCCATTATGGCGTTCCTCAGGGTTCTGTACTGGGCCCTGTGCTTTTCATACTCTACACCCAACCTCTCGTTAACCTAGTAAGTAAGCACGCAGTCAATCATCATGCTTTCGCTGATGACAACCAACTCTACAAGATTATTACACGAGACGCAATTCACCAGTCGATAGAAACTCTCCAGAACTGCACTGCAGATGTCAAGTCTTGGATGACCGCAAACAAACTTCAACTAAATGACAACAAAACTGAAGCCATGATCATACTTTCAAATAGAATGTCTGTCCACCGTCCTTTGCGGTCTGTCATTCACATCGGAGACGCCGATGTCCCTTTTGTGTCGTCTGTTAAAAACCTCGGTGTAACCCTGGACTCGAATCTCAGCATGTCTCAACACATAAGCAACACGTGTAAAGCCGCATACATACAAATCAGGCATATCAGTTCCATACGACACCTTCTCACCACTCAAGCAACCCAAACCCTTTTATGCTCTCTTGTCCTCTCTCGCTTAGATTACTGTAACTCTTTACTTTCAGGTTGCCCATCTGAATATCACTATTGAAATTATTCATCATGCAACGTTTTACTCACGTTGTTCAGGCATGGTTCAGGATGGAGAAACTGAGAGGAAAATATTCTGTTGACATAGTGATTGCCACGGAACAGTCGTCTGAGACAGAGGACTGTTTTACCTTTCTAGTAGATCGACATGTTTTAGGGCCAAACGTACTAGCCTATGTGCTAGCATTGTTTCTTGATTTTGCTGTCTGGAAAAGCTACGGGTATCAAATCATCATACTAAGTCAGTCGAACCCGAAATATCTTTTGACACAGAATAACAGTGTCCTTGCAATATAATATAGCTCAGTGAGTGCAGTATGATTCAGATCAATGAGTGCAGTGCGATATAAGATAGCTCAGTGAGTCCAGTGCAATAATTATATAGCTCAGTGAGTGCAGTGCGATATAAGATAGCTCAGTGAGTCCAGTGCAATAATTATATAGCTCAGTGAGTGCAGTACGATATAAGATAGCTCAGTGAGTGCAGTGCAATAATTATATAGCTCAGTGAGTGCAGTGCGATATAAGATAGCTCAGTGAGTCCAGTGCAATAATTATATAGCTCAGTGAGTGCAGTGCAATAGTTATATAGCTCAGTGAGTCCAGTGCAATAATTATATAGCTCAGTGAGTGCAGTGCGATATAAGATAGCTCAGTGAGTCCAGTGCAATAATTATATAGCTCAGTGAGTGCAGTGCGATATAAGATAGATCAGTGAGTCCAGTGCAATAATTATATAGCTCAATGAGTGCAGTGCGATATAAGATAGATCAGTGAATTCAGTGCAATAATTATATAGCTCAGTGAGTGCAGTGCGATATAAGATAGCTCAGTGAGTCCAGTGCAATAATTATATAGCTCAGTGAGTGCAGTGCAATAGTTATATAGCTCAGTGAGTCCAGTGCAATAATTATATAGCTCAGTGAGTGCAGTGCGATATAAGATAGCTCAGTGAGCCCAGTGCAATAATTATATAGCTCAGTGAGTGCAGTGCAATAGTTATATAGCTCAGTGAGTCCAGTGCAATAATTATATAGCTCAGTGAGTGCAGTGCGATATAAGATAGCTCAGTGAGTCCAGTGCAATAATTATATAGCTCAGTGAGTGCAGTGCGATATAAGATAGCTCAGTGAGTCCAGTGCAATAATTATATAGCTCAATGAGTGCAGTGCGATATAAGATAGATCAGTGAGTTCAGTGCAATAATTATATAGCTCAGTGAGTGCAGTGCGATATAAGATAGATCAGTGAGTTCAGTGCAATAATTATATAACTCGGTGAGCGCAGTGCGAAATAAGATAGATCAGTGAGTGCAGTGCGAAATAAGGTAGTTCAGTGAGTGCAGTGCGAAATAAGGTAGTTCAGTGAGTGCAGTGCGATATAATATGAGTGCAGTCTAATAATTAGACAAGAGAGAGTGCAGACAGAAGCTTCAGTGCACGCAGCCTAATCCGGCTTGCAGCACCAACATGATGTATGCGCCAGACGTTATCGGTGAAGGCCGTTGACGTGGCGTGGTTTAAAACAGACCTTCAGGTCAGCGGCAAAAACAGAACGAACGAAGGCATCCGGATCAGAGTTAAGGAGCTGTGTGAAAGTCGAAGTGGCCGTCCTGGGCTTTCCGTCCTAATGAGCCTTACGGTTTCTGTGGACTTAAAGCAACATTGAACCATGCTTCGGCATTGGTCAGTTTGTCCCTAATATGTCAAGCGACATCCGAGGACATGAATATCTGCTTCACCGTCAAGGCACCCGGAGCGTCCTGGCCAGGTACCCACTGTCAGCCGTGTTTTCTGGAGGTTCTGTAGGGTTAGGGTGCTGAAATGATTTTTTCTTTCTCTCTCTCGTGAAACTGCAAGTTGAACATGTGGCTTTAGCGATGTCCAAGAGCAGATGTTTATTTATTTGATCAAAACCAAAGCACAGGTGCACTGAATCTTCTACTTCTTTTTTGTTTTGTTTTTGTTTTGAAGTGCCCGTTAGCACCTTAGGAGTGAAATGTCCATTTATCATGTTAATAGTCTGAAGTGTGCGTGCCGCCCAAAAACACTGATCGGTGCATTAGTTCTGGCCACTGGTCAGCCAGATACCTCAGTCCAGCTTTGTGTGACAGTGGGTCAGTCCTTACAGGCAGCACAGACTGGTCCAGTGATGAACAGGGACTGTTGGTCCTAAGTAGTCCAACAGCACGTCACCACGCCGAGGAAAGGTGAGACAGGTAAGAGATTTAAAACATAGGGGTAAGGGCAGACTGGTGTATATGGACTGAAATGCAGGTGAACCAGTGCCGAAAGGTGCTCCTACATCCAGTTGAGCTTTTTTCAGTAACAAAGCAGTCTGCATAGCATAGAATATAGTTCCGTCATCTGCCGGTAAAAATAAAACACAACTCGGTCAGAATCTTTTATCATGGCGTCATGGAACAAATTCAGTATCGCATTATATTCACCCACCTAAAAGGTCGTTTTTAAACTAACGTTTGATCAAATGCAACTGTGATGTATTCCTGCTAACTTTACAATCATAAATAATAAAGAGCTTTGCTCGTAAAATAATCAAACCAAATGTGTTATCCGATTTCAAACACAACCCGTTAAGAGTGACCGACATCGCATTTGAGCAAAGCTCTTTATTATGTAATCTACATTAATTCTGTTTGATTTTTTAATGAAATACATTTGGCATATCTTTAATATAATAATAATAATTCTTATCTGTAAAGCGCTATTCTCTAACAAGAGTTAAACTCACTGCGCTGTACAAACATCTTATGACAAAAACCACATTAACATACATTTCAGCAAACCTGAGAACCTTAAAATTAATATTGTAGTCTACCATTATCACCTAGCAATATATACACACAACACACACACACACACACACACACACACACACACACACAACCGCGCGCGCGCGCGCGCGCTTTGAGAAAACAAAACAGAACCAAAAAGTGTCTAAAATGGATGGGTTCCTTGCTCACAGAAAACGGGGCACGTGCGGTCTGCGGGTTTTGATGCTCGTTGCGGACCTGTCACTCCTTTCCTTGCACGTTCCCCCAAACGGAAATGCTAATCGCAACGCATCATCTCCACCGATCGCCATTCCAAAACCCGCCTTTTTACTTCTGTTGCCATTCGTCACAGAATAAGGAAATAATAATGATAATAATGGAAACTTTGTAAAGCGCCTATCTCACGGCTCAAACGCTGAACAAACATAACACTCATAACGTACATCGAGGTGGAAAGTGTTATCCGCTATAACGGTGAATACTGTGCCCATTGATACTGCAGGCTCCCATATATCACTGTCGTTTGCTGTGTACACGTGTGCATGGAACTGACTTTCCGTGCACAGAAACATGTACTGAACTACTACTCGTGAGTCGTTTAGTTGATGATCAGTTTTGTTGCTGAATGCTTGTGGTCTGCTAGAGTCAGATTAATTCTGAACGACTTGTCATCTTAACGTTGTGCGTTGACCGTCCGACAGTATGCACGTTCACCGCGGTAGTCAGCCGCTCGTGGTGCAGTGGCCCGTGTGCCCCAGGGACGCTGTGCCCTGTACCGCTAGGGCCCTGTTCCGCCGGGCCCTGTTCCGCTAGGGCCCTGTTCCGCTATGACCATACGTGTTCCGTTCCTCTGTGACCTGTACATCTGTGACCTGTACCTCTGCGACCTGTACCGCTGTGCCCTGTACAGCTGTGCCCTGTACAGCTGCGACCTGTACCGCTGTGCCTTGTACCGCTGTGCCCTGTACAGCTGTGACCTGTACACCGGTGCCCTGTACAGCTGTGACCTGTACACCTGTGACTTGTACAACAGTGCTCCGTACCGCTGTGACCTGTACAGCTGTGCCCTCCTTGTTATCTGTCTGTCTGTCTGTCTCCCTCCCTCTCTCTCTCTCATACTTAACTCCATTGCTGACATTACACACAGGCGTCAAGACCTTGAAAGTGGCCTTGTTGAATGCATTTGGCTTGAACTGAAACCAGGTATGAACGCTACTAGTATTTTATACAGAAACCCTTTTGTTTCTTATGAATGGTTTGACAACTTTGTACAAATGATAGATAATATCCATACTGTTAAACCTCATGCTGATATTCTTGTACTAGGTGATTTTAATATTGATTTACTAAAGCCACACTCCTCCTGGGACTCTACTATTACACTGCTAGGCTTAACCCAACTTGTGAAATCACCTACTAGAATTATACAGACGTCTGCCACTCTTATTGCTGAATGTGTGTGTGTGTATAATTGTACACAAACAATCCAGACGTAATCACCAAGATCAGTGTACCTGACCTGAGCATAAGAGACCATTGTCCCATCTCCTGTTCAAGATCGATTAAGCTTCCAAAATGTGAGCCCAAAACCCATTCATATACATCATTTCGATCTTTCAAACATTTTAATAAGACTGTCTTTTTCAATGACCTGCACTGGGCCTCATACAGATGGCGATACAGCCTTGACGACATGGTACAATGTCTATCTCATTGTTGTCAATAGACATGAACCTTTAAAGCGCAAGCGGGTAAACATCCGAAGTTACCACCATGGCTTAACAAAGACATCAAGAAAACAATGGCAGAGAGAGACAAACTAAAGTGAGAAAAATGTTTCCCTGAATACAAGAAATTAAGAAATAAAGTAAAAAATCTTGTGAGAAAATTCAAAAAAGAATACTTCCAAAAGCTCATAGAGCGTGATAACAATATAGCATCTGTGTGGCGTGCTCTAGATGTGTTTACGAAAGGACATCGTTCTACTTCTGCCGACATCCCGAAGAATCTAACTGCAAATGTTTTCAATAATTATTTCCTGTCTGTGTCGGAATCAGTAATAGAACCAAGAACAACTGTATATGAGTACTCAAATCCTCTACGTGATTTCTGCAAACAAAAAACTAGCGGGCAAGACCCATTTGTCATCCCATATCTCTCCGTTTCGGAACTAGCCAAATATATATCGAGGCTGGATTTTTTTCCCGTCTGGTCTGGATGGTATAAGCAACCAACTACTAAACTTCTCATTGCCATACATAACAAACTCGCTCACATATGTTTTTAATTTATGCATCGAGATTATTATTTTTTTCTATCTGAGCTTAAAAAAGCCAAAATGTTTTCCGCTTCCAAAATCTACGAATAAAACAAATCCAACCAATTATAGACCAATATCACTTCTGTCTGTTTTGTCGAAGCTTCTCGAAAAGCACGTGCACATTTATTTAAATGATTACTTAGAAAAGCAGCAACTCCTTCACCCCTTTCAGTCTGGATTCAGACGTAAATATTCCTGCAACACTGTACTGGCACGTCTTACAAATTCTTGGCTAACAGCCATGAATAAATCTGAGGTGTCTGGCGTGATATTCCTAGACCTAAAGAAGGCTTTCGACCTGGTTGATCATGATATCCTATTGCAGAAGTTCGCCATTTACCTTAAAAACTCATGTTCTCTACCATTTTAAAAATCATATCTCCATAATAGAACGCAATGCGTTTTATTCCATGGCTCTTACTCCTCCAAAGAGTCAGTAAAGTATGGTGTACCACAAGGCTCTGTCCTGGGACCTATTCCTTTTAGTCTCTTTATCAGTGACCTTCCATTATATGTGAAAAATATATCTGTTGATTGTGACATGCTGGCAGATGACACAACACTGCACACATCTGGAAAAGATATTCTGCAAATCAGAAGCAATATGCAAGACAGCTTAGATCAGGTATCCAATTGGTGTGATAATAATCATATGGTCATCAATCCGATCAAGACCAAGTCTATGACAATTGCTACCAGACAGAAACACCAGTCGTCACCCTTACCGCTCGATCTCGTTCTAAACGGGGCGAAAATTGATAAGTGTTAGAATACCATCTTTTAGGTATAACCACAGACAATAAACTTCGCTGGGACTCACATATTAATAATGTGTGCAAAACTGTTTCAAGACGAGTCTTCCTTCTGTCGAAATTAAGGTGCATCGTAGATATCGACACCAGAAAACTGTTCTTCAATGCCCTCATTAAACATCACATTGATTATGCATCAGTCATGTGGGACGGATGTAGTGATGTCCTCAAAAAGAGATTAAATTCTCTACACAGAAGAGCTGTAAAGTTGATCTTTCCAGATACAATTATAACTACTGACCAGAAATTAAAAGAGATGAGAATTATGAGCCTACAAAAACAACTTGAATATAACAAGGGTTTGTTCATGTACAGGGTCCTTAACAATGAGGCCCCAGAGTACACATCTAACCTGTACACACACACACTCACTCACTCTATTTCAACTCTAGGAACTATCAGCTTAGTTTGCCTAGGCCAAGGATAGACATATTCACAGCAAGTTTATCCTTCTCTGGTGCTTTTCTACGGAACAACCTACCTCTGACAGTTAGATCTTGTCAGTCACTCACCTGCTTCAAGCGTAAACTTCGTGCACACCTTGAAGTAATTACACAGGATGGATTGTGACACAATAGAGCTAGGGAGGAGAAACAGACAGTGAGATTTTCGAGTGATTGCCTTTGCAATGACTGGTCATTTGAGACCCACTTTATACACCCATAGAACTCCGCCCAGTCCTTCCGACTGCTTGTGAGAGTGATCCCCCCCCCCACCCCACCCCACCCCCACCCCCATCTACTGTTTCTTCAGTATAAGATAAGCATTGACTGCTTCTGTTTTCTTTTCCAGTACTAGTCATATGAATTGATCAGATGTTTTACTGCCTTATTTACTTTTTTTTTGTTTTTATCATAATGTACAACTGAGTGATGTCTGCATGTGTGCATCTGGCGCTGTGAACACGCTATGTTTTGTGTGGAAATTCTCATGTATAACATTTCACTCACTCATTCATGCCTATATGTATATAAATGATGCCTGCAATTTTATATTTATTCACCAGTAGTTTAGCAAGGACTAGTTGTTAGAAAAGGTTTGACTGAGTCTAAACTACAATCCTTGTAAAATAATATTTTCGAGTTTGAGTTCTCTCTCTCTCTCTCTCTCTCTCTCTCTCTCTCTCTCTCTCTCTCTCTCTCTCTCTCTCTCTCTCTCTCTCTCTCTCAACAGTGAATCAGAAAACACAGAAAACAAAAGCAAAGATCAAAAATCAAACATCTAAACCAGAAAGGGCAAAATGACAACGTATCTACTTTTTTGTTTTTACATTACGTGCGTGCGTTCTGTTAACATACTTGTATCTGTTGTGGTGGTGGTTGTACTGATGATAGACGTTGTTGTGATGGTGATCGAGTGTTCTTCTCTGACAGTGGTTTATCACGTTAAATTTTGTTTGTTTCGCTTATTCCCCCCCCCCCCCCTTTTTTTTCTTCTTTCTTCTTCTTCTTTTCTTTCTACTCCTTCCTGTTGTTGTTGTTGTTGTTGTGTATTAGTGTTTCAGTGATTGATAGGATTGTTGCTT
>JABMCL010003171.1:135000-165000 GCA_018857735.1 Alviniconcha marisindica | reverse complement strand
TATATAATATAATATATATATATAATATATATATATATGGTGTGTGTGTGTGTGGGTGTGTGTGTGCATATATATATATGGTGTGTGTGTGTGTGTGTGTGTGTGTGTGTGTGTGTGTGTGTGTATGGTGTGTGAGTGTGTTGACTGGCAGAGATTGTCATCAACAATTTCGACACGTAGTCAATACAAAGACCGTCAGGCTATGCCCACAAAGCAAGCCATACCTTGTGTAGACGTGACACAGGCCCACGTGTGTCCGTGCAATACAAGTGTGACAGAGTACAGAATGCAATACAAGTGTGACAGAGTGCAGAATGCAATACAAGTGTGACGGGGTGCAGAGTGCAATACAAGTGTGACAGAGTGCAGAGTGCAATACAAGTGTGACGGAGTGCAGAATGCAATACAAGTGTGACGGAGTGCAGAGTGCAATACAGGTGTGACGGAGTGCAGAGTGCAATACAAGTGTGACGGAGTGCAGAATGCAATACAAGTGTGACGGAGTGCAGAGTTCAATACAAATGTGACGGAGTGCAAAGTAAAATACAAGTGTGACGGAGTGCAGAGTACAATACGAGTGTGACGGAGTGCAGAATGCAATACAAGTGTGACAGAGTACAGAATGCAATACAAGTGTGACGGAGTGCAGAGTGCAATACAAGTGTGACGGAGTGCAGAATGCAATACAAGTGTGACAGAGTGCAGAGTTCAATACAAGTGTGACGGAGTGCAGAGTACAATACGAGTGTGACGGAGTGCAGAATGCAATACGAGTGTGACGGAGTGCAGAATGCAATACAAGTGTGACGGAGTGCAGAGTGCAATACAAGTGTGACGGAGTGCAGAGTGCAATACAAGTGTGACGGAGTGCAGAGTGCAATACAAGTGTGACGGAGTGCAGAGTGCAATACAAGTGTGACGGAGTGCAGAGTGCAAGGACTGCGACAGACAGCGGAGAATGCTGTCCACAAGGAAGAGACGTCAGCAGATTTCAGGCCTACAGCAGTCAGGTTTATTTAACGGCAGACAATTTTCCAGCACACACACACACACACACACACACACACACACACACACACACACACACACACACACACCACACGCAACGGTCTCTCGCACGCATATAACAGTGCGGCGCGGGCCACAAAGAAAACACGCTTTCGCTGAAATCAAATCGGCTTCTGGACAACAAAATGGATGACGGCTTCTGGACAACAAAATGGACGACATTGTGTTTTCTCGGCCAGCGGGAATAGGGCCTACAATTTTTTCAACAATAACTATATCGATTTAAGCATGTAACACATCAAACTAAAGCTTATGTTATAATGGTTCAATCAGAACGTACAAATATGACTTAATTAATTTACAAGAATAGTGGGAAGCGTGGCTTACGCCTCTCTATAATTATACAGATTCGTGCAACTAAATCGCTGCTAACGCAGCGTACAAAATATTAATGTTAATAAAACTCACGTCTGAATAAAGTGCATTTCAGACGGCTAAAATGATGCATAACAGCTATAATCGAACGCTCTGTGTGAGAAGTACGATACCCTCAAGGACTAGCAACAAAACAATCGGCGGGAACTTTCGCCTAGCGCGCGTGATCTTCTCACAGCATCACTGGCATGAAAATTAATGCTGTTTATAGAACTGAGTGTCTGCGGTACACAATACTTAATTTCTACTCAGAAATAACCACACCAATGAAGTCAGTTAAACAAAATGATGCTACAAAGCACTGATCGACTCAGAATTATTTTTATCAAATCAAAACAGCGATTCACTAAAACCGCGCCAACGTGCAAGCCACGGTTATATATATATATATATATATATATAGAGAGAGAGAGAGAGAGAGAGAGAGAGAGGGTATAACAAAGTCCAAGCATATTTTTTAGTGGAAACTTTTTACTCCGAATTTTCGCCCTTGGGGGCTTCGTCAAGGCCCGGTTAGCGTGACTGATTCCTACAAAACGTAATTAGATTATAAAATACGTCATATTTTTATACGTCACGCTCTCTTGCACACGACATACATTCCAGACGACTAGGGAACACACACACACACAAATCACTTCTCTCTCTCTCTCTCTCTCTCTCTCTCTCTCTCTCTCTCTCTCTCTCTCTCTCTCTCTCTCTCTCTCTCTCTCTCTCCTCTCTCTCTCTCTCACACACACACAACACACACACACACAGATATTTAAAACATCCCCCTCTCTCTCTCTCTCTCTCTCTCTCTCTCTCTCTTCCTCTCTCTCTCTCTCTCTCTCTCTCTGTGCTGTTGAGACAGACCTAGAATGTCCATTTTTTCAACAATTAAACTGAAAACAAGTTCACTTCATATTATCATGTCCTATGTACTGTGACCTAAGAGATAAATATATACCACGCAAATATGTCAGATGTCTATCACTTTTTTAACTGTCAGTGTTGTTTGCTTCTGAAAAACAAGTGTCTCCAACTCCGACTCGCTACTTTTCTACAAAAGGCTTTTACCATCTGCAGATGACCCTAACGAAGCCCTCAAGGGCGAAAATTCGGAGTAAAAAGTTTCCATTAAACAACATGCTTGGACTTTGTTATACCTTCTCTACATGGCACCATACTCAGTCCTTCCTGCACGGTGCGGTGCCAGGAGTCACAGAGAGCCTTGTTTCCCCCCTCTCTCTCTCTCTCTCTCTCTCTCTCTCTCTCTCTCTCTCTCTCTCTCTCTCTCTCTCTCTCTCTCTATATATATATATATCTAGTGACGGTAAGAGAGCGAATCACTGGCTACTGATTTAGCTCGACCCTGCGTCTAAATAAAACAGTACAGACTCAGCCTAAGATGGCAAATTATGTTATTCGTGGACTGGTGCAGAACAAGGAGTAGGTAACAAAGAACAGGTAGTCAAAATGTAATGGGGGAAGAGGGGGGGGGGGGGGGTCGAAGATTTGAATGGTGTGTGCACCCGGCTATCCGGTTTCCGGTTTACTAGCAGTACAGTTATGAGACTGCAAGGACATGATGACTGAGGCGGGACTGAATTGTAACTTATACAAAGCCCACTTGCAAACAAAACAAAAAAGATGGAGAAAAAAAAGAAACGAAGTTACTTCTGCTCAACACACTTTGCGACGTTTGAAGGACGGAGTTTGCCCGAGACCCAAACACGTACTTCTGTCTCACAGACACTACTGGTCTTACCGAGACGAACTTACCTGCCTGAGTGATTCGCTGCTCAAGGTAGATAAGTTCATAGTACCCAAAATGCTTCAGTCAGAGATGCTGAAGAAGTTTCACGAGACTCACCTGGGTATTGTGAGGTGCAAGAGCAGGGCAAGACGAGTCGTACTCTGGCCAGGAATGTCAGCACAGAGAGAAGAGATTGTTGCAGCCTGCCGGGTGTGTGAAGAACACTCCAGAGCAAACCCAAAGGAGCCATTGTCAAACGCTTGTGCCAATGGAATTTCCAGATCGACCTTGGGTGAAGGTTAGGGCAGATCTCTTTGAACTCACCAACCACCACGACCTGATCATGGCTGACTGTTTCTCAAAATGGCCTGACATACACAAGCTGGACAACCTGACAGCCAAGGGCGTCATCTCCTCTATCAAAAGTCAGATCTCCTGATACGGAATTCCAGATAAATGATCACAGACAACGGACGTCAGGTTGCTTCTGCTGTATTTGCTCAATTCATGACCGACCATAACTTCAAACACACAACAACCATTCCTTACTACCCACAAGCACACGAGCAAGCAGAAAGAACTGTACAGACTGTCAAACGCTTGTTGGTGAAGGCGACAGATCCACACAAAGCGCTGCTTGACTACAGAAACATCCTCTAGACGTTGGACGCTCTCCTACTCAACAGTTTCTAGATCGTCGGTTGAAGACGACGGTGCTGACAACATCCAAACTCCTACAACTAGGACAAGAAGTTCCAAAGAGCAGTACAGCTAAATGATCAAGCGTGAAGAGAAGCAGAAATACTCCTTCAACAAAAAAGCGAGTGAAAATAATCCTCATGGGTACCCCTAATTCTGTCATCCAAACCCTCCAGAAAATTCAAAACTTTGCTGCAAGACTCGTTCTCTTGGCACCCCGCCACCAACACTCAACACCCCTCCTGGAAAAAACTGCACTGGCTCCCCATTTCAGAACGTATTAAATATAAACTCGCGTGTACGTGTTTCAATGTATCCTGCTTACCTCTCTGAACTGCTACATGTCTACACTCCGTCTCGTACACTACGCTCTTCTCACACCCGCATGCTGAAAATCCAACAATACAAACGCAAGACTCATGGCTTTCGCACTTTCTCTTGCTTTGAACCCCACGTTTAGAATTCACTCACACAAGTCCTTAGACACTGCTCAACCCTGTCATCTTTTAAAGCCAAACTGAAAACCTTCCTCTTCTCACAGTATTTCCGCCCCAACTAATATCAACACCCAGTTTCTGCTACAGTCTGTGGTTGTGGTGGTGGTGTGTGTGTGTGTGTGTGTGTGTGGTGTGTGTGTGTGTGTGTGTGTGTGTGTGTGTGTGTGTGTGTGCGTTTTTATATAATGCCTTATGTAAATTGTTTTGGTAGGACTGTCCTCTACGTGTGTATAGAATCTTGTATTTAGGTTAATGTGTATGATGTGAGCACTCAGGGCGTTGATGAGCGCACAAGTGTACATTATTATTATTATTAAAATCTGTCGACATTTGGAATGACAATCCGGTCATGACGAATTTCGGAGATACATGGAAGAGAGTGGAGGTGACTCCTCAATCAACTCCAAGACCATACGTGGTCAGAGAGGAACGTAGACTGTGTGAAAGTGAAGTGCTATCTGATAATAATTTATTACTTTACATGTCCAAATAAAAGTTGTATATTTGATCAAGTGATTTTGCTGAATATTGACAGTCTATATTAACACTAAGACTTCACCAGAACGCTATATGAACCCCACAGAAGTGTGTGTTTTTGTTTGCACCAAACAACGGTGGAATTCCAGATACACATGTCCAACAGCACGTGTCCATTGTGTGTTACAGTGACCAAGGCCTACACAGACTGGTGAGGGAGCTGATTGGCCGGGTGACACAACTCTACCTGTGGTGTGCAGGTGTTGTTCACACTGACAGACCGCCAGAACTGCAGGCAGAGATTTTAACCACGCCCCTTCGGTCCGCACCTGCCGTACTGAGGGAGGTGCGGCCAGTGATTGATGTGTGGTCAGGTCTGGGTCTAGTCCACGACTACAGCGACAGCGGCCTTCCTGCCCCTGGGGACGGGCCCAGCGTGGTGCGGCTCTGTCACCATGGCGACGGTCATACAAGTGACCACCCAGTGGACTGTGTCCAGTGCGGACATGATGTGGCCGCCCTGCTGAGGCGCCTCGGTGTGGGTGAGTGGATTAGATGATGATGTTCGATGTTTGTGATGTACGATGATGATGATGATGATAATGATGATAATTAATGATGTTGACTAGGTGGACAGGTATAGCACTACTCTGAGTACTTCGTTGTTATTGTTGTTTTGAGTGATGCTGACGTTTCTCCGACGGTACTGATATTGTTCTTCTCAAATGTATTCTTCGTATACATCTTTGTCATCGTCATCGCTGTCGTCATTATCATCATTGTCATCAGTGTACTCGTCAGTAACATTGTTACTAATGTAATTGCCATCAACGGTTCATTATTGCCATCAATATTGTGATCACCATCGGCGTTGTCATCGTGGTCGTCACAGTTATTATCGTTATCTCACCGACATCGTGACGACATCATCACCGTTATTTGCATGTGTGACTTGTTGCTTCTGCATCCTGAGAAAAGTAGAACTGAAATGGCGGTGTTCACATTGCGTGTTCTACACCTGTGCTGTTTGTTCCGTGCAGGTCCTGACGTCACCAACCCAACAACGTCACTTTGCTTCCGTGACGTATTTGTCTTGACCGCAGACGACGTTAACCTGCATGATGACGTCATAGGTGACGCAGGCCAAGTGACGTCACCGGCTAGCGGCTTTGTGCGCGGACTGCTGGCGGAGGGAGTGCCGGTGTGTGTGTTGGAGGGGATTAACAGGGTGGGTGGCAGGGTGGGTGGGGGTACCCGGGTGGGTAGTCGGGTGTCTGACGTGGCGGCGGTAGACAGGGCGGGGTGGGAGAGTCGGGTGGGTGACGTGGCGGTGTCGCGGACAGACCGGGTGACGGTGGCGGAGTGTAGGTGTGTACAGGGGTTGGAGCGCCGGGTGGTGGTGTTGCTGACAGACAGGAGGGGGATCAGGCCTGATGTTGATCCTCACCACGGGCTGCTCGGCCCGTCTCGCTGCACCACACAACTGGTCATAGTGTCCCCCTGATGACAGTCACACACACACCACCCAACGTACACCAACACCTAACACCCACACCACCCACCACACACACCACCAGCCAACATAACGCCGGCGATGAAGACGAGACGACGGAGTAACGACCACTCGGATGCTGCGGGTAGCTGACGTTTTGTCATTGTCATTTCCTCTGCAGACGACGACGACAACGACGCCATCGTGTGCTAGCGCAACGACCTCACGCCACTAAGATGGAGATAGGGGAGTGTCGGTGATGAGTTGACTGATGAACGGGACAGGTGGTCGTCGTGTCTCTCATCGTCGGCGTCGTCATCATCGTGTGTGTATATATACATATAATGATATTTAATATATACCTGTATACAAACCTGAATGATGTTTAACCTTGCTTAGATGCTTTATCACAGCCTTATTATCTTCATGGAGAGTTTATACTTCTACGATCTTTCTGAGACCATGCCTAAATGTTAAGTAGTCTGGGAGGTTACCTGGCAGAATGTGCATAATAAGCAGTCTGTTCTTCTTCAAGTTCAAGGTCATACTGCGTTTTTGTTGCTGTTGTTGTACTGTGCAGTTCTCTTAAATGCTAAATTATATGCCTTGAGTGATGCTGTGGCTTGCTATTGAGTGTAAACGGGCCTACATGGTTCCCTATTATAATTCATCTAGCTGTTATTGTCACCATTTTGAGCAGTTTTTACTGGATCAAATTAATTTTAATGTTTATATTTTGATGCTTTGCCTGCTGGTTGTTAATCTTACATAAACATTTTATGTTTATTCATTGTTCGGCCAGTTTTACTCTTACGTGGGTGCCGAAAGGCTTGGGGACGGCATATGCTGCTGATCGTGTATGGAAGTGAGAGTTTTATTTATTCTAATTTTATGTAACTGCATTTTATAGTTTTTGATTTGCAAATGATGTGACCTACATACCCCGACACAACGATAGTTTCCCCTGTCTCTGACATGACCTCTGGGTCAACTGCACTTGCACGTAGTCTTACCCTAAAGTTTGAGTTCTAGTGTTTTGTTATTATTTGCAGTGACTCATTAAAATCCTCTACTTACGGACGAAGAACATGCGCTGTATGCATGGTATTCAGGGTGTCCAAACACTAGCTCTTTTTTTGTTTGTTTTTAAATTTCGCCTTTGAATGCAGCCTGCTTCCTCTCCGGCTTTGTCCAGAGTAGTTTCCCCTAACTGCACGCGTGTGTTGTGTTGTTGCTCGAGGGGAGGGGGGTGGGGCGCTGGGTGTAACAGGCTAGTGACGTCTATTGGCGAGCGCTAGCTTACACTAGGTCCATTCCCGTGTCAGCTGAGTCCAGGTGCGTAGGATCTTGGATGGGTCAGGGTGATAGTGGCCAGGGAAGTAAGCCGGCGGGGTTAATTAATTAATTTGTTGTAGATAATTCTTATAATTGCTTTTATTAGGACAGTAACTTTTAAGAGGGGGTCCTCGGGAAGTGGCAATTTTATTTTATGTGATATGCACAGCTTGATGCCAGTGGGATTTTCTCATGTTTTTATCTATGAATGACTTTACCAGGATGTTTATTTGCTGTTGTAATTAAATGTTTTATGATTGGAGTGAATGAGTGTACTTGGCACCACAAAACATTCCTCGTGCAATCAGTGTATTTACACTTGGCAATAAAGTTGTATTGTATTGTATCGTTGCCATCGTCATCATTATCTTTATTATCTATCGTCGCCGTTAATGGGTAACTCCTCATCCTCGCTGTTCACATCATGTTATCGTCGTTATTGCAGTTGTCACCGAGATGTCCAGACTGAGAATTATGGATAAGAAATGCCAAAAATAATTGTTAGGTTTGGTTCCATCCTTCTCTCTCTTTACATACAACGTGAAGATGATCAACAACAGCCAGCCTGAATGACGTTAAACATGACGTCACTTTGTGGTTATGACGTCAGTACGTAACCAAAGACTATATAACCACAACAAACGAAGTCTGACCACAATGAAGGAAATGTGCAGGCGTTGCAGGAACACCGTAAATTGTTGTTGCTTGTTGCAGCAGTGGTTGCGCCATGACGACAACTCGGCAAGGTTCGTTTCATTTCCTGCCAAGAACAGGGAGAAAGAGACACGTCATTAATGTTGTCAACCGCCAAACCTCCTCTGTTAATTTGCATCATTAATGTTGTCAACTGTCAAACTTCCTCTGTTAATTTGCATCATTAACGTTGTCAACTGTCAAACCTCCTCTGTTAATGTGCATCATTAAGGTTGTCAACTGTCAAACCTCCTCTGTTAATGTGCATCATTAAGGTTGTCAACTGTCAAACTTCCTCTGTTAATTTGCATCATTAAGGTTGTCAGCTGTCAAACCTCCTCTGTTAATGTGCATCATTAATGTTGTCAACTGTCAAACCTCCTCTGTTAATTTGCATACAGGTTTAGATTTTTGTCGCTCCCTTTCGTTCTTCAAATGCGATGATGATGATGATGACGATGGTGCTGATGATCAGCTGGATGGCCGTTACAACGATGGACAAATCGCTGAACTGCTGCAAGCTTTGAAGCCTGCTTTGCTTATGTTACATTTAATAGTCATAAAATATGTCATTAGTTTACCTTGTTGGAAATCGTTGATGAAGGAGTGTGATTATTTTTGGATAGCCGCGTTTTGTGTGCTTTCAAGGAGTTATTTATGTCGTAACGTTTCTTTCTGTACTGTTCGCACCTGATTGATGTACACAAATAATGAAAAAAGAAAAACGTCCATTGCAACACGTTTCCTCTTATTGTTACTGAGATGGCTTCTTCGGAAAAACCTGTTTTGCCGCTCTAAACAATATGGACAATTTTAAACAGCCATGTAAGTAGGTCTAAGTGAAAAACAGATGGACAATTTTAAGCAGCTGTGTAGGCCTAAGTGAACAATCGTGGTTGACTACAGTTCAACGGGTTTGAAGTGTGTACTTTTTCACACGGACAATTTGTTGGTCGGTTGGTCATTTTGAAATCTACCTTGTGAAGTCGTGTTTGATTTTTTTTATTTTGTTTTACACTGTTTGTCCTTTGACATCTCTCTCTCTCTCTCTCTCTCTCTCTCTCTCTCTCTCTCTCTCTCTCTCTCTCTCTCTCTCTCTCTCAACCGTGTGTTTAATTTTTTAAGTCTGTCAGATGTGTCTTGATTTTCATCACTTTGTAGACGTGTACTTTTGATTGGATGCAAACGATTTATTTACGAAACTGATTAAATTTGCAAAATGTCTCTAAGCCTTTGTCAAAACGTGAGAAGCGAGATGGTGTCCGCACCGTGTTGTACTTCACACACACACACACACACACACACACACACACACACACACACACACACACACACACACACACACACTCACTTAATCTTATTCCGTGTGTGTGTGTGTGTGTGTGTGGCGCCGCGAAACACACACACACACACACACACACACACACACACACACACACACACACACACACACACACACACACACTTAATCCTAGTCCGTGTGTGTGTGTATGTGTGTATGTGCGTGTGTGTGTGCGTGTGTGTGTGATTGCATGCGTGCGTGCGTACGTGTGTGTGTGTGTGTGTGTGTGTGTGTGTGTGTGTGTGTGTGTGTGTGTGTGTGTGTGTGTGTGTGTGTGTGTGTGTGTGTGTGTGTGTTGGAAGTGATGAGAAAGATGTGGAATGAAGTGTTGTAGTGTGTTTATATAATTAGCAGTGTTCATTGTGCTCAAAACTGTGTACATATTTTGTTGACATTATTCATGATTATTGTTTTTATATCGTGTGCTTCGGGTTCACGTCAGGTTCAAGCGCCTTACAAATACTCTTTTCCGTTACATTACACTTACACACGAACACACACACAGACGCACCCCCGCCCCCGACTCACACACGCACACATACACATATACACGCCCATGCGTAAAGGATCTACACAAACATGAGCACGCACTCGAAAACACACAAACACATATAATATCTCCACTGTGCGCGCACACACACGCACTCATGAGCTCACACACACACACACACACACACACACACACAAACACACACACACACACACACACACACACACACACACACACACACACACACACACACACACACACACACACACACACACACACACAACCGAATTGTAAGCCAGGTGTTGCAGACCACCAGACGGGAACGGCGGGTACCTAGCTCCCAGTGTGGTGTGAAGGCAACGGAGACGGCGGGCAGACTTTCCAAAGGGTCAGCAGGCCGAATGAGACTGACCGCGCGTGAGGCTACTCCCAAGTCACGCCCATCACCAGGAGCCGCTGCAACTCGCTCTGGGAGAATCTCCTGGACCTCGCCACGTGACGGCAACAGCCACAGCTGAAGCTGTCGGGAGAAGGAACGATCAGAGACAGGAGTGTCAAGGTGAACTCGGACACAAGCAGACAAAACGGAGGACACAACGGAATAAACCGAAAGCGACGAAGAGCGAAAAGACCGACACGAAGGACAACGACAACAAGAAGGTACGCTCTCTCCGGTCACAGACCAAACCCGTCTCTGGAAGCCACGCACTGGACAAGAACCAAGGCCAGTTAATCACTGGTCAGTCGCCTCTCCACGCTACACCACCACCAACACTACCACCACCAACACTACACCACCACAACAACCAACGCCACAGCCAACACCACACACAACCACCACCACCACCACCGCTATTGCTACCACCGCTACCACCCCCACCGCCAATACACTCCACCACTACCACCACCATCACTACCACGGCCACCACCACCACCACCACCATCACTACCACCACAACTATCACCATCATCGTCGCCGCCACAACCATTGTCAGCACCACAACTATCATCACATAGGCTACATGCTAACACTCTTCCATTCTGCCTGCCCCACGACTGACTGCAGTCACTGAACACCACGTTATTAACAGGCAGGGAGTAATCTCCCTTGGGTCGCCTGCCGGTCTTTCTGCTGACAAGGATCGTGCTTCCTTACCATCACACAGGACGTCATCTTTGTTGGCATTTCTTTCTTCCTGTTAGCAGTAGAATATTGTGGGATTAGAAAGGAGTGTAGTCTTTACGCATTTTATTTGGCTTTGGCACTTTCTCACACTTCGGTCCTGCATCTCGTAGACAATGTCCCCCAAGACATCAGGCGCTCTGCTGCTCTCTCTTCTGTCAAAAGCAAACGCACGACTCTTCTCTTCTCCAGATATCTGAAGTAACAAACACGCTCCTTCTTCCTTATCAGTCTCTACAATAGATATGCCTATGTGTGCTCGGATGTGCGTTTGTGTGTGTGTGTGTGTGTGTGTGTGTGTGTGTGTGTGTGTGTGTGTGTGTGTGTGTGTGTGTGTGTGTGTGTGTGTGTGTGTGTGTGTGTGTGTGTGTGTGTGTGTGTGTGTGTGTGTGTGTGTGTGTGTGTGTGTGTGTGTGTGTGTGTGTGGTGTGTGTGTGTGTGTGTGTGTGTTGTGTGTGGTGCGTGTGCGTGTGTGTCGTGGTGCATGGTGCGTGCATGTGTGTGTGTGTGTGTGTGTGTGTGTGTGTGTGTGTGTGTGTGTGTGTGTGTGTGTGTGTGTGTGTTGCATAAATTACAGTTATGTCTAAACCTGTGTTAATGTGCCCATTATTTGTTTAGGTTTTGTGTGTATGTGTGTATGTCAAACTGATTTAACTGACTCATCTCGATGTAGATTATGTGTTCTGTTATGTGTGTATTAAACAGTATTTTTGAGCCGCAGGGTAGACGCTTCAAAAAATCCATTATTAATGTTGTTCCACAGGATGTTAATCGAGTGTAGGATAAGACTCAGCCACGGAAGAACGGTGCCAGAAATGTCATAGAAAGATTGACGCCCGTGGAAGAGAAGATGGTGACAATATATTGGACGATAGTATCAAACGCAAAAGACAGATGGAGAAGGGTCAAAACAGACACATCAGACAGACACGTCACCACTATCCACAGCAAGCAGACTGTCGTTAGTCACGCTGAGTAGAGCCGTCTCGGTGCTGTGACACGGACAGTAGGCAGACTGGGAATGGCAGAGCAGGTCGTGGGAATTGAAGTAGGCGAAGAGGTGCCGCAGAACTATTTTACCAAAGACTTTGGCCAGGAATGAAAGCTAGGTTTGAGACTGGACGGTAGTTCTTACGGGTGTTGCAGAGAGTCGACGTTTTGGGAAGTGGTTTCATGACAGCATGTTTGGATACTGAGGGGAAACAACGTACCACACAGTACAGACAACCTTCTACCGATTCTGTCTCAGATTGTCACTGACAGTCATGTTGACTGTCATGACTCACAGACATTGACAATCACAGACAGGATTCCGTAGAAGGTCCTCTAAGCAGTCAAGAAGCAGTGATGAGAGAATGGGGTCAACCGAGCAGGTCGTGGGCTTGGATTTCAAACTCACACTCCTAAGTTCCAGCTCAGACACCAGACAGAATGGGTCAAGGACAGAATGGGTCAAGGACAGAATGGGTCATGGACAGAATGGGTCAAGGACAGAATGAGTCCAGGACAGAATGAGTCCAGGACAGAATGAGTCAAGGACAGAATGAGTCAAGGACAGAACAGAATGAGTCAAGGACAGAATGAGTCCAGGAGAGAATGAGACAAGGACAGAACAGAATGAGTCTAGGACAGAATGAGTCCAGGATGGAATGAGTCAAGGACAGAACAGAATGAGTCCAGGACAGAATGAGTCCAGGACAGAAGACGAACACAAATCAGGCATTCAAGAGGCGGGGAAGGGGTTTGTTTGTCAAGGTCAGAGCGTAAATTGGTCACCATGCGAATGCACTGATCACAGAAAGCACCAGGACTGGGGCAAGGCAGGTCGGTAGACCAGCAGGAAAAGGGCGGGGATAGCTCAGCAGAGCGTTCGACTGGAAAGCCAGGCGCAATACTGACACGAGTTCCTTGACGGTGTCCCTGCAGCTTCCATGTGCAATCGCAGGCATTAACATTAACATTAACATTTGTGCGCACGATAAAAGTCCCAACTACTGGCGGCCATACCATTGTTGGGACATTCAAACAATGCAGCAGGATTATTTTATCACTGTTAACTCCCTGATCACTCTAACTGATAGAGCAGCAGTCTAGCTGTTCGAAATTTCAAATCTGTGACTTTCTTAGACCCCAAAACTCCAGCACGCTACCTCCCTAACATTACAGGTTTTTAACTCGCAATGGAGAACTCAGCTCGGAGCTCTACCATCTTCTCTCTAAAACCTCCAACACTCTTGTAGTCCAGCTGTCTGACACGTTTACTCGCTGTGGAGCTCCAACACCCCAAATCTTTGACATTTTAACCGTCTACAGTTACAGCACTCTAAGTCTTAACATTTTAACTCTCCAAAACTCCATTACTCTGGCACTCCTACTCTCTGACATTTTAACTCTAAAGTTCCAGCACTCTTTTCTAAAACTCAGTTACTCTGTTTCTCCAGTTCTCTACATTTTAACTGTAAAGGTCTCTACAAATCCGTTACTCCATCGTAACGTATAGTCGGCGGCAGTTCATGCACTGCCACATGTTCCCGCTGTGGGGGTGGTGGGGTCGGAAGAGGGTGGGGCGGGGGGCGGAACGTGAATTGTACCCAAAACACCACCAGGACCAGCCAACGTTGATCACTAGCGAATGTCCCAGTGTCAGAGGAAGAGGCCGGTAGACTGTTGTATCAAGCCTTCCCGGTGGCCAGGCGGCGGTTGCGTGGTGCGGTAGGGGCTGGCTGTTTGTTGACGTGCCAGCCGCACTGAGAGGGAAAGTGTGGAGTGGTGCTGACGACGCGAGACGGGCGCTGCCAGAGTGAGCCCCGAGCAGCGACAGCGGCCCCGACCCACAGCGCGGCCATGCGGCTTGGCCACTGTTCCAGTCCCCAGAGACAACGTGCTGGAGGCGCAGGCTACCGTCTTTCCAGTCTGGCCAGAGCAGATTCACCTTTCTCGGGCAGTAGAAGCCGTCATCTGATTTCGTCCGCAGCGGCGGTTGTGAGGTGGAGTTAGTCGTGACCGTGGTCTGTGATCGGGTGTGAGGTGGAGTTAGTCGTGACCGTGGTCTGTGATCGGGTGTGAGGTGGAGTTAGTCGTGACCGTGGTCTGTGATCGGGTGTGAGGTGGAGTTAGTCGTGACCGTGGTCTGTGATCGGGTGTGAGGTGGAGTTAGTCGTGACCGTGGTCTGTGATCGGGTGTCGTCATGATCGGATCATGCGGTCTGGATGAGGTGGAGTTAGTCGTGACCGTGGTCTGTGATCGGGTGTGAGGTGGAGTTAGTCGTGACCGTGGTCTGTGATCGGGTGTGAGGTGGAGTTAGTCCTGACCGTGGTCTGTGATCGGGTGTCGTCATGATCGGCATCATGCGTGTCTGGATACCGGTGAGTTCCCAGTTCAGCCGGCGTCTTCATTCTCATTGTCTACTTTCACATGGTTAGTCTCTTTGTCTAGTTTCACATGGCTGGTCTCTTTGTCTAGTTTCACATGGTTGGTCTCTTTGTCTACTTTCACATGGTTAGTCTCATTGTTTACTTTCACATGGTTAATCTCATTGTCTAGTCAGTTTCACGTGGTTAGTTTCTTTGTTTACTAGTTTCACATGGTTAGTCTCATTGTCTAGTTTCACATGGTTAATCTCATTGTCTAGTTTCACATGGTTAATCTCAGTCATTGTCTAGTTTCACATGGTTAGTCTCATTGTCTAGATTCACATGGTTAATCTCATTGTCTAGTTTCACATGGTTAGTCTCATTGTCTAGTTTCACATGGTTAATCTCATTGTCTAGTTTCACATGGTTAGTCTCATTGTCTAGTTTCACGTGGTTAGTCTCATTGCTTAGTTTGAACTAATTGCTTTTATTGTTTAGTTTCACATTATTTGTTTCACTATTTAGTTTCACACGATTTTTCACTCGATAAGTCGTATTGCGTGTTTGGCAGACGATCATAATTTTAATAATAACAATACATACATTTTCTATAGCGCTAGTCCCCGCTGAGCGAGCTCAACGCGCTTGTTGACATACATGTACATAATATATACACTTTACATTTACTGAATATTTCATTTATGACAGTACATGATATAATTTTACATTTACTGACATACATGTACATATATATTACCATTACATTTACTGCTATCACATACATGTACATAATATATACCATTTACATTTACTGACATATCACATACATGTACATAATATATACCTTTTACATTTACTGACATATCATATACATGTACATAATATATTACGCATCCAATCATAATATAACCATTTACTGACATATCACATACATGTACATAATATATACCATTTTACATTTACTGACATATCACATACATGTACATAATATATACCATTTACATTTACTGACATATCAATACATGTACATAATATATACCATTGACATTTACTGACATATCACATACATGTACATAATATATACCATTGACATTTACTGACATATCACATACATGTACATAATATATACCATTGACATTTACTGACATATCACATACATGTACATAATATATACCATTGACATTTACTGACATATCACATACATGTACATAATATATACCATTGACATTTACTGACATATCACATACATGTACATAGATATATACCATTGACATTTACTGACATATCACATACATGTACATGATATATACCATTGACATTTACTGACATATCACATACATGTACATGATATATACCATTGACATTTACTGACATATCACATACATGTACATGATATATACCATTTACATTTACTGACATATCACATACATGTACATGATATATACCATTTACATTTACTGACATATATCACATACATGTACATGATATATACCATTACATTTACTGACATATCATATACATGTACATAATATATACCTTTTACATTTACTGACATATCATATACATGTACATAATATATACCTTTTACATTTACTGACATATATCACATACATGTACATATATATACCATTTACATTTACTGACTATATCACATACATGTACATGATATATACCATTTACATTTACTGACATATCATATACATGTACATAATATATACCATTTACATTTACTGACATATATCACATACATGTACATGATATATACCATTTACATTTACTGACATATCATATACATGTACATAATATATACCATTTACATTTACTGACATATCATATACAGGCAATCTCATAATACATACTTAATAAATTACACTAATATAAAACAAGTACTTGTAAAATGGCGCATAAAATAACTGTTATAAAACATAGAGACGTTACAATAATTTAAAACAGGTACATAATTATAAAGCAGTGTACTAAGTAATTAGTATTATTACTACGCTAAAACGTACACACACACACACACACACACACACACACACACACACACACACACACACACACACACACACACACACACACGCACACACCCACACACACACACACACACACACACACACACACGCACGCACAAACACACCTCCCCCCTCTCTCCCTCTCTCCGTGCCCCTCTCTTTGTCTCACATGCACACATACTCTCTCTCTCCCCCCCACCCACCATCTCTCCCGCTAATTTGACTGAGTTGACCGTAAGCGGTTAACAGGACGTTAAAATGCCGACGGTCAAGACGCAGCCAAGACTCTTGTTACTTCCTGTATCCTCTCACGGCTTGACTGTTGCAACTGTCTGGTCGTGGGTGCACCTGATTCTGTCATCCACCCTCTCCTAGCAGCAGCTAAACCGGCATGACAACAACAAGTGGACAAGGGAGCTAACAGACATTAATATTTCTGATTAAAACAAGACTGATTTTGCAGAAACCTTTATAGAAAACAAAGTTTAAAAAAGATCTCTCTCTCTCTCTCTCTCTCTCTCTCTCTCTCTCTCTCTCTCTCTCTCTCTCTCTCTCTCTCTCTCACTCTCTCACCACACACACACACACACACACAAACACACACACGCGCGCACACACTCTCTCTCTCTCTCTCTCTCTCTCTCTCTCTCTCCTCTCTCCTCTCTCACTACCACACACACACACACACACACACACACACACACACACACACACACACACACACACACACACACACACACACACACACACACACACGCACAGACACACGCGCACGCGCACAATGTATAAGAGTGTTCATGAAGAAACTGCGCTGATTTTGATGCTTCGGCAAATGTCCATAATCATTGGTAGGCAATTGCGTTGGCCTATTTTCTATTCGTGCTTTAGATAGATGAGATAGATAGATAGATAGATAGATAGATAGATAGATAGATAGATAGATAGATAGATAGATGGATGGCCTCTAAGACACCTTCAGTCTGACCTTTCAATTGACATTATCAAAAGAGGGGTCGTGGAGCTAACTGACCCCCCCCCCCCCCCCCCCCCCCGCCGTCTAACGATCCGGAAAGCAGTGCCATAAGCGTATCAGTGGATACGGCAAAGGAGATGGATCAGAATCATGCTGGACAGCTTTGTCCCGTGATGCCCACTAAGTCACAATCAATGGTCTGCCATCGCTACATTCCTGTGTCCTTCACTCTGCATATATTCTGTTGCCTTCGCTGTGATTCTGTTGCCTTCGCTGTGATTCTTCCTTCACTCTGATTCCGTGTCCTTCACTCTGATTCTGTTTTCTTCACTCTGATTCTGTTTCCTTCACTCTGCTCATATTCCGTGTCCTTCACTCTGCTCATGTTTTGTGTCCTTTACTCTGCACATATTCTCTTTCCTTTACTCTAATTCTGTTTCCTTAACTCTGCACATATTCTCTTTCCTTCACTCTAATTCTGTTTCTTTCACTCTGCACATATTCTCTTTCCTTCACTCTAATTCTGTTTCCTTCACTCTGCACATATTCTCTTTCCTTCACTCTAATTCTGTTTCCTTCACTCTGCACATATTCTCTTTCCTTCACTCTAATTCTGTTTCCTTCACTCTGCACATATTCTCTTTCCTTCACTCTAATTCTGTTTCCTTCACTCTGCACATATTCTCTTTCCTTCACTCTAATTCTGTTTCCTTCACTCTGCTCATATTATGTTTCCTTCACTCTGCACTTCACTTTCCTTCACTCTGTTTACTTCGCGCTGCTCATATATACTCTAAGCTCAGTGTTTCGTTCATTCTGCACATATTCTGTGTCTTTCACTTTGCATACATTCTGTTTCCCTCACTGTCTACATATTCTGTCTCCTTCACTCTGATTCTGTTTCCTTCAGACAGCGTACATCTGATCTATCTACATAAAGAGAGGTAATGAAAGCGTGTCAGAGTTCAGGAGCTGAGTGAAAGTGGAGGTGACCGTCCTGGGCTCCCTGTCCCTATAGTCCGTACGGTCTCTGTGGACGTCAAGCAACACTGAACGATGCAAGCGTGCCTACCAAAAGGACATAACTAGATCTAGCTGCACCAGAGAGTAACACACTCTTTTCGATGAGCTAGATTTAGTACGTTGTGTGCTTTTACAGCTAGTGGGTAGACGATACCCTTTAAAAGCTGGTCTCACACACACACAAAAAGAAGAAAAAGAGAAAAAAGAGGAGAAGACTAAACTATTTCAGGGAGAGCCTACTTGGGAGCATAAGGCTCTCTACGGGTTTGATTCAGTTCTTTATGCTAGGTGCAATCACTCAGCCAGTAGGAAGCCGCCGAAATCAGGGGCCTATCCACATAGGAGTGACTAGCGAAAGAAGTGAACCTGGAAAGGTCCGACTTTGTTTTTTGATCGCCAGCCAGACCGGTTTTGCTCAAGGAGAGCTCGTCAATAATTAAAGAGACTTGCTGCCGAAACGCTTAAACTGAATTTTGACACTCTTTGTAAAGAGAGAGAATGGAAGCACGCCTACAAAAGGGAAAAACTAGATCTAGCTGCACCAGAGAGTAACGCACCAAATGTAAGTGTATACGGAATGTGGGGTGTAGGTACTGAAGGAACAAAATGGATATGGGGTACAAACCAGACCATAACGGGTACCAATTTACCACCACCACCATCCCCCCTCCCGTTCAGAAATGGACATAGAAGCCTAAGTCTACAGCGGTGCTCACGAGGTCATTGGTCCCTTGACTTCTGGTTATCGAAAATGGATCATCATAAGTAAGCCTAGGTCAAGCCACTGATCAACAACGCAAACACCCCCCAGTCCTCTCCCGCCCACCTCCACACACACACGCACACGCACACACACACACACACACACACACACACACACACACACTGACACACGCGCGCGCGCGAACACACACGCACGCACGCACGCACGCAAATACGTATGCTTATAAAAAAACATATATATAATACGGCAGACCTTTGATTGTGGCAATATATATTAGGATGGACTGCCTCTTACGATATAAGCCAGCGTCATTCAGTGGTATAATGAAATGAATTAGCGTTATTCACGAGTTGAGTTGAGGAGCTTGAATCAGTAGCTGCGGACACAAAGCCAAGAAGTTCCAGCGATCAACAACAACAACAACAACAACAACAACAACAACAAGACCACACCACCAGTCTTCGCGAGGGGACAGCTAGGCGTAGGAACCTGCTGAGCTGAAGGATAAACAGCACTCCGCTGCCATTGTAAATGAGACCTACTTCAGCTGCAACTGGTTTCTCTACGGAACATTCCTAGCCTGTGCCGGGTAAACGGAACTGAGCTGAACAGCAAGAAAGCGGGTAGGAAAGTGGCCAAACGTTGGGTGGTGACAAAGGTCGTTCGTGCGCCTGACGTCGTAGGCTTCTGTCTTATGAAGCTAGGCTAGACACCAAATTATACAACCACCACCACCACCACCACAACAACAACTCCTGCTGGCGTCTGCCTCTGTCTGTCTCTCTGTGTCTCTGCCTCTGTCTGTCTGTCTGTCTGTGTCTCTGCCTGCCTGCGTGTCTGTCTGTCTGTCTGTCGTCCCCCCCCCCCCCCCCCCCCCCGTTTGCCCAAGGGCTGGATGTAAAAAGGTATTGCTTTGATTACTTATTCCATTACCTCGTAAATGAAAATAAAAATTGCTCTCTCTGTGTCTCTGTCTGTCTGTCTGTCTGTCTGTCTGTCTGTCTGTCTGTCTGTCTGTCTGTCTGTCTGTCTGTCTGTCTGTCTTTCTCTCTCGTCTCTCTCTCTCTCTCTCTCTCTCTCTCTCTCTCTCTCTCTCTCTCTCTCTCTCTCTCTTCTCTGTCTGTGTGTGTGTGTGTGTGTGTGTGTGTTGTGTGTGTGTGGGGTTGTGTGTGTGTGTGTGTGTGTGTGTGTGTGTTTCTCTTCTCGTCGGTCTGCAGTCTGGGTCTCTGGTCTCTGTGTGTCTGTCTGTGTCTTTGTCTGTCGTCTCTCTCTCTCTCTCTCTGTCCTCTTCTGGCCCTCTGTCTCTGTCTGTGTCTGTCTGTCTGTCTCTGTCTGTGGTTGGGAAGTACTGGGAGAGGACTGAGAGCAGTGCATGGTGTGCTGACGTCATGGTAGCCTTTAGTGTGGCGGAGAAGCCTCGGTTTAGATCATTATAACGACCTCTTGCCGCACCCTGACACACACCATCAGTGGATGGGCCACCAGTAGCGGCGTCCGGCCTGGAGTGTATTTGTGTCGGCCTATGACATCAGACCATGACGCCAGACCATGACGTCAGACCACGACGCCAGACAATTACGTCAGACCACGACGCCAGACCATGACGTCAGACCACGACGCCAGACCATGACGTCAGACCACGGCGTTAGACCACGACGTCAGACCTCATAGGACCACTGAGGTGTGACCACGACATCAGACATGAAGTCTGACCACGACATCAGACATGAAGTCAGACCACGACATCAGACATGAAGTCAGACCACGACATCAAACATGAAGTCAGACCACGACATCAGACATGAAGTCAGACCACGACATCAGACATGAAGTCAGACCACGACATCAGACATGAAGTCAGACCACGACATCAAACATGAAGTCAGACCATGACATCAGACATGAAGTCAGACCACGACATCAAACATGAAGTCAGACCACGACATCAAACATGAAGTCAGACCACGACATCAAACATGAAGTCAGACCACGACGTCAGACATAAAGTCAGACCATGACATCAAACATGAAGTCAGACCACGACATCAGACGCAGAATTAGGAATTGCGCATGGGCGTAAGTCGAGGCATATCGTGGGCAGAATTAGGAAGTGTACACAGGGCGAGGGTCAAATGCCATCACGTGCAGAATTAGGAAGTGTACACAGGGCGGGGTCAAATGCCATCACGTGCAGAATTAGGAAGTGTACACAGGGCGGGGTCAAATGCCATCACGTGCAGAGTTAGGAAGTGTACATAAGGTCACCCATCAACCGCATAGGTCACCCCAAGGTGAATGACACAGTCAACCAATTGAAAACACAAGTCACTAACAGACTTATCAAATTCACCCTTGCGACATCAAAAACCAACCATCCAACTGTTTATCAATGCACAATGACGCTGCTGCTGTGGTGTTGCTTAATGTCCTCGGATGTCGGTTGACACATTAGGGACAAGCTGAGACCAATGCGTGAGCATGGTTCAATATTGCTTTACGTCCACGGAAGCCAGAAGGCTCATTAGGACGGACAGCCCAGGACGACCACCTCGACTCTCACACAGCTCCTGAACTCTGATGACACAGTGACGGGTGTTTTGGTACCTATTTATATTCCGTAAGCATTCACCGCGGGAACCTGCTTAAACTGCTAGTGACTATGAGCACGGTGACCTAATGCATTCCGCAGGCCTATGTACCTAATGCATTCCGCAGGCCTATGTACCTAATGCATTCCGCAGGCCTATGTACCTAATGTATTCCGTAGGCCTATGTACCTAATGTATTCCGCAGGCCTATGTACCTAATGCATTCCGCAGGCCTATGTACCTAATGCATTCCGCAGGCCTATGTACCTAATGCATTCCGCAGGCCTATGTACCTAATGCATTCCGCAGGCCTATGTACCTAATGCATTCCGCAGGCCTATGTACCTAATGCATTCCGCAGGCCTATGTACCTAATGCATTCCGCAGGCCTATGTACCTAATGCATTCCGCAGGCCTATGTACCTAATGCATTCCGCAGGCCTATGTACCTAATGCATTCCGCAGGCCTATGTACCTAATGCATTCCGCAGGCCTACACGTTTTAAACCTAGGGAAAGGATTTGGAGAAAAGGAAATGAAGGTAAATGGACGGAGATGGTCGAAACTAGGACAAAGAAGAAAGTCCTGGCCACGGGCGAAGCCAATTGAAACATAAACCGACATTATCCCACTTAAAAACCTTCTTGTTTGCCCGGGCTTCCCAGTAGAATTTAGTACTTTGTCTGAAAAAAAATGTGTGTCTGAGTGTGGCTGTTGAATGTACATGGATGCACATGAATATAGGGGGTGGAGGGGGGGAGGGGGGGACCTTGAGAGATCTAGGAATGAGTATTGATCGTTTATAAAAAAATTTGTATCTGAGTGGACAAACGGAGATTGGTGTGTGTGTGTGTGTGTGTGTGTGTGTAACATGGTTATTGTTTGACAGGCGGTAATGGTAGCTAGACTACAATATTTAAGATTTTGTTTGTTTGAAATGTATGTTAATCTGGTTTTTGTCATAAGATGTGTGTACAGCGCAGTGAGTTTAACTCTGGTTAGGGAACAGCGCTTTATAAAAAATATTATTATTATTATATTCTGACCTACTCCAGGCTTTAAAGGGAGAAAACGTGTCAGCTCTGGCTTCTGTATCTGGCTTCTGTAACAGAGGGGGATTCATTTCTGCCTCAAGGTCGCGGGACAGCAGGTTTGCGCATTGAAGTGATACGCTGGCTTCCTACGGTTGGAATCGTTGGGCACATCTGGGCTATTTTGTCATGCCTCCAAACCAAACAGAGAGAGAGAGAGAGAGAGAGAGAGAGAGAGAGAGAGAGAGAGAGAGAGAGAGAGAGAGAGAACTCGAACTCGAAAAGTTTATTTTACAAGGATTGTAGTTTAGGTTCAGTCGAATGTGTCTAACAACTGGTCCTTGCGAAGCTACTGATGAGTAAAAATAATTGCAAGGCATCATTTACATACATATGTATATATAATATTATATATATGAAAGATGAGTGGACATTTCATATAATAATGGAGCATAAGAACTTAGAGAGAGAGAGAGAGAGAGAGAGAGAGAGAGAGAGAGAGAGAGAGAGAGAGAGAGAGAGAGAGAGAGAGAGAGAGAGAATTATGTGAAACAACATTGTTTCAGATCAATGCTGTGTCTGTTATTTCACTGGATTGTACCTGCATCATTGTTGAGGCTGTGATCAATACTTTGTCCTGAAATTGCGCTGGGACTATAGCTGCAAGGTTACTGATACTTGGCCTCAACGCTATACTTTTCGTGACGACTGAGTTTGCTGGGGCGGCATTCCCGTTTTCCATCAGCAAACATGAAACCATTCGTAGGCGATAAAGCACAGTCCTCTGGCATTGGTTTCACAAAAGGCAATTTCGCGGTTCGTCGTTCTTCATGTTTTGATACCCAGAGTCTGAACCATGTGGTTGTCAAATCACCGAATAATTGTTGTTTGCAGGTAAATACAGGTAGCGTCTGCAGCCAACACTTGTTATGCAGGTTGAGTCTGAACCACGTGGTTGTCATTCAAGTTAAGCACAAAAGTTTGTTATGCGTGCAGGTAGACACCAGTAGTCTGAACCACGTCATTGTCATTCAAATTAAGCACTTGTTATGTGTGCAGGTAGTCTGAACCACGTCATTGTCATTCAAATTAAACACTTGTTATGTGTGCAGGTAAACACAGGTAGTCTGAACCACGTCATTGTCATTCAAATTAAACACTTGTTATGCGTGCAGGTAAACACTGGTAGTCTGAACTACGTCCTTGTCATTCAAATTAAACACTTGTTATGTGTGCAGGTAGTCTGAACCACGTCATTGTCATTCAAATTAAGCACTTGTTATGTGTGCAGGTAAACACAGGTAGTCTGAACACGTCATTGTCATTCAAATTAAACACTTGTTATGGTGCAGGTAAACACAGGTAGTCTGAACACGTCATTGTCATTCAAATTAAACACTTGTTATGCGTGCAGGTAAACACAGGTAGTCTGAACCACGTCATTGTCATTCAAATTAAACACTTGTTATGCGTGCAGGTAAACACTGGTAGTCTGAACTACGTCCTTGTCATTCAAATTAAACACTTGTTATGCGTGCAGGTGAACACAGGTAGCCTGAACCACGTCCTTGTCATTCAAATTAAACACTTGTTATGCGTCAGGTGAACACAGGTAGCCTGAACCACGTCCTTGTCATTCAAATTAAACACTTGTTATGCGTGCAGGTGAACACAGGTAGCCTGAACCACGTCCTTGTCATTCAAATTAAACACTTGTTATGCGTGCAGGTGAACACAGGTAGCCTGAACCACGTTCTTGTCATTCAAATTAAACACTTGTTATGCGTGCAGGTGAACACAGGTAGCCTGAACCACGTCCTTGTCATTCAAATTAAACACTTGTTATGCGTGCAGGTGAACACAGGTAGCCTGAACCACGTCCTTGTCATTCAAATTAAACACTTGTTATGCGTGCAGGTGAACACAGGTAGCCTGAACCACGTCCTTGTCATTCAAATTAAACACTTGTTATGCGTGCAGGTGAACACAGGTAGCCTGAACCACGTCCTTGTCATTCAAATTAAACACTTGTTATGCGTGCAGGTGAACACAGGTAGCCTGAACCACGTCCTTGTCATTCAGACCAAGCGCTCGGTGTGCGGGCATGGATCGCGCCTGTCGGGGAAACCGACTGAGTCAGCGTGACCTCCCGACCCGTTGGGCTTCCGCCTCCTCCGGCTACAGGGCTGCACGGGTTGAACCGGACGACGTATGGCGTCACTCGTCAACTAAGCGGTGACGTGACTGAAAACGACGCGTTGTGTAAACCAGTGTGTAATCCCGGCGTGATTCGTGGTGTTGAATTGGCGGGATTGAAAATTAAGACTGTGCATAATGTGAATTAAGACTGTGCGTACTGTGAATTAAGGCGTAATGTGAATTAAGACTGTTCATAATCTGAATTAAGACGCAGAATGTGATTAAAGACTGTGTAGCTGGAATTAAGGCTGCTTGGGGTTGGGGTTAGGACTGTGGGGCTGGAATTAAAGCTGCGTTTGATGGGAAGAAAACTGTGTGATGAGGGAATTAGCAGTGTGCGGTGTGACTTAGGACTGAAACAATGACAGAGCGTACGAAACAGTCAGGACTCCATGGCTTTCATGGTGACAAAGCGTGATTAGACTCTAGGTGCGTCCTCAGTGAAGTGAGACAATGTGCATGAAGTGAGACCTGCAGACCGCAGTGCTGACCAAGGCCTCTGACCCGGCAGGCCTACTGACTACGCTGTGAGAGTGTAGCTCATGGTCGGATGTCACCGCTGTGTGTGTTCGGTGACGAATGGGCTGGTGTGAATCACGACCTGTGCACGTCGTGTGCTATCTTGCTTTTCTTGTGGACTGGCTATAGATGTATAACACAACGACAATGTCGTCGTTTCGCCATGGTCTGTGAATACTTTCATTCTCACTCATACACGGTGTGTGTTAATCAAGACTGCTGTCGTTTGAGATCTACACTGTGACACCGTAGGGAGTTGGTCAACGGGAAGACTCATCATGCCGAACTTCACTGAAAGCCAAACTGTGGTGTGGCTCATGCCAGCTGCCGTCTGAGTCCTACTCTCTGACGCTGACGCCGAACCACTGTGAGTCAGAGCGACATGAGGCAGCCGGTCGTGCTGTAGCCACGTGAGACAGAGCTGACGTTGTGTTGTAGTCACGTGAGACAGAGCTGACGTTGTGCTGTAGCCACGTGAGACAGAGCTGACGTTGTGCTGTAGCCACGTGAGACAGAGCTGACGTTGTGTTGTAGCCACGTGAGACAGAGCTGACGTTGTGCTGTAGTCACGTGAGACAGACCTGACGTTGTGCTGTAGTCACGTGAGATAGAGCTGACGTCGTGCTGTAGTCACGTGAGACAGAGCTGACGTTGTGCTGTAGTCACGTGAGACAGAGCTGACGTCGTGCTGTAGTCACGTGAGACAGAGCTGACGTGTGCTGTAGTCACGTGAGACAGAGCTGACGTTGTGCTGTAGCCACGTGAGACAGAGCTGCCGTTGTGCTGCAGTCACGTGAGACAGAGCTGACGTCGTGCTGCAGTCACGTGAGACAGAGCTGACGTTGTGCTGTAGCCAGGACGAGGGATCTGGGGTGATCGTGGTGACACCATGTCGGCGGGCAAACGACGGAGTGTGGAGGACACGTTCCACATCCAGTACCCGGCTCGCCGTGACTTCCTGTCCTGGGGGGAACTGGGGTGAGTCTGTGGTCTGTCTCTGTAGGGTCAGTCTGTGGTCTGTCTCTGTAGGGTTGGTCTGTGGTCTGTCTCTGTAGGGTTGGTCTGTGGTCTGTCTCTGTAGGGTGGGTCTGTGGTCGGTCTCTGTAGGGTTAGACTGTGGTCTGTCTATGTAGGGTGAGTCTGTCTCTGTAGGGTGAGTCTGTGGTCTGTCTCTGTAGGGTGAGTCTGTGGTCTGTCTCTGTAGGGTGAGTCTGTGGTCTGTCTCTGCAGGGTGAGTCTGTCTCTGTAGGGTGAGTCTGTGGTCTGTCTCTGTAGGGTGAGTCTGTCTCTGTAGGGTGAGTCTGTGGTATGTCTCTGTAGGGTGAGTCTGTCTCTGTAGGGTGAGTCTGTGGTCTGTCTCTGTAGGGTGAGTCTGTGGTCTGTCTCTGTAGGGTGAGTCTGTCTCTGTAGGGTGAGTCTGTGGCATGTCTCTGTAGGGTGAGTCTGTGGTCTGTCTCTGTAGGGTGAGCCTGTGGTCTGTCTATGTAGGGTGAGCCTGTGGTCTGTCTCTGTAGGGTGAGTCTGTGGTCTGTCTCTGTAGGATGAGTCTGTGGTCTGTCTCTGTAGGGTGAGTCTGTCTTTGTTGGGTGAGTCTGTGGCATGTCTCTGTAGGGCGAGTCTGTGGTCTGTCTCTGTAGGGTGAGCCTGTGGTCTGTCTCTGTAGGGTGAGTCTGTCTTTGTAGGGTGAGTCTGTGGTCTGTCTCTGTAGGGTGAGTCTGTGGTCTGTCTCTGTAGGGTGAGTTTGTCTCTGTAGGGTGAGTCTGAGGCTGTCTCTGTAGGGTGGGTCTGTGGTCTGTCTCTGTAGGGTGGGTCTGTGGTCTGTCTCTGTAGGGTGGGTCTGTGGTCTGTCTCTGTAGGGTGGGTCTGTGGCTGTTCTGTAGGGTGGGTCTGTGGTCTGTCTCTGTAGGGTGGGTCTGTGGTCTGTCTCTGTAGGGTGGGTCTGTGGTCTGTTTCTGTAGGGTGGGTCTGTGGTCTGTCTCTGTAGGGTGGGTCTGTGGTCTGTCTCTGTAGGGTGGGTCTGTGGTCTGTCTCTGTAGGGTGGGTCTGTGGTCTGTTTCTGTAGGGTGGGTCTGTGGTCTGTCTCTGTAGGGTGGGTCTGTGGTCTGTCTCTGTAGGGTGGGTCTGTGGTCTGTCTCTGTAGGGTGGGTCTGTGGTCTGTCTCTGTAGGGTGGGTCTGTGGTCTGTCTCTGTAGGGTGGGTCTGTGGTCTGTCTCTGTAGGGTGGGTCTGTGGTCTGTCTCTGTAGGGTGGGTCTGTGGTCTGTTTCTGTAGGGTGGGTCTGTGGTCTGTCTCTGTAGGGTGGGTCTGTGGTCTGTCTCTGTAGGGTGGGTCTGTGGTCTGTCTCTGTAGGCCTTCTCTGACATGACTAGAGGACGACTGGCCGAGTATAGCTACCCCCCCCCCCCCCTCTCTCTCTCTCTCCGTGCATCTCTCTCTGTCTGTGTACATCTCTCTCTGAGTGCCTATATCAGTTTGTCTCTCATCTCACACTCTGTCGGAATGTCACGATGTGTGTGTGTGTGTGTGTGTGTGTGTGTGTGTGTGTGTGTGTGTGTGAGAGAGAGAGAGAGAGAGAGAGAGAGAGAGAGAGAGAGAGAGAGAGAGAGAGAGAGACAGACAGACAGACAGACAGACAGACAGACAGACAGACAGACAGACAGACAGACAGAGACTGACCGACAGACCGATCTACAAAGATACAGAGCGAGTTCGTTTTAAGCTCGGTTCTCAGTAGATTTCTCGTTACGATGCTATCTAAGCGCACGGGAAATCACACAATACGCTTCACCCTGTTTCTCAACACGGCCTGCGATGATTTCATCGTAAAACAAACCCCGCTAAGAACATGACGCGGAAAAATACTGTGGTGCTGTTGAGTGCACCATGCCAATCCCCAGCTGATATTTTCTGTAGTTCACTCAATCAAGCAGGCGCTTTATCAGTAGAGGAGAAGCCTGCTGAGATCACACTTTAATTCCTGCCGGCCACAGTCCACACTACACGGCTTAAAGCTAATCTATATTCTTTTTGTTTGGGGAAGGAGTTTTAAAACAAATGAACCAGGCAGACTGGGAACCACACTACAAGACTTAACAGACTGTGCAAACCAGAATGTACCCCGCCGACACTGCCGCCGTCGTGTTGCAGCAAAAATATCCTACACCAAGATAACGCTCTTCTTCTTACAGCCTACACACACACACACACACACACACGCACACACACGCACACGCACACTCACACACACAAAATGTTAATGGATGGTAATCTAAGAGAATCAGGGAGTGAGTTCCAAAGAACACTGTCAGAATATATACTAGGCTAGATTTGAAAAGGTCAATGCTAGGGATTGGTGATTCAGCTTATCAGAATGCCGTGATTGGTTGAAAGAAAATTTAGCTGTAAGAGATAAATTTGTGCATCAGAACTGCCTTACGTCTTTGTTTGAGGCGAAGAATGGATAGAAATTATAATCTGAAGTGGGTAGAGTTGTGATTTTGAGGAGAATTGCCCTGATATAACCGTACTGGCCGACTGCTCGTAAAACACCAAGTTACTTACCTGACCCTTTGACCCTAAACTGGATAGAACATCAACCACGTAATTAAATGTGGCATAAAATGCGACGTAAAATGTGGCTACAACTACTGTTGATGATTTTTTTCCATGAAGCGGATGCCAGAATGGAATGCAAAGTGACGGTGGGCCTGTCAAAACTCTGACGACCCCTTTCAACCAATCAAAGCCGTGGATAGGTTGCGCTGCATGCTCCGCCTGGGGAAGAGCTAGGCTATGCCCTACCCGGCCTCGCGCTTGGGTGTGGACTGCGTTATCTTGGTGTAGAATATCTCTGACGATAACTCTTACGGTGGCCGCTGTGCCGCGGCAGCCAGGCAGGGTGGGAATGAAAGCGATCCCCAGTCGTTGAGCAAAGCCCTCGGCTGTTCAGCGTGACAGCCAGCGACTGAGCTGATCCCGAGCCCCGGCTTTTCCTCGTCACTCCCTTTCTTGCACGGGGCGTGCAGGTGGATACGCACCCACATTAGCTGGAGCTGTTGACGGGGGTTTAGGGGCTAACGGGACAGTCTGACGTGGCTGACAGACGGGCGGGCTACTCCAGCGGAGTGCGGATAATGGGGCGTGTTTGTTCGGTGATAGATCTGTGGCCCGATTAGCCAAGAGGAGC
>JABMCL010003171.1:0-127500 GCA_018857735.1 Alviniconcha marisindica | reverse complement strand
GCACAGCTAACTACACTAGTATGGTGTTGCACTATACTAGTACGGTCTCGCACTGCTAACTACACTAGTACGGTGTTACACTGCTAACTACACTAGTACGGTGTTGAACGGCTAACTACACTAGTACGGTGTTGCACAGCTAACTACACTAGTACGGTGTTGAACGGCTAACTACACTAGTAGGTGTTGCACTATACTAGTACGGTGTTACACTGCTAACTACACTAGTACGGTGTTACACTGCTAACTACACTAGTACGGTGTTGAACGGCTAACTACACTAGTACGGTGTTGAACGGCTAACTACACCGTGACGGTGTCGCACAGGAATGCACACATACTGTGCGTTATTTCATCCGGACATAGGCCTCATGTATTGGCTGTCAACCCGACATCCGAGGACATGAAGATCTACGTCATCATCATCATGTATTGGCTCCGTGCCTCTTGCAGACCGCATGGCTACGTGTAGGCTTCACACCCAGACCGCATGGCTACGTGTAGGCTTCACACCCAGACTGCATGGCTACGTGTAGGCTTCACACCCAGACTGCATGGCTACGTGTAGGCTTAATCACACCCTGACCGCATGGCCACGTGTAGGCTTCACACCTAGACTGCGTGGCTACGTGTAGGCTTCACACCCAGACTGCATGGCTACGTGTAGGCTTCACACCCAGACTGCATGGCTACGTGTAGGCTTCACACCCAGACTGCATGGCTACGTGTAGGCTTCACACCCAGACCGCATGGCTACGTGTAGGCTTCACACCCAGACCGCATGGCTACGTGTAGGCTTCACACCCAGACCGCATGGCTACGTGTAGGCTTCACACCCAGACCGCATGGCTACGTGTAGGCTTCACACCCAGACCGTGTAGGCTTCACACCCAGACTGCATGGCACCTATTACTCGGATTTTTCTTTTTTTTAAACTGAGTGCCGATGCGCCGAAAAGGCGCACTATACACGGTACAGTATTGCATCAGACCTTTCGGGAAACACTCTCAACGGCTGTTGCACTGTGTCTAGGGGGACTATAGTAAATACCATTCTTCTTCATACCAGTTAGCGAGTCAGTGTGATTGCGAGTGTGTGTGTGTGTAGGGGGAGGGAAGGAGAGAGAGAGAGAGAGAGAGAGAGAGAGAGAGAGAGAGAGAGAGAGAGAGAGAGAGAGAGAGAGAGAGAGAGAGAGAGAGAGAGAAGAGAGCAGACAGACAGACAGACAGACAGACAGACAGAGACACAAGCAGAGACAGAGACAGAGACAGACAGACAGACACAGAGACAGGGACAGATAAACAGAAAAACAGCGACTGGAAGACAGCCAGAGAGAAACCGAGACAGAGAGAGACAGACAGAGCGGCAGAGAGGGGGGTTAAGGGGGAAGAGAGGGGTAAAGCAATGGTGTCACTGCTGTATGTTGTGTTGACAGTTCCCACCAGATCTGATCCGGGACCAAGTCAACGAGGAGGTGGTCACCGAGGAAGACGGACTGACTCAACTGGTGCGTTGAACACACCGTCCCACAGCCACACGCACCTACTGCGTTGAACACACCGTCCCACAGCCACACGCACCTACTGCGTTGAACACACCGTCCCACTGCCACATGCACCTACTGCGTTGAACACACCGTCCCACAGCCACACGCACCTACTGCGTTGAACACACCGTCCCACACAGCCACACGCACCTACTGCGTTGAACACACCGTCCCACACAGCCACACGCACCTACTGCGTTGAACACACCGTCCCACAGCCACATGCACCTACTGCGTTGAACACACCGTCCCACACAGCCACACGCACCTACTGCGTTGAACACACCGTCCCACACAGCCACACGCACCTACTGCGTTGAACACACCGTCCCACACAGCCACACGCACCTACTGCGTTGAACACACCGTCCCACACAGCCACACGCACCTACTGCGTTGAACACACCGTCCCACACAGCCACACGCACCTACTGCGTTGAACACACCGTCCCACACAGCCACACGCACCTACTGCGTTGAACACACCGTCCCACACAGCCACACGCACCTACTGCGTTGAACCACCGTCCCACACCGCACCTATGCGTTGAACACACCGTCCCACACAGCCACACGCACCTACTGCGTTGAACACACCGTCCCACAGCCACAACCTACTCGTTGAACACACCGTCCCACAGCCACATGCACCTACTGCGTTGAACACACCGTCCCACACAGCCACACGCACCTACTGCGTTGAACACACCGTCCCATACAACTAATTTATGAGGAGAAACAGTCAGTAAATGTTCATATAGCTATTTTATGAAGAGAAACGGTAAATGTTCATACAACTATTTTACGAGGAGAATGATACAGAAAATGTTCAGTCAGGAGAAACAGTCAGTAAATGTTCATACAACTATTTTATGAGGAGGAACAGTCTGTAACTGTTCATACAACTATTTTATGAGGAGGAACAGTCAGTAAATGTTCATACAACTATTTATGAGGAGGATCAGTCAGTAAATGTTCATACAACTATTTTAGGAGGAGAAACAGTCTGTAACTGTTGATACAAGCATTGACTAGCACAGGGACGGAAAGCTTGCCATGGGAGAGAATAACACCAGCTGTCGGGTGCTGCATTTTGTCTGACAGCAACTACGCCGCATGATAGAGCTGAAGCTTCTGCACCAGCCTCTGCACCGCAGCTTTAATATGCACACTGCCGACTGGAATCTCTGTGTCATCCGCAAAGCGATCACACTGCTGCATCTCTCCGTGCTCAGGTATGTTGCAGTGGGGCGACCGCACTGCATTTTTAATACGCGCACTGCCGGGGTATGTTGACATTAGGTGACTCCGTGCACCGCCTTTTTAACGTGCTTAGTGCTTGTTGGAGCCAATCATTCCAACAGCCATTAACTGCTGCATCTCACATTTTCTTCATACGTCTTTCTGCTACACTGCATCTTCAGCATGCCTGCTACTGCTGAAAATTATATAAACCCATTACAAGCGATTTCACTTCTTTTATCATTTGCTTCTTGAACAAGTGTATATTTAAGTGTGTATGTTCAAAACACGAAGATGTGATGGTGTGCAACCTCTTCTTCAAGCTCTGCATTGGTTACCAGTCAAAGCCAGAATAGATTACAACTGTCAACTATGCGACATCTTTTCAGACTCAGTGCCTACCTAGTTCTGTGACTTTTTCACCGTGCACACCCCTTCCAGATAGCTCAATTCGTTCTTCTGCAGGCACACTGGTATTTTGGATCACCGATGTTAAAACTAAAACAGCTGGCCAACGCTCTTTCTGTTATTGTGCTCGAAACAATAGAGTGCTCTCCCTTCCGACTTCCGTCGTAGTCAGTCTTCCCGTGCTTTGTGTTGAAGACTCAACAAACAGTACCACAGCAACTGATTTCAAATTCTCTCTTTTTCTTTTGACCCGACCTAACTCCCGCTGTCCCCCTCCCCACCCCCTCAGCACCCGTCCCACCCCCCCTTCCCCGCCGGCTCAGTCTACCACACCCTAGCTCATTTTATCCTCTCCGTTGCATCCATTCTGTGCGCTCCCGCGTGTGTGCGTGTGTGTGTGTGTGTGTGTGTGTGTGTGTGTGTGTGTGTGTGTGTGTGTGTGTGTGTGTGTGTGTGTGTGTGTGCTTGAGGAATATTATGTTTATATATTGTTTATGAGTTTTTTAATGCACGTTTTACGTGATTCACGTGATTTTGTAAAGCGCGGCGTGCTGACCCCTGACGGTCAGATACTGCGTATGGTAATTCCCGCTGTTGTTATTGTTAGTGTATTTTTGCTTGGAAACGGGGACTGTCTGAAACTGGCACCTTGTTTTGTACTGCCCCATTCAACCTCTGTGTGTCTCGATCCAGTTTCGAGGAGCTGCACAACATACGGGTAGCCTACGCCACCTACGAGGCGAGCGACATGAAGGGTCTCCACCTGGACCAACGTACTCTGCTCAGGACCCTCAAGGTCAGTGCCGAAGGTCACGTGTTTTTGCGTCATTTGGCCACTGTTCAAAGGTCAGTGCCGAAGGTCACATGTTCTCGCGTCATTTGGCTACTGTTCAATGGTCAGTGCCGAAAATGACGTGTTTTCGTGTCACTTGGTCACTGTTCGAAGGTCAGCGCCGATGGTCACGTCGTGTTCTTGCGTCATTTGGTGACTGTTCAAAGGTCAGCGTCGAAGGTCGTGTGTTCTCGTGTCGCTTGGCCACTGTTCAAAGGTACCGAGCGAGGACATAAGTTGGCCTTAAAACGAAAACAGTGTGCACACATTTCCATAGTCATGTTTCGTACGGTTCTATTAGTGTGTGTGTGTGTGTGTGTGTGTGTGTGTGTGGGGGGGGGGGGGGGGGGGGTTGTCGCTTCAAATTTGAGCTCGTCGGGGCGCAGTCATGTTGGTTAGCTCATTACCAATGAAATCAGAACAACGTTGGCTTGTGACGTAGTTAATACTTTTGCTGCACCTGACGGTCTTGCTCGTGTCGTCACTGATACAGAGTGCCGGGCACAAAATGGCAGCGCTCATGGTCAGATTTTCTCAACTTTTAAACGCAACTTGATCTTTAACAAACAGGATAAGAAACTGAATAAAAACTACCGTCTCTCCCCTTGTCCTCAGAAATCAAATCAAGGATGTAAAGATTCACCGATCTCACCGAAAATAGGAAGAGATACACTAGTTTAATGAACAGTTCTGGAAAACTAGATTCCAGTGAATCAGATTGTTTAAAGGAACACGGATTTCAGTAATAAACGACAGAAAGAAAAGATACAAAGGAAGAAAAAAGGCGAGAAAGAAAAACAAAACAAAAAAGAAGAGAAATAACGAAAGAAAACGGAAAGACAGAAAGAAAGAAAGAAAGAAAGAGACAAATAAAAACAAAAAAGGATAGAAAGAAAGAATAAGAAAATAGAATAAGAACACACACACACACACACACACGCACACACACAACACACACACACACACACACAACACACACACAACACACCACACACATTGCAGCTACTGTGACTTGGCCACTGTTCGAAGGTCAGCGCCGATGGTCACGTCGTGTTCTTGCGTCATTTGGTGACTGTTCAAAGGTCAGCGTCGAAGGTCGTGTGTTCTCGTGTCGCTTGGCCACTGTTCAAAGGTACCGAGCGAGGACATAAGTTGGCCTTAAAACGAAAACAGTGTGCACACATTTCCATAGTCATGTTTCGTACGGTTCTATTAGTGTGTGTGTGTGTGCGTGCGCGCGTGTGTATGTGTGTGTGCATGGCCGTTTCCTTTGATCCCAGGCGCTAAGACAAACAGGGCAGTGTCGGCGAGCTGGTGCAGCGTGAGTAGCTAATCACCGCCGCTGCAGACCGCCCGGGACGGCGCGGGCACGTAACAGTTATGAAAGCTCTTAGCTACATCTCCTTCGGTAACGAGTTGCACCTTAGCGGACCTACCTGGCTGACCCCACGACCGATCAACAGCTGAAAACCCTTTAGCGCACACTTGTGCAACTTGCTCGCTGATAATCCAGCCATTCAGGTGTGCTCTATGCGATAATCCCCCACCCCCCACCACCCCCATCCCGTCAGGTCGGCTTTCTGTGATAATCCGAACCTCTCCCGGGTGGGGTGAGCTGGGGGTCACAGCTGCCTGGTAACCCCTGAGATAGGTCCTCACTCACATTGCACCCTGATGGTAACCCCTGAGACAGGCCTTCAGATAGGCCTTCACTCACATTGCACCCTGATGGTAACCCCTGAGATAGGCCTTCAGATAGGCCCTCACTCAAATTGCATCCTGATGGTAACCCCTGAGATAGGCCTTCAGATAGGCCCTCACTCACATTGCACCCTGATGGTAACCCCTGAGATAGGCCTTCAGATAGGCCCTCACTCACATTGCACCCTGATGGTAACCCCTGAGATAGGCCTTCAGATAGGCCCTCACAGTGCACCCTGATGGTAACCCCTGAGATAAGCCTTCAAATAGGCCCACACTCACAGTGCACCCTGATGGTAACCCTGAGATAGGCCTTCAGATAGGCCCACACTCACAGTGCACCCTGATGGTAACCCCTGAGATGGGCCCTCACTCACAGTGCACCCTGATGCTGGCCTCTGACGTCATACATTATCTCAAAGTGCGTTCATACCGCAAATGGGGTTGCTGTGCCTCCCCCCCTCCCATCATCCCCCCCTTCAACCTCCCCCCCTCCCCTCACCTCCCATCTCCACTCTCTCTCTCTGTCTCTGTATCTGCCTGTCTGTCTGTCTCTGTCTGTCTGTCTGTCTCTGTCTGTCACACACACACACACACACACACACACACACACACACACACACACACACACACACACACACACACACACACACACACACACACACACACACCTGTATTACAAGTCTGATCACCATTGTCTAGATGTGTCACCACACCTGTATCACATGTCTGATCATCATTGTCTAGCTGTGTCATCACACCTGTATCACAAGTCTGATCACCATTGTGTAGATGTGTCACCACACCTGTATCACAAGTCTGATCACCACTGTGTAGATGTGTCACCACACCTGTATTACAGATCTGATCATCATTGTCTAGCTGTGTCACCACACCTGTATCACAAGTCTGATCACTGTGTAGATGTGTCACCACACCTGTATCACAAGTCTGATCACCACTGTGTGGATGTGTCACCACACCTGTATCACAAGTCTGATCACCATTGTGTAGATGTGTCACCACACCTGTATCACAAGTCTGATCACCACTGTGTAGATGTGTCACCACACCTGTATCACAAGTCTGATCACCACTGTGTAGATGTGTCACCACACCTGTATCACAAGTCTGATCACCACTGTGTAGATGTGTCACCACACCTGTATCACAAGTCTGATCACCACTGTGTAGATGTGTCACCACACCTGTATCACAAGTCTGATCACCACTGTGTAGATGTGTCACCACACCTGTATCACAAGTCTGATCACCACTGTGTAGATGTGTCACCACACCTGTATCACAAGTCTGATCACCACTGTGTAGATGTGTCACCACACCTGTATCACAAGTCTGATCACCACTGTGTAGATGTGTCACCACACCTGTATCACAAGTCTGATCACCACTGTGTAGATGTGTCACCACACCTGTATCACAAGTCTGATCACCACTGTGTAGATGTGTCACCACACCTGTATCACAAGTCTGATCACCACTGTGTAGATGTGTCACCACACCTGTATCACAAGTCTGATCACCACTGTGTAGATGTGTCACCACACCTGTATCACAAGTCTGATCACCACTGTGTAGATGTGTCACCACACCTGTATCACAAGTCTGATCACCACTGTGTAGATGTGTCACCACACCTGTATCACAAGTCTGATCACCACTGTGTAGATGTGTCACCGCATCATTTCGCCGAAGAAGCTGATGCACCGAGTGAAGCATATGAAGAGCCGCCTGGAAGAAACCAACCGAATTCAGCTGTACGAGTTCTTCGACCTCATCCTCTGGTCAGTAGTTCTACGCTTGGACAGTGTCTACCTGGCCGCGCACACACACACACACACACACACACACACACACACACACACACACACACACACACACACACACACACACACACACACACACACACACACACCACCACACACACACACACACACACACACACTCTCATTCTTTTGGATGAGACTATGCGAGAAGATCACTATATTGTAGTGTATTCCGGGTCACCCGATTACAAGTGTGATATGTATTAAGTACATGTTACAGTTTGACGTCACATTATTAATGTTGTGATATATGTACTAAAAACTGTGCGATCCTTCTTTTTCTTTTTCTTTTTTGTGCTTTTTTCTTTTTTTCCTTTGCATAGCATGTGACTGGATTACAAATAAGATACTATTTGGTTACGGGTGAAATACTTGTTAATTAAATATGTGTTATGTGACATGATTAAACTTGCAGTGTGACTTGATTTGGGTGTAATATTACTTGATTGCGGGTGAGGTGGGACTTGATTATAGGTGTGACGTGACTTGACTACAGGTGTGGTGTGACTTGATTACAGGTGTGACATGACTTGACTACAGGTGTGGTGGGACTTGACTACATGTGTGACGTGACTTGATTACAGGTGTGACGTAACTTGAGTACAGGTTTGACGTGACCTGACTACAGGTGTGATGCGACTTGATTACAGGTGTGACTTGAGCTGACTTCAGGTGTGACGCGACTTGATTACAGGTTTCACGTTACCTGACTATAGGTGTGACGTGACTTGATTACAGGTTTGACGGGACCTGACTACAGGTGTGACGCGACTTGATTACAGGTATCACATGACTTGATTACATATGTGATTTGACATGATAACGCTTGCGATGTGACTTGATTTAATCGCAATATTACGTGACTGCGGGTATGGCGTCACTTGATTATAGGTGTGACCAAACTTGATTACAGGTGTGACGTGACTTGATTACAGGTGTGGTGTGAGTTGATTACAGATGTGACGTGACTTGACTACAGGTGGCGCGTGACTTGTTTGCACGTGTGACATGACTTCATTACAGATATGACATGACTTGATTACAGGTGTGACGTGGCTTGATTACATGTGTGAGGTCACTTAGTTACAGGTGTGACATGACTTGACTACATGCGTGAGGTGACTTGACTACATGTGTGACATGACTTGGTCACAGGTGTGATGTGATTTGATTACATGTATTAGGTGACTTGATTACATGTATGAGGTGACTTGGTTACATGTGTGACATGACTTGCTAACAGGTGTGACCTGCCTTGGATACAGGTGTGGCTTGACCTGATTACAGGTGTGAGGTGACTTGATTAGAGGTGTGACATGACTTGGTTACAGGTGTGGCGTGACTTGATTAGACGTGTGACGTGACTTGATTACAAGTGCAACATGACTTGATTACAGGTGTGAAGTGATTTGGTTACATGTGTCGTGACTTGATTACAGATGTGACAAGAGTTGGGTACATGTGTGACGTGTCTTGGTTACAGGTGTGAGGTGGCTTGGTTGCATGTGTGACGGGACTTGTAGGTGACATGACTTGGTTACAGGTGTGAAGTGATATGGTTACAGGTGTGAGGTGACTTGTTACAGGTGTGACTACATGGAGAACGACCTTCCTGTGGATGAGGCGGGGCAGGTGGCGGGCAAGGAGCGAGACCTGTACACTGTCAGTACCCTTCCCGCTCCTGCACTTTCCTTCTGGCGGCTGGTCTTGCTGGACATGCTGCCACTCATATTGATGGTGGTGGTGGTGGTGGTGGTGGGGAGTTGTATGATGATACTGATGATGGTGGCTGCGCTGATATTGACGATGGTGGTGGTGGTGCTGATATTGATGATGGTGCTGGTGATGGGGAGTGGTGGTGGTGGTGGTGGTTATATTGATGAAGAGGGTGGTGGGGTGGGGATGAACTGAACACAAGACAGAAAGTGATCATACAGTCTCGTATTCTGTTGTTGTTGTTGTTTTTGTAACTGACTGCTTCTTCACACTGGAAATGCCACAACAATGGGTATTTTGCTTTACGCTTCCCGCTCTGTAAACTACATAGTGGCAATGTTCAAGGGCCTGTGTAACTCGCGTGCAGGTTTTCCGCCAGCTGGCCTCCATTTTTGAGGAGGCCCGAGTGTATTTTGACGTTTGCCAGCCTGTCCGCTGAGGCATCCAGTAAGGTCTCTTCAGTCTGTCAACGGCTGAGTGGGAAAGAACACTGCCCCGTATCGCCAGCACTGGCCCGATCCTTCCATCGTTGTGACAGTAAAGTGACTAGAGGGATTTTAGTGCCAGAGGATACTGTTCTGACCTCAAAGAGCCGACCCCGCCCCGCCTCTCCTCCCCTAGAAAGCCATGCCAGCCTTATTCCACGTTGTCTACAATTATTTTTCTGATCCAATCTCCACACACAAAGGAGAAGTATGCAGTGATTGGATCGATTGCATGTTCTAGCCTTCCGCTTTATAAATAACCTGGAAGCGAAGCCTGGTCCTGCCTGTATCAGTCAATACGAAAACAGACTGCTGGCTTCATACTCCACGTTTGATTGTCAACTTTCTCGCTAGGATCGGGATTTGGATTATGTGCCGTGTGATTTTCTGATTCCTTTGCGTAAGATGTATGGGTGTAGTTAATGCAGACTGTATGTATGTGTTCGTGGCGGTGAACGTGAGCTTATGGATGTAATTAATGCAGACTGTAACGAAGTGCAGTACAAAAACAAAACGCGGGACTTTCTTTGTGTTCGCGGTCAGCCGGCCTGGTTCTATAAGCCATAGGCGATCGAAACTGCCGTCTAAGGGTTTGCCAGTATTGCTTGGTCTATTTATAGCCAAAATCTTGTTTTCGATTTGTTTATATCGTTTTTGATTTGTAAGATGCAAGAATCCGGAAATATTTTGACAGTCTATTTTTTGGCCAGAAGAAGTTGGAAAAAAAAAATAGACAAGAGAACACTTGTTGTTTGTTTGTTGTCGTTTTCTGTGTTTTGTGTGTACATGCATTTATTTGTTGTGGTGCCTTTTATGTTTTGGTCATATTCATTATTTGCTGACATAATAATTATAGTCATCTGTCGTTTACTCTGCACTTGCGTTTTTTTCCACTGCTCGTTTTATTAACTAGGGTCTGTCGACTAGTTTCTAAACTGATGGACTCGTAGTCAGTGACCCGTCTTCATTCAGTCATTTACTGACTATACTTTTTGTTCCGCTCTGCGGTTTCAGCTGGTGGACTTTGGGACGCTGCTGTCCCATCAGGACCAGCGACTGTCACGTGCTCTGGACGAGCGCTACCTGGCGGAGGAGTGGGACTTCGGGCGAGAGCGTCTGGGCAACAAACACATGTTTAAAGGGGAAGTGGTTCACACCGATCAGCGAGTCAAACTGGTCAGTGCCAATGTGCAGACACACACACACATACACACACACACACACACACACACACACACACACACACACACCACACACACACACACACACACACACAGGGGAAAGTGATTTGCAAAGAGCAGTGAGCCAAGAGCCAACCAACAAAGCCAGCACGTGCCAGTACGGACTTTCACCTGACATCTAGCACGTACTGGCTTTGTAGGTTGTATACAGCCAGTACAGACTTTCACCTGCTATGACGCTGAAACAAACAGCCAGCACGTGTGTTACAGCCAAGACTGACTGAAACAACCAGCCAAGACAGACTGAAACAACCAGCCAAGACAGACTGAAACAAAGAGCCAAGACAGACTGAAACAACCAGCCAAGACTGACCGGCTGTATGGTAGCCAGTATACGGCAGGGGTAAGATCAGGGCGTGGTTATATTAGCGCAGCAGCAACAAGTGTAACTGGATGTTGGAATGAAACATGAATCTTTCCCTTGTGTCAATATAAATATCTTGGCTGTAAGCAAATAATTCCGGGGAGGGATTTTGTGCGAATCAAACTTTAATTCGGTCGTTCGTTTAGTACCTGTTTCTTTTGCATGTTTTCATGATAGTTTTTATCATTTCAGTTAAACGTAACGGGTAATTGTGTACGGTTGATGAAAAGCAACTCGATGAAGTGCACTTCGTCCATTTCTGTGCAAGACCTCACGTCTTGTCCTTCAGATACAAGGCCTCGTATCTTGTCTTTAGATACAAGTCCTCGTATCTTGTCCTTGAGATACAAGTCCTCGTATCTTGTCCATTCAAATACAAGACCTTATATGTTGTCCTTTTGATACAAGACCGTATATCTTGTCTTTCTGATACAAGACCTTATATGTTGTCCTTCAGATACAAAGCCTCGTATCTTGTCCTTCAGATACAAGTCCTCACATCTTGTCTTTCTGATACAAGACCTCATATGTTGTCCTTCAGATACAAGGCCTCGTATCTTTTCTGTCAAATCAAATATTGGACCTCGTATCTTGGCATTCAGATACTCGGCAAGACCTCGCATCGTGTTATTCTGATAAAAGACCTCTTATCTTGTCCTTCACATACAAGACCTCGTATCATACCATTCAGATACAAGACCTCGTGTCTTGTCCTTCAAATACCAGACCTTGTATCATACCATTTCAAAGGGAAAAACCAGATACCTTTGTATCATACCATTCAGATACAAGACCTCGTGTCTTGTCCTTCAAATACCAGACCTTGTATCGTACCATTCAGATACAAGACCTCGTATCGTGTCCTTCAGGTCTGCTATTGTCACTGGTATGTTGTCACTGAACTACGAGTAGTTTTAAGGACGTGATACCAACAGGCTGACAGATCATTATTTTGATGAATCAATGACCACCTGTCTTTGTGTGTGTGTGTGTGCGCGCGCGCGCGCGTGCGTGCGTGCGTGTGCGTGCGTGCGTGCGTGCGTGCGTGTGTGTGTGTGTGTGTGTTGGGAGGGGAAGGGCAGCTCACGCGCATCCTTTTTTGAGCCACGGATCTCAGGATCAGTCCACAGTAATACAGCGAGCTGAGACGACCGTGGACGAGTTTCCTGGCCAGCTGCGTGTGAACTCGTTTCCCTGATAATTCCCTTGCACATTTTGCCTGAGCAGCATGATCAGCCCGCTCTGAATTCGTTGACTGGACGAAATTGGAGTCACTCAGGCAGAAAAGCGTGCTAATCATAATTAATTGATAGACATTTTTCATCATGTCGTTATCATTTTTCATCGTGTTTTTGACAACGCTTGCAGTTACACGAAAACCAACTTTCTGACGGACATTACGAGTTTTCCAGGGTGGAGGTAAAAGCCGGGGTTTCTGTATAGTCTAGACAGTCGTGCCAGTTTGAGTTCCGCCAGGCCAGGCGTCTCTGCCGTCTGTTGGGTGAAGGGTTTGCAAAGCCGGAAACCTTTCCCTGGCCGACAGATGATGCAACTATCAGTCATTATTTTGCTAGTGCTCACATGAGTGTTTTAGTGACATGTGTGAAATGAATGTAAAAAGGATATTCTCTCTCTCTCTCTCTCTCTCTCTCTCTCTCTCTCTCTCTCTCTCTCTCTCACACACACACACACACACACACACACACACACACACACACACACACACACCACCACCACACACACACACACACACACACTCACACGCACGCACGCACGCACGCACACACAAACACACACTGACTGTAGTATATATCACCGCAGCATGTGGAAGAAAAACCTTTATTTAGATTTTTGCCCTTTTTGCAGCGCATCCTTAATGTAATAAGATCAATTTAAAAGAATATTAAATGTCATCATAGCGTACGAATTACCGTCTCCTCGCGCTACCAATTCAACATCTCATCTGTACAGTGTCAATTCTTCTTTATGCTCACTAGATAGATTGTGATTTGATCAGTGCCAGAGTGTGATGTGCTATGCAGTAGCTTTGTGTGGTTTGGTGTGAGTGTTGTTCTAGACAGGAAGGCTTCGGCTGTGTTTATCGGCGCTGCTTTTTACGTCGTTTGATCACAGAATAGGTGTGGAAGGCTGCTTTCTTGTATTTAGCTTCCACAGAAATAAAAATAAAAACTGCCAATGATCTGAACAAATCCTTGCAACGTGAACCTGTAGCGAGGGTTTGGCAACGAAAATTACGTCCTGTTGATGTTGAGTTATTTGTATGGATGTTGGTCGGGTTATATTAATATTGGTCGGCATTAAAGTTTGCTGGTTTCAGTTAATGCTGATCAGTTGACAGGCGCTTGTATGAAAGCATAGTTTGCAGACATGTATTGCATGCACTATATAGTCAGTATTTGAATTGTGAATGTGTAGAACGCTAGTGTGTATGCATATATATAAACAAGCATTGCTTGTTCATTGTTATACTATGACCAAGGAGTCCATACACGTACTTTCTTAATATAATAATAATAATGGTAGTGGCTATTTCTGGCGTTCCATGGCAGATGAGCCTCTGGAGAGAAAAAAGAAAGGAAAACAAAAACAAAAAACAACAACTAGGGATTAATGGCGGAGGCGGGGTGGAGGGGTGTGGGGTCATGATGACATATTAAGTAAGCAAGTTCTAATGCATTTATACAACTAGGCTATCCATCGTGCTTTATAAACACTCTACTCTTAGTCAATCATCAGTCAATCCGAGCTACAGGAATAACAAATGGGAGGAGGGGGCTCTACAATCGTGACAATCCCAAATCTCTCCCCCCCCCCCCCCCCCCCACCCCTCTCAATCTTTGAACTTAATACGTACCTTTTACTAGTCAGTTCAGTTTAGTTCATTTCAAGGTGGTATCTGTGCGCTCGGAAAAGCCCATAATTAAGCGCTCCATCCCGTCTCTCAGAAGTGTCCCCAACGTTGCCTAAAATTACTATGAGGATGATGATGAAGTGATGCTTAATGTCCTCAGATGTCAGTTGACATATTAGGGACAAGAAAATTAATATAAAATATGGTCCCTTTTTGTAAATGTGTCTTATTACCCGCCTTTCAGACCTACGCCCAGAAACGAAAATACCGCCATCTGAAGAAGGTCGTGAACCAATCACAACGCCAGGTCTACAGAGCGCACGCGGGCTCCATACGTGCTCGACCAATCAGCGCCCCCAGCCTGTCCATGTACGCCACGCCGCGCGAGACACCGCGCGAGAGGACGACCAGCGCTGCCGCCGTGTACCAGTCGGTGCAACGCAGGCTCCACTCCGCTCCTTCCAGAGGTAGGCCTGGTGTGGGCCACCGGCACGGGGTCACACTCCATCCGTCCCTTTACAGTATCCTTCCTCGGACCCCTGTCGTAATCGGCTACGTCATAGGTCTTAACTGGTTACGCCATAGGTCTCCAAAACTTGTCATCTAACTGACGGTTTTTCATTGTTGCTCAGTGGCAGTAAGTTTGTAACCGCACCGACAGACAGATCGTGTCATGCCGCGTTTCTGTAATAACCCCTCATGATGCCTCGTAAAATGAACATTAAAGCCATTCAACTTGTAACAGTGGCGAACTCGCCGGATGTTTACGTGCGTGCCTGGACCATGGACCTTTATTATACACAGTGTTATACCTGGGCGGTTCAGTGAAGCTGGTTTGCACGAGTGAATGCCCTTTGTAATCTTTCGCGTAAGACGTCGCGAGAGGCCGTAGCGTCACTTCCGGGCCAATTTCTGAGCAGGCGTTGCTTCACGCTGTGTATAACAGTGGAAGTTAAACCTAGAATTGCGAAGCAGTACAAATGCCACCACTGTTGCAGTTGCAAAAATTACCGGGGAAAGGGGAAGGACGGTGGGAAAAAGTGTCTTGGCGTCGTTTTTTGGCTGACCAGAAGATCGCAATTTCGCGGGGGGGAAAATGAGTTTTGGGGCATCCTATAGTACGAGCAACAAGTTATTGCTTGTTGCCAGACATATTCTGACTACGGGCCTCCAAAAATGCCTTTAAACTTGGCAGTATAAAATTCGCAAATTCACTGTCACCGCCTTCCATTGTGAAGAAAGTACGCACCGAAAGTAAAAGCAGCCAAGGGACTTAAGCGATGCCGGGCAAAAGTCAGGGGAGTTAACAACCCCGCCTGAACCGCCCAGGGTTCATGGCCTGGACGCTATGTTGCTCACGCAGTCGTAGTGGTCAGCCTTTTGCAAATTCTGCGGAAGGCACTGTCGTGGTCAGGGGGCGAGTTCGGCAGACAGATGCACGGACTGTTTCTGTCTGGCCACGTTGTCAGTAGAGATTGTTTCTGCCTGGCCACGTTGTCAGTAGAGATTGTTTCTGCCTGGCCACGTTGTCAGTAGAGATTGTTTCTGCCTGGCCACGTTGTCAGTAGATTGTTTCTGCCTCGCCACGTTGTCAGCAGAAATTGTTTCTGCCTCGGGCCCCGTTGTCAGTAAAATTGTTTCTGCCTCGGGCCCCGTTGTCAGTAGATTGTTTCTGCCTCGCCACGTTGTCAGTAGAGATTGTTTCTGCCTGGCCACGTTGTCAGTAGATTGTTTCTGCCTCGCCACGTTGTCAGCAGAAATTGTTTCTGTCTGGCCACTTTGGCTGAAGAGGCAGATCAGCGGCAGATACACAGACAGACAATCCTCGTGTGAACCTTGCAATGGCCCCAAAGCTGTGGTGCCTAAAGCAAGCGAAACCTGCCACTAACTGCTGACACCTCTGTGTTGGTTGCAGCGTCCAAACTGGACATTTCCGATCGCCCCACCATCCCGGAGTACGTGCGCGTGCACACTCCTTGCGTCGTCACGTCCGACGACCTCGATGACGTCACAATCAAGATGCAAAATCTGGAATTTGACATCTTCACGCTGGTAAGCTGGCGTAGGACGAGACGTGGGGGAAGAAAAGGGGCCGGAATCAAGTGTGTGTGTGTGCGTGTGTGTGTGTGTGTGTGGGGGGGGTGTGGTGTGTGGGGGGGGGGGGATGAGGGGGGCGGGGGGGTTGCTGATGAAGGCATTCTGCCGCCAGGACTAGTTTGTAACCTTCATAGATGACTGGGCGTTAGAAACGATTAATCTCTCCCCCCCACCCCCCTCTCCCCACTCCTCTCTCTTTCCCCCTCCACTCTTGTGCATTCTCTTTGCTGCTTGCTTTTTGGCGAAAGGTGCGCGGCAAAGAGACTGTCAAATAAGGAAAGGAAAGTCTGGCAGTTCTTTGTTGCATTAGTGGGAAATGTGTGTGCCCCCCCCCCCCCCCAACCCTCCACACACACACGCGCGGCCACACACACGCATGCACGCACGCACACACTCACACACACGCACGCACGCACACACTCACACACACGCACGCACACAAACACACAACAGCAACAGCTCCTAGAGTCATAGGTTACGTCCTGTCGGTGGTTGTGTTGAGTATTGGTGATGTCCTGTTTCTAACCGTTGTCGAGTGTTGGTGATGTCCTGCTTGCAACCGTTGTCGAGTGTTGGTGATGTCCTGTTTGTAACCGTTGTCGAGTGTTGGTGATGTCCTGTTTGTAACCGTTGTCGAGTGTTGGTGATGTCCTGTTTGTAACCGTTGTCGAGTGTTGGTGATGTCCTGTTTGTAACCGTTGTCGAGTGTTGGTGATGTCCTGTTTGTAACCGTTGCTGAGTGTTGGTGGTGTCCTGTTTGTAACCTTTGTTGAGCATTTGTTAAGTGCTAGGGACGATCACTGTCCTTGTTTAAAGCCTGTCACGCCGAGTTTGTGTGTTAATTGTTGTCGTTTTCTGTGTAGGAAAGCCGGTGTCAAGTGAAGCTTGAAGATGAGAGGAATTTTTACATCCCGGACTACAAACCCCCTCTCAAAGATGAGAGCTCAGGTGCGTGGATGATCCATCCGAGTCCGTCCATCTCCCGTAAAATTTTGCTTGTGAGATATCTGATCAAATAGCTCTATCGTTCCCGGATGTCAATCACTCCAGCTGCTGCAGCTAATCAGAACGTCACAAATAATAATCCACGCGAAACGGACACACACACACACACGCAGGCACATACACAGACACCCATCCACCCACCCACATAGTTTGGCTGCCATATTAATTTTGTCCGACGAACCAAAGTAATAATTAAAGCAAGAGACTGAATGACTGATGAATTCCCAACGAAACGTCCCAAGCAAGTAATGGCGCATGTTCATTGGTGACGAGATATCAGCTGCAGAATAATGACATTCAGTTGAGCTCTAGAACCAGTCAAAACAGTAGGTCATTTCACCAGCCAACACAGTGACGACAGGGTGGCCAGATCCAAGTCTCGGTTGTGAAACGGTAGCTATGAGAGGCTGACACTGACCTTGACCCCACAGATGGCGCGGAGCAGAGTGCAGAACGGCAGCAAGCGCACTGGACACCCGAGATCATCGAGAACCTGGCCTACCCGCCCTTCCATCTCCCTTCCCACCACGCGCACACTTGTGATGCCAGGTACAGAGAGAGAGAGAGAGAGAGAGAGAGAGAGAGAGAGAGAGAGAGAAGGAGAGAGAGAGAGGGTGAGAGAGGAGGAGGGAGCAGGGGGGGGGAGGGGGGGGGGGTCGAGAGAGGAGGGGGGCAGAAGGGGGGGGCGAGGGGAGGGGGCAAAGTCGGAGAGGGACAGAGAGGGAGTGAAAGAGAGACGCACACGTACCCAGCCGTACTTACCTGTGCTGCAAACGGAAGAAGCATATCCCCACCCTACTCCTACCACTTACAGTTTCACAATGAAATCCACAACAAAGGAGGAATGTAGCTAGAACAGACCGTCAGTTAAAACCGTCGGCATCGACCATGCAGCTCCCTGCCCCCTTCTTTCTCCGTTCCTCTTGTTTATTTGTGTGTCGGTGTGCGCGCTCGTGATCGCCGTTCATTGTGAACACAGCCTTCCCCCCAACACCTAGCGTCGGTTTACATCTTTTGTCCAAAGCGAGGCTTGGTGTGTGCCATCTGCCCTCCCCTCCGGTCACTGGGTACACTGTGTACTGGCACATGCTGTTGTGTTGGGCTGAGCTCCCCGTCCTGTGGTTGCAGATTTCGGGGCTGGAGGCCGGCCTCGCACAGAGGGCAGCACAGGATCCTAACGGTGCCCACTTTCGACAGCTCGCCGCACGGACAGCTGCTGGCGAAGCAGCGTGCAGCCATGCTGGCGCCCGTGGCGGGCATGCACAAAGACTACGTCATCAGGCACACCTCCAAGGAAGAAGCGCACGAACAGCAGCGGGAGCAGCGACCGTGCACGGCCCCAGCCGTGTCGCCCAGGCCGAAGCCGGTGAAGCGCATCGGAAGCCTGTCAGCTGCCGTTAAGCCGGGGAAGTGTCCCGCCCAGTCGGTGCACGCTCCGTGTGGTCAGGGCCAGAAGGCCGGCGAGGACGGAGAGGACCCGGCTGACGCGGTGACCGCGGAACACGGCCAGAGCTTGGCAAAGCCTCTTGCTGAACCCGCACGCAGCGACAGTAAAGAGGTTTCTGAGAGCGACGCTGCCGAAAAGATGAAAAAAACGGAAACTACAGAAGCCGAAGGCCACTGGGAGAAATGTCCGTCGGCAGCCAGAGCAGGTCACGTTTCCCGTCAGGAGAGCAGTCCGTCGTCACCTTCCAAGGCCACAGCCGATTCGTCATGGAAACAACGCCAACAGGAGGACCTTTACTCGTCGTCTGCCGCTGTGCCTTCTATCCGTAATAATCGCTCCAAGGTATATTTCTACTAATTCTAGGAAACATGATTTTGTTGTTGACTAGATGTTTATTCCCCAAAACGATTAAAAGATTCAGTAGATTTTAACACACACACACACACACACACACACACACGCTCTTCAAGTCTGTCCACCTGTTGGTCTCACCACTTTACAAATACAAAAGAACTTTATTATTCACAATAAATGCATAAAACGAAAATTAGCCTTCTGGCTCACTCGAATTCCACAGAAAAAGGACAATTTGACAATTCAACATAACAAAGGTAAAAGTATACAAATAAAGTAAAAACGTAGTAAAGTTTTTATGCATAGCGTACGTTGGCAAGCCTGTTGACATCGTTCCTGGATGCTGCTCTGGAAGTCTGATAATCGGTTGACCTCATCCCTGTGTGCTGTTCTTGAAGTCTCTCCATTATTATTATTACTGATCGCTTCTATACAGCGCTATTCTCCGCTCTCCAGCAGACTCGCCGCGCTCTTGCCGCATGTGATTCTAAATGAGTGACTAGCTTTTTAGGGCACGTTTGGAATTTCCACCCAAGTGGTGTACTTACAGCGCTGTTTGCTTGTTACATGGCTGGTGTATTGTGAAACTGCCGCCATCTGCTGGGCGCGTTCCGTTCACACCAATGCACCCTGTCACGTCACTTCATGCAAAGCCACATACGTAGGGTGCATGCGCGTTTAGTGGTAACCTGCCACCCGCACTTCTGGCAGAATGACCGGGATCTTTTACGTGTCTTTGCGGTGACATAGGGGTGGAACGGATACCGAAATAAGAGTCAGCACAGAAAGTTGACCGTCGAGAAGAAAATTATGCCGCCGCTCCTGCTGGGTCTCGAACCCGCGACCTTTCGATCAGGAGTCTGGCGCTCTAACCGCTGAGCTATCCCCGCTGTTTCCGGTGGATGTTACTGTCGCCGTTCACACTTTCAGGTAATGGGAGCGATTGTTGCCGTTCACAGTGTCACTGTTTCGCGTGGTGTTTGTTATTGTTGTCGTTCACAGTGTCACTGTTTCACGCGGTGTTTGTTATTGTTGCCGTTTACATTTTTACCCTTTTAGGAGGCGTATTTTGTTGTCGCCGTTCGCACTTTCACTATTTTAGGAGATGTGTCTGTTACTGTTGCCGTTCACATTTTCAGGTGGTGGAGGTGGGTCTGATGGGGACCATCAAGTTGCTGGAGAGCATCCAGGAGCAGGACATGGAAGAACGGCTCAGCGAGACGAGCACCATCTCCTCCTCCTCCTCCCCTTGGCCTTCCCAGGGGCACCACCTGGCGACTGGCTACAGCGCCGGGCAGCACGAGCCTAGCCATGACCACGACCACCGCCAAGTCCCCAACGAGCAAGCCACGTCCGCCAAGGGCAAACGAGGAACGAGCAGGGCACACGTCGTCAACAACATGGAAGACGTGCTGGACAACGGCGCACCGGCATCAGGCAAAGCGGGGCAGACAGACCCGAGGGCTGAGAAGCTAGTATCAACTAGGAAGGGCGTGGCATCGACCAGAGTCGGTGTGGGTGAGGCAGGGAAGGGCGCAGTTCAGCGGTGCGCTCGGTACCAAACACCGGCCTTCCCTGGCTCTGTAGACACGCACGGCCAGCGCAGTGGCCAAGATCTCGGAGCGTCACCCAAAGTGATCGTAGAGTTTCCCACGGAGACGAAGAGCAAGAAGCCGGATCCCAGCCAGGAAGCGGGGTCGACCACGGACTCCACGGCGTCAGAGGAAAGCGGCGACCCCCGAGCAGCGCGCACTCCCCTGACCTCCGTCACCGTCACCATCAGGAAGAAGGAGCAGCCCGTAGTCAGCAGCACGCGCGTCAACGACGACGTGGACGTTGAGTCCGAGGTGACGGACGGCAGCGGGCTGTCGCCCAGAGGGTTCCCGAGGTCGGCGCCGTGCGTGACGAGCACGCCGAGACGGCGCAGGTCGAGCCCCGAGAAAGGCAACGGCAGCGCGGGCAAGAGGAGAGCGAAGAGCTCGGGAAGGGAGAGAAGCGGGTCTGCCGTCAGCCCGCCCAACTCCGCCACGCTGGAGAGCAGAGAGAACTGGATACAGGACCAGATTCTGGCCATGAACTACGCCTTCCATGGCGGGGAGAAGGAGAGGGGGGAGGCAGACGTCAGCCAGGAAACGGTGAGAGAAGCGGACGGAGATGTGGCCACGTGCGTGGAGTCTGTGCACCGAAAGAAGAGCATTCAGTTCTCGGAGGATGTGAAGGATGCCAAAGAATCGGCCAGTGAGGTCAAACTGCGTGAGCGGTCATTGTTGGAGGGGCTGCTGCGTCCGAAGAACTTTGACCTGGATGCCGAGACACCGAGACGTTTCACCTTCAACAAGGCCACCACGCGTCGTCTCCTGCAGCGCGTGAATGACGTCATTTCGCCGGAACTGAGGTCTCGGATCAGGACGGGGGACATGGGAATGAAGGTCTCATCTTAGTGGGAATAGTTACTTCAGTTCAGGTTCTTTATTCACCAAGTTTAACAAATATCTTGAAGTGCAGTGCCTCGACATACTAACATTATGAAAGGTATACACTCGTCCGCAATACGCGTGGGCACACACACACACACACACACACACACACACACACACACACACACACACACACACACACACACCCGCGCGCATCATGGGTTACACTGACATTCGATCAGTGTATTTGGTGGATGAGAAAAGGGGAAAGCTTAAGAACTTCCTAGAGACCGGCTGTAACGTGACCAGAATGCCAAAATTTCTCTACTGGGTCAGAGGTCAAATGCCTCACCGGATGTGATCATTACGTCCCTCTTTGCTGCAGCCCCCACTGTACCCCCCCCCCCCCAATGCGTCCGTGTTATACCAAGTTTGCTTCTTACCAAATCTGACATTTTGTGCAGGTGTTGTCGCAGGATCATGACACTATCTTATTTGTGTGCTGGTTTCCGACAGTCCTCAAAAGTATAACAGGTGTGTTGGTTTTCGGTCGCCGCATAGGCCTACATGTATGATCTTACTGTCGTCTATTCTGTTACATATCTTATTAGTTCTTATGCCGATTACATGTATATATGCTACTTTGCCTGTGTGCGTTTTGTGAGTTTCCTTACCACCGTCTATGGTGTTAGCCCCTTCATTACCAAGAGCATCAGTATTCGGTCTTTAAGTGCTGTCTTTGACCGTGGTATTATGTAACAATAAAATCACCGGTAACTGACAGATCCGTGCGAGCAAAGATCACCTGTTATTCACTGACTCCTTGTAGGTGGAGACCACCTGTTGTTGGTGCAGACCACCTGTCACCGACAGACCCCGTGTTGGTACAGGCCACCTGTCACCGACAGACCCCTTGTTGGTACAGGCCACCTGTCACTGACAGACCCCTTGTTGGTACAGGCCACCTGTCACTGACAGACCCCGTGTTGGTACAGGCCACCTGTCACTGACAGACCCCGTGTTGGTACAGGCCACCTGTCACTGACAGACTCCGTGTTGGTACAGGCCACCTGTCACTGACAGACCCCTTGTTGGTACAGGCCACTGTCACGACAGACCCCTGTTGGTACAGGCCACCTGTCACTGACAGACCCCTTGTTGGTACAGGCCACTGTCACTGACAGACCCCTTGTTGGTACAGGCCACCTGTCACTGACAGACCCCTTGTTGGTACAGGCCACCTGTCACTGACAGACCCCTTGTTGGTACAGGCCACCTGTCACTGACAGACCCCTTGTTGGTACAGGCCACCTGTCACTGACAGACCCCTTGTTGGTACAGGCCACCTGTCACTGACAGACCCCGTGTTGGTACAGGCCACCTGTCACTGACAGACCCCGTGTTGGTACAGGCCACCTGTCACTGACAGACCCCGTGTTGGTACAGGCCACCTGTCACTGACAGACCCCGTGTTGGTACAGGCCACCTGTCACTGACAGACCCCGTGTTGGTACAGGCCACCTGTCACTGACAGACCCCTTGTTGGTACAGGCCACCTGTCACTGACAGACGCCTTGTAGGTATAAAGACCACCTGTCACTGACAGACCCCGTGTTGGTACAGGCCACCTGTCACTGACAGACCCCGTGTTGGTACAGGCCACCTGTCACTGACAGACCCCTTGTTGGTACAGGCCACTTGTCACTGACAGACCCCTTGTTGGTACAGGCCACCTGTCACTGACAGACCCCGTGTTGGTACAGGCCACCTGTCACTGACAGACCCCGTGTTGGTACAGGCCACCTGTCACTGACAGACCCGTGTTGGTACAGGCCACCTGTCACTGACAGACCCGTGTTGGTACAGGCCACCTGTCACTGACAGACCCCGTGTTGGTACAGGCCACCTGTCACTGACAGACCCCTTGTTGGTACAGGCCACCTGTCACTGACAGACGCCTTGTTGGTACAGGCCACCTGTCACTGACAGACCCCGTGTTGGTACAGGCCACCTGTCACTGACAGACCCCGTGTTGGTACAGGCCACCTGTCACTGACAGACCCCGTGTTGGTACAGGCCACCTGTCACTGACAGACCCCGTGTTGGTACAGGCCACCTGTCACTGACAGACCCCTTGTAACAGTGACAGACCCCTTTACTGCCGCAAGACCTATGTGCCAACTAAGATCACCTGCCTGGCCACTTAAGGTAGGTTTTACTGTACAGAAGTCGTGGTGCAAGGAGTATGTGATAACTAATACGTCATTATGGAATAACAAGTCATGAGTGAGGAGATTAAACCGGCAGCGTTATTATTGACTGTTTCTGCATTGCTAAGCCGAGAGATTGATTGATTGATTGATTGAACTTTATTTCTCAACGGTGAAGATATTGGCGCAAAGGTCGACTCACATATCTGCCGTTGCTACAGTACTACTAATAACCAAGACATTCACAGTTAAATATTATTACAGAAGGCTATAGACAAATACAGCATCAGTAAAAATAAAAACAACAATTAATAAAATAATAATAATAATAACAACAACACATATAAAACCAGACAGCGATTGCAACGGAAATGGAAAAAATAGCAGTGAAAAACAACTGGAGCAAAAAAGTCTAAAACACAGTTAAAAACACACACACACACACAAAAATTTTATTAAAAAATGGGGAATTTACAGAGACAGCAGGGGAAGGGGAGGGATCAAATTAAGCTTAAGAAAAACGACAATATCAACAAGGAAAAAGAAATGGATAGTAAACTAGTACATAAAAATAAAACAACAAAACAACAAAAACAACAACAAGACCACAGAGAGAGAGAGAGAGAGAGAGAGAGAGAGAGAGAGAGAGAGAGAGAGAGAGAGAGAGAGAGAGGGAGAGAGAGAGAGAGAGAGAGAGAGAGAGAGGGAGAGAGACAGACAGACAGACAGAGGGAGGTGGGGATTTACACAGCTACAAACGCAAGCATTTTGCGCTGCTGATATCCGGTTCCGCCTTGAGCTCCAAGTCCTCCTCTCACAACTCCATCACCACAAATGTTCGGTCTGCCCGCCCTGTGGTGTCTGCCCGCCCTGTGGCTCCGTGGTGTCTGCCCGCCCTGTGGTGTCTGCCCGCCCTGTGGTGTCTGCCGTGGTGTCTGCCCGCCCTGTGGCTCCGTGGTGTCTGCCCGCCCTGTGGCTCCGGGGTCTGCCCGCCCTGTGGTGTCTGCCCGCCCTGTGGCTCCGTGTGTCTGCCCGCCTGTGGCTCCGTGGCGTCTGCCCGCCCTGTGGTGTCTGCCCGCCCTGTGGCTCGTGGCTCTGCCCGCCCTGTGGTGTCTGCCCGCCCTGTGGCTCGTGGTGTCTGCCCGCCCTTGTGGCTCCGTGGGTCTGCCCGCCCTGTGGTGCCTGCCCGCCCTGTGCGTGGGCTGCCCGCCCTGTGGTCTGCCCGCCTGTGGTGTCTGCCCGCCCTGTGGCTCCGTGGGTCTGCCCGCCCTGTGGTGCTGCCCGCCCTGTGGCTCTGTGGTGTCTGCCCGCCCTGTGGCTCGTGGTGTCTGCCCGCCCTGTGGTGTCTGTCCGCCCTGTGGCTCTGTGGTGTCTGCCCGCCTGTGGTGTCTGCCGCCCTGTGGCTCTGTGGTGTCTGTCCGCCCTGTGGTGTCTGCCGCCCTGTGGTGTCTGTCCGCCCTGTGGCTCCTGTGGTGTCTGCCGCCCTGTGGTGTCTGTCCGCCCTGTGGTTCTGTTCCGCCCTGTGGCTCTGTGGTGTCTGTCCGCCTGTGGCTCTGTGGTGTCTGTCCGCCCTGTGGTGTCTGCCCGCCCTGTGGTGTCTGTCCCGCCCTTGTGTGGTGTCTGCCGCCCTGGGGTGCCCCGGGGCTGCCCCCTGTGGTGTCTGCCCGCCCTGTGGTGTCTGTCCGCCCTGTGGCTCGTGGTGTCTGTCCGCCCTGTGGCTCCCCTGTGGTTGTCTGCCCGCTGTGGTGTCTGTCCGTGGCCCTGTGCTGTCCGCCTGTGGCTCCTGTGGTGTCTGCCCGCCCTGTGGTGTCTGCCCGCCCTGTGTTGTGGTCTGTCCGCCCTGTGGTGTCTGCCCGCCCTGTGGCTGTGGTGTCTGCCGCCCTGTGGTCTGTCTGTCCGCCCTGTGGTGTCTGTCCGCCCTGTGGTGTCTGTCCGCCCTGTGGCTCTGTGGTGTCTGCCCGCCCTGTGGTGTCTGTCCGCCCTGTGGCTCTGTGGTGTCTGCCGCCCTGTGGTGTCTGTCCGCCCTGTGGCTCGTGGTGTCTGTCCGCCCTGTGTGTCTGTGCGCTCCTGTGCCTGTGGTGTCTGTCCGCCCTGTGGCCTGTGTTGTCTGTCCGCCCTGTGGTGTCTGTCCGCCCTGTGGCTCTGTGGTGTCTGTCCGCCCTGTGGTGTCTGTCCGCCCTGTGGTGTCTGTCCGCCCTGTGGCTCGTTGTGTCTGTCCGCCCTGTGGCTCTGTGTTGTCTGTCCGCCCTGTGGTGTCTGTCCGCCCTGTGGTCTGTGTGTCTGTCCGCCCTGTGGTGTCTGTCCGCCCTGTGGTGTCTGTCCGCCCTGTGGTGTCTGCCGCCCTGTGGTGTCTGTCCGCCCTGTGGTGTCTGTCCGCCCTGTGGTGTCTGTCCGCCCTGTGGTGTCTGTCCGCCCTGTGTTGTCTGTCCGCCCTGTGTGTCTGCCGCCCTGTGGTGTCTGTCCGCCCTGTGGTGTCTGTCCGCCCTGTGGTGTCTGTGGTGTCTGTCCGCCCTGTGGTGTCTGTCCGCCCTGTGGTGTCTGTCCGCCCTGTGGCCCTGTGTTGTCTGTCCGCCCTGTGGCTTGTCTGTCCGCCCTGTGGCTCTGTGGTGCTGAGAGGGGACAGCACGATGACGGGAGTCCCAGGAGCGTAGCCGATGTCTCCCGTCATCAATAAATGCACACTTATTTCAAAGCTACGTTGCCAGTCCACCGGTCACTCGTAATGCTTCAGCCTGTGACGCAGACATGACGGCTGCCTGTCGGGCTTTTCACCTAGAACAGTGTTTGTGACGGCATGTCTCCATGAAGCTGCTCTGGTTACTGGCCGCCCGGCACCGTCTGTGGCATTGACTTCTGGCTGGACAACGTGGGACAAAGCAGTAAACCATCTGTGGCACTGACTTCTGGTAGAACGAAGCAGTAAACCATCTGTGGCATTGACTTCTGGTAGAACGAAGCAGTAAACCATCTGTGGCATTGACTTCTGGTAGAACGAAGCAGTAAACCATCTGCGGCACTGACTTCTGGCAGCAGAACGTACAATGTGGGAGTAAACCATCTATGGGGGAAAGTTAGCTGTGTATTCAGTGTTTCCGTGCCCATGTCCCTTAGCTGTGTATTCAGTGTTTCCGTGCCCATGTCCCTTAGCTGTGTTTTCAGTGTTTCCGTGCCCATGTCCCTTAGCTGTGTATTCAGTGTTTCCGTGCCCATGTCCCTTAGCTGTGTATTCAGTGTTTCCGTGCCCATGTCCCTTAGCTGTGTATTCAGTGTTTCCGTGCCCATGTCCCTTAGCTGTGTATTCAATGTTTCCCAGCCAGGGTTTTGTGAGCCCTTCTTATAATCTTAATGAAACTGCTCTTTGCAATGATTAATAATCAAATTTCTACTGAACTGAGTTGAAAAAAGAACTCAAACTACAGGTTCACACTCCTACAAGACAAATGGAGAGGTACCAGCACATGTTTACTTGCAGTTTATTTATTCAGTTACACACGGTACTCCCCTTACACAAAACTCACAAGGCCAGGTAACAACCGTAACCAGTCTCTGGCCGGACTGCTCTCACGCCTGGTGAAACGGTCGTCTTTCATAATACACACGATGGAAACCCAGGGTCGACAGTTCACATGAATCTTACACAAACAGCTTTTCCAGTGCTTTCGAATACATCGCATTACGAGACATACGATACATATTCATGTCTGTGAGAAAATTTGCAACAAGATGCTGGTGTTGCATGTGATTCACGTGTGTCAAAAACAATTAGGTAGATAAAACTAAAGCATAAGAACAAAACAGAAAGAGCCGGAGAACAAAAACGTTACTTGCATTTGCAACAAAACAAAAACGAGGTATCATTATTCAGCTTTCGCTTTCCAGCCTACACCACTGATTCATTCAGGATGATGATGATGATGATGATGAAGTGATGCTTTATGTCCTCAGATGTCAGTTGACATATTAGGGACAAGTTGTGACCAATGCCGAAGCACGGTGCAATAAATCTTTACGTCCACGGAAACCAGAAGGCTCGTTAGGACGGACAGTCCAGGACGTCCACCTCGACTCTCACACAGCTCCTGAACCATGATTCATTCAGGATTATAGCTACAATAATATATATTCACTGGAGTGGCTGGTAAGAATCTTGTGACTGTATGAATAAATGAATGAATAAACTTTATTTTTTACAAGAGTAGTGAAGACTCAAAGCCTTTATATCCAGCCCTCACCCTTGAGGGAAACTACTATTAACCAAGGATACAATAATCTACAATATATATATATATATCTCGAGTACACACACGTTTATACAAACCATGTTAAAATGGACACCAGAAAACCGACAAAACAAAATTCAACAATTAGAATAACAAAACAAAAACTTTATAAAAATAGCAACAAGATCTGTAGGAGAGAGAGAGAGAGAGAGAGAGAGAGAGAGAGAGAGAGAGAGAGAGAGAGAGAGAGAGAGACAGACAGACAGACAGACAGACAGACAGACAGACAGACAGACAGACAGAGATTCAAAACTGTACTCTGGTTCTCCATGATTTGTAATCTAACATCTCACACATGGGGCAGGAAAATGAGTGAATTTGAACACAGACATGGTTGCTGTAGTTTTGGTTTTCTGATCCAAATGCATGAAATAGCTATAACAAAGAGACTTGCTCATTGCTTAACACAACTGTGGCAGTATTTCATCACTGTGAAAGTGGTTACAACAGGGCGAGCAGCAAGCGGTAAGGAAGTAACTTGATGCGTTACGCCCAGTCAACCAGTCGGGTTACATCGGGGTGATCAGCAAGGGGTGGTATTTCACACAACCAAGGCTGTGCTGCTCCAGCCAGTAAAACCGGTAATTCACATGAAGGGGAAGACGTATCCACTGGAGTTGCCCCCCACCAGGATCTTCTGTGATGGATGAAACTGAACAACGCTGCAGACTGATGACAAGACGTCGCCCTGAAATTCATGCAGCAACCGGCCGTCCAGACCGAAGGCTTCCATCTGAAAATGAACAGGGCAGAAACAAACTCTTCTTCATATTCAAACGGCCCCTGACAGCACTCCACATAAGTCTCAGTTTTACCATCAACCACTTAAAGGAGAACTGAGACAAAGATGTAAGTTGCCTGAAAGTGTGGAAAATACGCAAATCATATCATCTGAATGCTTCATTTAGCTGTTCTGTCAATAAGATCACAACGCGTCAAGGCTGAAACATACACATGCATCAACCCCCCATCCCCAGCTGAACACACACACACACAACACAGGGAGCAAGAACACTTACTCTGCGTGGAGATTTCATGGAGCCAACAAAGAAGACGTCCTCTCGCGCAGGGTGCCACACTGCACGGAAAGGTGTCAGCCACCGCCCAGTCTTGTTGTTATGGCTGCCAACACAGAATATGTCAGCATCAACACACACCTATCCATGACAATGATTCAGCCAGACATCAGCATGTGTCAGCATCAACACACACCTATCCATGACAATGATTCAGCCAGACATCAGCATGTGTCAGCATCAACACACACCTATCCATGACAATGATTCAGCCAGACATCAGCATGTGTCAGCATCAACACACGCCTATCAATAACAATGATTCTGCTAGACAGCAAAACGTGTCAGCATCAACACACACCTATCAATGACTGATTCAGCCAGACATCAGAACGTGTCAGCATCAACACACACCCATCAATAACAATGTGTCAGCATCAACACACACCTATCAATAATAATGATTCAGCTAGACATCAGAACATATATCAGTTATCAATACAGCCCTTTAATAACAATGATTTTCTAGACAGCAAAAGGGCAACATCAACACCACCCCACCAATGACTGATTCAGCCACACAAAAGAACATGTCACCATAAACACACACCCACCAATAACAAAGTTCAATCCCCCACCATCAAAAATAATGTTCCAGCATCAGAACATATTTTATCAGTTATGATTCAGCTTGAATTTGTACAGATCAGAACAAGTCAACATCAACACCACCCTACCAATGACAGTGATTCAGCCACACAATAGAACATGTGACCATAAACACACACCTACCACTGACATGATTCAATCAGACATCAGAACATGTCAGCATCAACACACACCTACCACTGACATGATTCAATCAGACATCAGAACATGTCAGCATCAACACACACCTACCACTGACATGATTCAATCAGACATCAGAACATGTCAGCATCAACACACACCTACCACTGACATGATTCAATCAGACATCAGAACATGTCAGCATCAACACACACCTACCACTGACATGATTCAATCAGACATCAGAACATGTCAGCATCAACACACACCTACCACTGACATGATTCAATCAGACATCAGAACATGTCAGCATCAACACACACCTACCACTGACATGATTCAATCAGACATCAGAACATGTCAGCATCAACACACACCTACCACTGACATGATTCAATCAGATTTCAGAACATGTCAGCATCAACACACACCTACCACTGACATGATTCAATCAGATTTCAGAACATGCCAACATGTTCTACATTCTTCCAAACACTGGTCACCACACACCACAAGCAAGAGGAGAACCAGCCTACGTTTTCATTTTTCACCATTTCACTGTTGTTTAACCTGTTTCATAGCTTGAAAAAGAGGCTTACCCCCAACATTCTTTCAAACACTGCACACCAACACATCACAACCAAAAGTGGGTAAGTAGCCTACATTTTTATTTTTCACCATCTCATTCTTCAGCTGTTGTTTTCTTGCTTGAAGTTGAAAAAGGGGCTTACCCTCAAACTTTGCATGGTGTCTATCGTCATGTTAAATAAATGTTCTCTTTAACCTTTTATGTTTTTGACTCCATCACACTACCACACACAGATATACCACACCACCACACACCAGTATACCACACCACCACACACTGATATACCATTACCACACCACACACTGATATACACCACCACACACCGATATACCACACCACCACACACCGATATACCATTACCACACCACACACCGATATACCACACCACCACACACCGATATACCATTACCACACCACACACAGATATACCATACCACCACACACTGATATACCACACCACCACACAGATATACCACACCACACACTGATATACCACACACACAGATATACCACACCACCACACTCTGATATACTACGCCTCACATTACCACACACTGATATACCACACCACCACACACTGATATACCACACCACCACATACTGATATACCACACCACCACACACTGATATACCACACCACCACACACTGATATACCAGATAAAGATAAGATAAATTTTGAATAATTATGTGTATATTGACATAACTATAGTTTGTTTTGGGCTGATTTACTGATATATAATTCATTATATTAAGTTAATGAAGTGTCTCCAAATTTTACACTGGATGATGAACTGCTCTGTTATGTTTGTACAGCACTAAGAACAAGAGCTCTGCGCTAAGACAAGTTACTAAGAGCTCACAAAATTGTTTTTCAGGTGCTTCATTATGATTAACACTGCATGACAGCCCATACCACCGCACATTACACAGCACAACACTCCATCACACATTGATATGCTATTGGGCGGTTCAGTGAAGCTGGTTTGCATGAATGAATGCCCTTTGTAATCTTTCGCACAAGAAGTCACGAGAGGTCGCAGCATCACTTCTGGGCTGATTTCTGAGTAGATGTTGCTTCACGCTGTGTATAGCAATGGAAGTTGAAGCTAGAATTGCGAAGCAGTACAAATGCCACCACTGTTGCAGTTGCAAAAATTACCAGGGAAAGGGGATGGAGGGTGGGAAAAAAAAGTGCCTTTGCATAATTTTTGGCTGACCAGAAGATCGTGAGTTGATGGAAAAACTGGGTTTTGGGGCATTCTATAGCACCAGCAACAAGTTATTGCTTGTTGCCAGACACATTCTGGCTATGGGCCTCAAAAAAGGCCTTTGAAGTTGGCAGTGTAAAATTTGCAAATTCACTGTCACCGCCTTCCATTTTGAAGAAAGTACACACCGGAAGTAAAAGCCGGCATGGGACTTAAGCGATGCCGGGCAAAAGTCAAAGGAGTTAACAACCCCACCTGAACCGCCCAATACCACATTACACAGCACAACACTCCGTCACACATTGATATGCTATTATTATACCACATTACACAGCACAACACTCCATCACACATTGATATGCTATTATTATACCACATTACACAGCACAACACTCCATCACACATTGATATGCTATACCACATTACACAGCACAACACTCCATCACACACTGATATGCTATTATTATACCACATTACACAGCACAACACTCCATCACACATTGATATGCTATACCACATTTCACAGCACAACACTCCATCACACACTGATATGCTATACCACATTGCACAGCACAACACTCCATCACACATTGATATGCTATACCACATTACACAGCACAACACTCCATCACACACTGATATGCTATACCACATTTCACAGCACAACACTCCATCAGACATTGATATGCTATACCACATTACACCTGTCACCTGCTCACCTGATGGTCTTGAAGCGAGACACCTCTCCACAGGATGAAGAACAGCTGTAGATGCTGTGGACACAGCAGAAAACCAGTCAACACATTCATCCACCCCCAAACAGACCATGACCTGCTCCATTCTGACCATGACCAGCTCCATTCTGACCATGACTGGCTCCATTCTGACCATGACCTGCTCCATTCTGACCATGACTGGCTCCATTCTGACCATGACCAGCTCCATTCTGACCATGACTGGCTCCATTCTGACCATGACCAGCTCCATTCTGATCATGACTGGCTCCACTCTGACCATGATCAGCTCCATTCTGACCATGACCAGCTCCATTCTGACCATGACTGGCTCCATTCTGACCATGACTGGCTCCATTCTGACCATGACCAGCTCCATTCTGACCATGACTGGCTCCATTCTGACCATGACCAGCTCCATTCTGATCATGACTGGCTTCATGCTGACCACAACTAGCTCCATTCTGACCATGACTGGCTCCATTCTGACCATGACTAACTAGCTCCATTCTGACCATGACTAGTTCCAAGCTGACCATGACTGGCTCCAGGCTGACTATGACTAGCTCCATTCTGACCATGACTGGCTCCATTCTGACAATGACTGGCTCCATTCTGACCATGACCAGCTCCACTCTGACCATGACCAGCTCCATTCTATGACTGGTTCCATTCTGACCATGTCTGGCTTCATGCTGACCACAACTAGCTCCATTCTGACCATGACTGGCTCCATTCTGACCATGTCTGGCTTCATGCTGACCACAACTAGCTCCATTCTGACCATGACTGGCTCCATTCTGACCATGACTAACTCCATGCTGACCATGGCTGGCTCCATTCTGACCATGACTAACTCCATGCTGACCATGACTAACTAGCTCCATGCTGACCATGACCGGCTCATGCTGACCATGACTAGCTCCATGCTGACCATGACTAGCTCCGTGCTGACCATGACTAACTCCATGCTGACCATGACTAACTGAAACTCCATGCTGACCATGACTAGCTCCATCCTGACCATGACTGGCTCCTTCCTGACCATGACTGGCTCACATGACTAGCTCCATGCTGACCATGACCAGTTCCATGTTAACTGATTCTAGGTTGAAGCTGCCCTTCCTTCTTTAGCACAGAATCAAGCAGCAAGTTAGAAAGGTATCCCGGTGCTGCCCTTGACCTTTTGTCTCCAGCTCTTAACTCTGTTGTTGCCCCACAGCAGGCCTGTACTCACTGCCGCAGGCCATGTGTGTGCTGTGAAGCATGACACAACACATCCTGTCTACATCTGTGTTGTTAGAATTGGGCATGTTTAAAAAATGGCTAACACTTCCCACAAGTGGTACTTTAAATGATGAAAAATTAGGAGCTCATCGAAAAATAATTCCTCTTTACAGTGAGGTAAAATGACTAAAAATGCGTATAATTTTGTTTTTAGTTTCTAGTATTACCAAAACACAGCCTGAGTCCATGCTAAGACCATATTAACATCACCATAACTATATCTTTTATCTTACTCATCTTTGTTGTGGTTATCTGAATGTTATTTACTCTTCAGAGTCAGATTGTTGTTATAAGTAATGCTTTGCAACTTATCTTCTATATATCTACCATCAAAATGTCATCTCTTTGCAACACTCATTTCAGAGCTTGATACTTGTCAAAAACATGACCAAAACACACACCAAAACTGACATGAAAAGTTCAGCACACCCTCCCTGTTTGACTGGAGTGGAACCTGGCATGCAGTTAGCTTAGTGACTGACTACAGTCGACAATGGCGGTGAAAGAGTGAAACCTGTAAATCAGCCGTGTCACCCTTGCCCCCCATTCCCACAACAAGCAAACTTGTTGCATAAATATCACTCATCATAACTATAAAAGAATGTTCTGAAAGCCATCACTGGCACTGACTTCAAAGTGTCATCTGCACTGCAAGTCAGGATACTACTTCCTGTCAGGGGAGAGAAGTAGGCACTGGAGACGGAACGGCCATGCGTCATGGCATGCAGAGGTTTGTTCCCTTTGGTGCTCAGCCGACGCAGGTCCCACACACTCACTGTCCTGTCAACAGAATAACTTACATAAGACCCTGGTATACATTACTGACATACTCATAGTCCTGTCACCAGACACTAACAAAGCACACTGTCACAGATCACCAACACAGCCCTGTCACCAGTCACTAACAAAACTGTCATAGATCACTGACACTCACAGTCCTGTAACCAGTCACTAACAAAGAATCTGTCATACTGTCATACTCACAGATCACAGGCATACAGTTTTGTCAACGGTCACTAACAAAGAAGGCTGTCAATTGGCATAGATCACTCACACATTCACAGTCCTGTCACTAACAAAGAAGGCTGTCAATTGGCATAGATCACTCACACATTCACAGTCCTGTCACCAGTCACTAGCAAAAAATACTACACACACAGTCCTGTTACTAACAAAGACCCTGTCACTGGCATACAGCCCGGTCACTGTCATTTGGGGGAGGATGGGGGGTCATTGGGAGGTGGGGGGTAGGGGGTGGAGCGGGTGTGTGGGTGGGGGGTGGGATGTTTTGAACAACAAAACATTGGGTGGACTCTACATGTCATGCCTAACTTTACAAATTTTGGAGAGAAAAAATTATATGAAACACTGTGCAGACTCTATGTCACACCCAATTTTGTAAAAAAAAAAAAAGGAAATAATTTTAAAGCTGACTGGCCCCTATGTCACACATAATAATAATAATAATAATAATAATAATGTACATTTATCACATGCTCATCAACGCCCTGAGCGCTCACATAATACATATTAACCATGACATAACCTTAGGAATGTTTAAAATAGTGAAAGACTGGACAGACAACCCCCACAATGCAGAAACAGAGAGAGAAGAGTGCAGCCCCTGGCTGTCCACAGTTCTGGATTCTGATTTCCCTGCTTTCATTTCAGTGATTTTGCACTACGAGTACGAAGGTTCCAAGAAGCCAGTTTGAAATGGGGGCTTCTGCTGGCAAGTAAGCTTTCATTGTCACACACATGAATCCATTTTTGTTGTTAATTACAGTTAAACTTAAAAGGTATTCTTTCAGTTTCTCTGTACTGCACAAATCACTACTCTGTTGGTGTTGATGAATACTGTTACTTTTGGTGCATTCACACTGCCCCAGTTTAACGTGGACTGTTTAACTGGACTCACATATCAGTGCTGGCTGTGCAGAAGAAGTTGCTGTTTGTGGGGTGAACGCTGACCGTCCGCAGATACTTCTCACTCACATGGTGCAACTTCACTGCCTTCCGGCTGTGACAGGTGATGAACACAGGAATGTGAACTTTCAACAGTAAGCACAGGAACATGAACAATGAAAACAGGAATGTGAACTTTCAACAGTAAGCACGGGAACAACAATGGAGACAGGAATGTGAGTAAACATCACACCATACTTCAATTCTACAAAAGTACGCTTCAGTCCAGCAGGGGCTCACAGAACAGGTTCCATTTTTATGGAGGACACTTCCAGAGCAAATGAAGCCCAGCACACCCAGGGCAGGAGGTAATGCTGAGGTAACACTAGGTAAGGTAATGCTGAGGTAACACTAGGTAAGGTAATGCTGAGGTAACATTAGGTAAGGTAATGCTGAGGTAATGCTGAGGTAACATTAGGTAAGGTAATGCTGAGGTAACACTAGGTAAGGTAATGCTGAGGTAACATTAGGTAAGGTAATGCTGAGGTAACATTAGGTAAGGTAATGCTGAGGTAACATTAGGTAAGGTAATGCTGAGGTAACATTAGGTAAGGTAATGCTGAGTAACATAGGTAAGGTAATGCTGAGGTAACATTAGGTAAGGTAATGCTGAGGTAACATAGGTAAGGTAATGCTGAGGTAACATAGGTAAGGTAATGCTGAGTAACATTAGGTAAGGTAATGCTGAGGTAACATTAGGTAAGGTAATGCTGAGGTAACATTAGGTAAGGTAATGCTGAGGTAACATTAGGTAAGGTAATGCTGAAGTAACACTAGGTAAGGTAATGCTGAGGTAACATTAGGTAAGGTAATGCTGAGGTAACACTTAGGTAAGGTAATGCTGAGGTAACACTAGGTAAGGTAATGCTGAGCTAACATTAGGTAAGGTAATGCTGAGGTAACATTAGGTAAGGTAATGCTGAGGTAACATAGGTAAGGTAATGCTGAGGTAACACTAGGTAAGGTAATGCTGAGGTAACACTAGGTAAGGTAATGCTGAGGTAACATTAAGTAAGGTAATGCTGAGGTAACATTAGGTAAGGTAATGCTGAGGTAACATTAGGTAACGTAATGCTGAGGTAACACTAGGTAAGGTAATGCTGAAGTAACACTAGGTAAGGTAATGCTGTGCTAACATTAGGTAAGGTAATGCTGAGGTAACACTAGGTAAGGTAATGCTGAGGTAACATTAGGTAAGGTAATGCTGTGCTAACATTAGGTAAGGTAATGCTGAGGTAACACTAGGTAAGGTAATGCTGAGGTAACATTAGGTAACGTAATGCTGAGGTAACACTAGGTAAGGTAATGCTGAAGTAACACTAGGTAAGGTAATGCTGTGCTAACATTAGGTAAGGTAATGCTGAGGTAACACTAGGTAAGGTAATGCTGAAGTAACACTAGGTAAGGTAATGCTGTGCTAACATTAGGTAAGGTAATGCTGAGGTAACATTAGGTAAGGTAATGCTGAGGTAACACTAGGTAAGGTAATGCTGAGGTAACACTAGGTAAGGTAATGCTGAGGTATCATTAGGTAAGGTAATGCTGAGGTAACATTAGGTAAGGTAATGCTGAGGTAACACTAGGTAAGGTAATGCTGAGGTAACACTAGGTAAGGTAATGCTGAGGTAACATTAAGTAAGGTAATGCTGAGGTAACATTAGGTAAGGTAATGCTGAGGTAACATTAGGTAAGGTAATGCTGAGGTAACACTAGGTAAGGTAATGCTGAGGTATCATTCGGTAAGGTAATGCTGAGGTAACATTAGGTAAGGTAATGCTGAGGTAACACTAGGTAAGGTAATGCTGAGGTAACACTAGGTAAGGTAATGCTGAGGTAACACTAGGTAAGGTAATGCTGAGGTAACATTAGGTAAGGTAATGCTGAGGTAACACTAGGTAAGGTAATGCTGAGGTAACACTAGGTAAGGTAATGCTGAGTAACATTAGGTAAGGTAATGCTGAGGTAACACTAGGTAAGGTAATGCTGAGGTAACACTAGGTAAGGTAATGCTGAGGTAACACTAGGTAAGGTAATGCTGAGTAACATTAGGTAAGGTAATGCTGAGGTAACACTAGGTAAGGTAATGCTGAGTAACATTAGGTAAGGTAATGCTGAGGTAACACTAGGTAAGGTAATGCTGAGGTAACACTAGGTAAGGTAATGCTGAGGTAACACTAGGTAAGGTAATGCTGAGGTATCATTCGGTAAGGTAATGCTGAGGTAACATTAGGTAAGGTAATGCTGAGGTAACACTAGGTAGGTAATGCTGAGGTAACATTAGGTAAGGTAATGCTGAGGTATCATTAGGTAAGGTAATGCTGAGGTACATAGTAAGGTAAGCTGAGGTAACATTAGGTAAGGTAATGCTGAGGTAACACTAGGTAAGGTAATGCTGAGGTAACATTAAGTAAGGTAATGCTGAGGTAACACTAGGTAAGGTAATGCTGAGGTAACATTAAGTAAGGTAATGCTGAGGTAACACTAGATAAGGTAATGCTGAGGTAACATTAGGTAAGGTAATGCTGAGGTAACATTAAGTAAGGTAATGCTAAGGTAACACTAGGTAAGGTAATGCTGAGGTAACACTAGGTACGGTAATGCTGATGTAACATTAGGTAAGGTAATGCTAAGGTAACATTAGGTGAGGTAATGCTGAGGTAACACTAGTTAAGGTAATGCTAAGGTAACACTGGGTAAGGTAATACTGAGGTAATACTAGGTAAGGTAACATAGAGATAACACTAGGTAAAGTAATGCTGATGTAACACTAGGTAAAGTAACGCTGATGTAACACTAGGTAAAGTAACGCCCATGCAACACTAGGTAAGGTAATGCTGAGGTATCACTGGGTAAGGTAAGCCTGAGGTATGCAAGCATGCCATATGCCAGGCAGTAAAATTCAAAATTGTCAACTGTTTAGCTTTTTCTTTTTCTCACTAGTAGCATGAGGAAGGATTTGCATCAAAATGCACATCACTGAAAGTATGCTTCTAACGGGTCAAAACAATTTTCAGTTTGCAGGTCTGCGTATGCATCTTTCAGTCTGGTCAATGAATGGGGTGGGGATGCAAGGCGGTCAAGTCTAAGGGCTTCCAACCATGAAGGACCTGAATCATTCAATTATACAAAAACCTGAGTGCACATGAAGTAAATGTTTGTACATATATTATATATTCCTATATATGTTTGTGCATACATGCGTCTGTGCGCGTGTGTGAGCATGCTCATGGATGTTTGTTTTGACTGTTTTGTTCTTCGCTTTGTGATGGGCTACATGATCTAATTTGGAGAAACAGCACATAAAACTAAAAGAGTACATTATTATTATATATCTTTTCTCCATCCCCTTATCTGTTTGGGTTTTTCATGTGGAACATCAATTGTGACAATCTAACTGAGTGACATTCTTGGATGACTGATTGCCTGCCGCCCTCTGCTGGTTTCACTCCAAATGGTACTGACAATAAACAGCCCCTGTTGAAAGGCTGACAAACACTGTCAATGTCCAAATGGTACTGACAATAAACAGCGCCTGTTGAAAGGCCAGCAAACACTGTCAATGTCCAAATGGTACTGACAATAAACAGCCCCTGTTGAAAGGCCAGCAAACACTGTCAATGTCCAAATGGTACTGACAATAAACAGCCCCTGTTGAAAGGCTGACAAACACTGTCAATGTCCAAATGGTACTGACAATAAACAGCCCCTGTTGAAAGGCCGACAAACACTGTCAATGTCCAAATGGTACTGACAATAAACAGCCCCTGTTGAAAGGCTGACAAACACTGTCAATGTCCAAATGGTACTGACAATAAACAGCCCCTGTTGAAAGGCCAGCAAACACTGTCAATGTCCAAATGGTACTGACAATAAACAGCGCCTGTTGAAAGGCCAGCAAACACTGTCAATGTCCAAATGGTACTGACAATAAACAGCCCCTGTTGAAAGGCTGACAAACACTGTGAATGTCCAAATGGTACTGACAATAAACAGCCCCTGTTGAAAGGCCGGCAAACACTGTCAAGGACCACCTGCAAGAGCACTGTATTTACTGCACATTGAGAAGAAAATAAGAACATGGTGGAAATAGCCCTTACCCAGGTGTGCGTGTGTCCAGGACAGCAACCTGACCCCTGAACTGGGCCAGCAACAGGGTCGTAGGGGACAGGAAATCAAAGTTGCGAAACAAGTCATCGTCTTCCTCTGGCACCGAGTAGAGCTGCCAAAAAACAACACTGCAAGTGCTGGTACCTCATGTTGCCAGTACCTCATGTCAGTGATCAACAAGTGAATGCATGCTGCTGTTGCTAGCACCTTTTGTCAGTGAGCAACAGCAAAAGACAGCCCTGATTGGAGACTACTGACATTGTCGTTACTGGCGTTTTACTTTTTACTGTGGTGTTAACAGCCCCATGTCCACATAGACGACCCTGATTGGAGACTACTGACATTGTCATTATTGGCATTTTACTTTTTATTGTGATATTAATAGTCCCATGTCCACATAGACAGCCCTGATTGGAGACTACTGACATTGTCGTTATTGGTCTTTTACTTTTTAGTGTGGTGTTAATAGTCCCATGTCCACATTACTTTCAGCTACAGTAATCCTCACGACATGACAAACTCCACCACTGAAATCCCCCGTCAGATTCAGGGTGCAGCTGTCAGACTGAGGAATGCTAACAAACAACAGCACACAAGTCATACTTTCAAATTGAGGAATGCTAACACACAACACACAAGTCATACTTTCAAATTGAGGAATGCTAACACACAACACACAAGTCATACTTTCAAATTGAGGAATGCTAACACACAACAACACACAAGTCATACTTTCAAATTGAGGAATGCTAACACACAACAACACACAAGTCATACTTTCAAGTCAGTAGCCCTCTTAGTGTAAGTTCAGACCATCAATAACACTAATAGTAATACTGTGTTGTGACAACTCAGTGCGGATTAACATGATGATACTGTAAATTGGGGGACCATCACTAAGTAACAGTAATACTGTGTTGTGACAACTCACTGCGGATTAACACTGTGATGTAAACTGGGGGACCATCACTAACACTAATACTGTGTTGTGACAACTCAGTGCGGATTAACACTATGATGTAAACTGGGGGACCATCACTAACACTAATACTATGTTGTGACAACTCAGTGCAGATTAACACTATGATGTAAACTGGGGGACCATCACTAACACTAATACTGTGTTGTGACAACTCACTGCGGATTAACACAATGATACTGTAAATTGGGGGACTATCAGTAACAGTAATACTGTGTTGTGACAACTCACTGCAGATTAACACAATGATACTGTAAATTGGGGGACCATCACTGACACTAATACTGTGTTGTGACAACTCAGTGCGGATTAACACTATGATGTAAACTGGGGGACCATCACTAACACTAATACTGTGTTGTGACAACTCACTGCGGATTAACACTATGATGTAAACTGGGGGACCATCAGTAACAGTAATACTGTGTTGTGACAACTCACTGCGGATTAACACAATGATGCTGTAAATTGGGGGACCATCAGTAACAGTAATACTGTGTTGTGACAACTCACTGCGGATTAACACAATGATACTGTAAATTGGGGGACCATCACTAACAGTAATACTGTGTTGAGACAACTCACTGCGGATTAACACTGTGATGTAAACTGGGAGGACTTTGCAGTCACGGCTGCATTTAGCCTTCTGCAGATAACAGCCCAGAGCATAAGCACTAAAAAACAACCACACACACACATATATATATATATATATATATATATATATATATTTTATATATATATATATATATATATATATATATTCATTTAAAATATAATTTTTATACAGGATACCATTTACATACAGGATTCTCTCAAGACCTATTTTATACAAGTGGGAGATACCCACCTTCCCCATGACAGGACTGCGGATAGCTGATGCACAGATCTGACAGGACCTCAAAGCAAGTATGCACACAGGATAAACATAGCACACAGGACCTCAGATAGCCAAGGTACATAGCACACAGGACCTCAGATAGCCAAGGTACATAGCACACAGGACCTCAGATAGCCAAGGTACATAGCACACAGGACCTCAGATAGCCAAGGTACAGGGTAGAAAACACACAGGACCTCAGATAGCCAAGGTACAGAGCACACAGGACCTCAGATAGCCAAGGTACATAGCACACAGGACCTCAGATAGCCAAGGTACAGAGCACACAGGACCTCAGATAGCCAAGGTACATAGCACACAGGACCTCAAATAGCCAAGGTACATAGCACACAGGACCTCAGATAGCCAAGGTACAGAGCACACAGGACTTCAGATAGCCAAGGTACATAGCACACAGGACCTCAGATAGCCAAGGTACAGAGCACACAGGACCTCAGATAGCCAAGGTACAGAGCACACAGGACTTCAGATAGCCAAGGTACTGAGCACACAGGACTTCAGATAGCCAAGGTACAGAGCACACAGGACCTCAGACAGCCAAGATACATAGCACACAGGACCTGAGATAGCCAAGGTACATAGCACACAGGACCTCAGACAGCCAAGATACATAGCACACGGGACCTCAGATCGCCATGGTATGATGGTACATAGCAGAAGCAAATTAAGATAGCTGATGCACAAAGTATAAGATAGCTGATGCACAAAGTATAAGATAGCTGATGCACAAAGTATAAGATAGCTGATGCACAGAGCAGACAGGCCCTCAGACTGCCAATGCACAGAGCAGAGAGATAAGAAGACACGGTAAGCACCCCACCTCCTCAAACACCCCTTTCTCAATGTGGCAACAGCGCAGGGTGGAGTCATAGCTACAGCTGTAGACTGTCAGAGGGTGGGTGGGGGGCACGGCAATGTGGCTGATGGGACGCGAGTGGGGCCTGTATGTCACCACGCTTCTCTCTTGCTCCTGGGCACTCTGGGCAAAGAAACAAGAGTGGATAAGTACACTGCTTGGTGAAAGAGTGGATAAATACATGGTGAAAGAGTGGATAAGTACACTGCTTGGTGAAAGAGTGGATAAATACATGGTGAAAGAGTGGATAAGTACACTGCTTGGTGAAAGAGTGTTTAAGTACATCACTTGGTGAAAGAGTGGATATGCACACACACACACACACACACACACACACACACACACACACACACACACACACACATGGTGAAAAAGTGGATAAATACACATGGTGAAAGAATGGATTTTATACATCACATGGTGAAGGAATACATACATCACATGAAAGAGTGCATATATATATTATATATATACATCACATGTCCATCAGACTTAAGGTAGGTAGTCCAAAGTGATTTTGAAAATCAATAGTTGACTATCAGACTTTATATATTTGCATAGATCTTTTTATCTGATTTCAGTGATACCAATTTTATGTTGATCACTTGAGTAGTTCCGAAGTTACGATTTTTTAAATATTTAATGTTTTGTCCCATTTTGCCCACAAAATGCAAATTAGAGAAATCCCGAGATTTAAGGTCCCACCTGGAAGCTATTTTGCATATAACCTGTCTAATATTTAGGAATCTCATTCTCCACAGTACAAATAATAGGCCCAATTTTTTGTAGACCTTCATTTTGATTATTCTTCCAGATATTTCACATCAAACTTGCTAAATTCATAAAAAATGCCATCCGTCAATCTTAAAAATGGTTAAAAAAATCATAACTCCTCTTCTACTTGTCCTATCACCTTACTTTTTGTACCAAAATAACCACAGTTAAGACCTCTACATGATGCCATAATTTTCGGATTGATCACAGAGAAAATGTAAAAGTAAAAAAAAAATCAGGGTGACCTTGCATCACCTTACAGGCCCTGTTTCAAGGGCATATATGCGGAAGCGATGTCCCCAAAATCTTCTGTCGCCAACATCCTGGAATTGTTGCTAACCGGATTGACTTCAAACCCCCATTTCAAAACAAAGTGCACAGCAGTCTCGGCTATGTCTTCTTTTTGCAGCCATTTACCTAATATATACGAAATGAATAAACCCAAAATTTGCAACAGAAAGTGAGTGGTGTAATCATATATATGTGTCCTTCAGTATGCGTCTGCTCCTTTCAGACATTTGATCTAGATCTAATTTCTGAGTAACCGTGCATGCTTCCTGAGTGCTGATGTTAGTAAAACAATTGATCCACTCACCCATTTACAGACTGAATCAGTCACTTTTGTTGCAAATGTTGGCGTCATTCGCCAGATCTATTTGAGTGATTCTGATGATATTTGTGGCCCAAAATGGCACTTGAAATGTCCCAGGAATTTCGGACTGTCTCCTTGGATATTACCAATAAAGCCTCTCCTGGACTGTCATTAGTAGAAAAGTTTGCTAAATTGTGTTTATAAATAAATTTGTCAATCATCCCATTGACACCCAAACCAGCTCTCGCCCGTGTTTGCGATCATTCACTGACCACTTCATTTTTCATTTTTACTGACAGAAGCATTCGTTTGACAGCTTAATCTGGCTTTCAAGAAAAAGATTAATACTTTCACTCATCAACAAGATTGTTTACACACATTGTAGAACACTCTGATAGTGGAGCATCCACCAACTTGGCATGCATGATCGCTTGTGCGGTCGCCTCAGCGGCCATGGCTGACCGTACGGCTGTGGTAATAAAATCTCTTTGTTATCACGTTTCGGCGGCTGAGTGTTGGATGTACGAATAGTTTTGAACTCTTATTTTAGCATAACTTTGAAGAAGAGAGATTGATCTTTCTACTGATATTTTTTATGAGAGTGTCCGTGGTCTAAAAATAGTACAAAATCCGTTAAACACATTTCAAACAACTTTATTCAGGACTTCTGCTTGTTGAAGGCAACCATCATGGATATGGAAAGAAAGTTTAGCAACAGCACTTTTGATTGATATAGATTTCATCATGGCTGGACTAGCGTATGTCCAACACTCCGCATCTGAAAACTGCTTACAGTGAGCGGTGTTCGCAGCCTATGCACATCGCTGACAGAAGGCAGCGCTTAGGGGTACCGAGATCAGGGTGAATTTTCACATTTTTTTCAAAGCGTAATACACATAACAACACTGTTAGGAAGACGAGACATGAAGCTTTTCTCAACAGTAATTTTTTATTGAGATTGGATCAAAAACACACAAGAAATCCGTCAATGAAAATTGCTAAAACTAGACCAACTTAGTTACATGGAATGCAGCCGAGAGCACTTTGGACTACCTACTTAAGGTACACTCCAAATATATCTCAGTTTATCAGCCAAAAGAATTCTCAAATGATTTTTTAAAAACTGAAGTTAAAAAGAGCCTTCTCCACAGTGTCCCTGCAAGAAATTTTGTTCTTAAACAATAAGAAATATTTGCTACATCTTGACACTCTGCCTCCTGTTACTCCCTTTACATGGTCTGCTTTGGCCCCACCCCTGTATTGCGCTTTAGGGTGAAAGCAGGTTTTAATGCTTCAAGTCACACTGTGCACTGAAAGGGTTGAGTGAAGGCTATCATCAATGAGATGAACACGGGAACTGTTTCAAAGGCAATGTTGGGGAAACTTTGGGCTTTGCTGAGCACACAGATCTCATGTTGAACTGAACTGAGATGAACTGCTGCATGGACTGAAGGGGCAGTACGCTTTAACTATCACAACCAGCTGAACCGCCGCCTGGACTGAAGGGACAGTACGCTTTAACTATCACAACCAGCTGAACCGCCGCCTGGACTGAAGGGACAGTACGCTTTAACTATCACAACCAGCTGAACCGCCGCCTGGACTGAAGGGACAGTACGCTTTACCTATCACAACCAGCTGAACCGCCGCCTGGACTGAAGGGACAGTACGCTTTACCTATCACAACCAGCTGAACCGCCGCCTGGACCTGAAGGGACAGTACGTTTCTATAAACTAAAATGGACTGAAGAGGCAGTACGCTTTAACTATCACAACCAGCTGAACCTCCGCCTGGACTGAAGGGGCAGTACGCTTTAACTATCACAACCAGCTGAACCTCCGCCTGGACTGAAGGGGCAGTACGCTTTAACTATCACAACCAGCTGAACCTCCGCCTGGACTGAAGGGGCAGTACGCTTTAACTATCACAACCAGCTGAACCTCCGCCTGGACTGAAGGGACAGTACGCTTTAACTATCACAACCAGCTGAACCGCCGCCTGGACTGAAGGGACAGTATGCTTTAACTATCACAACCAGCTGAACCGCCGCCTGGACTGAAGGGACAGTACGCTTTAACTATCACAACCAGCTGAACCACCGCCTGGACTGAAGGGACAGTACGCTTTAACTATCACAACCAGCTGAACCCCGCCTGGACTGAAGGGACAGTACGCTTTAACTATCACAACCAGCTGAACCGCCGCCTGGACTGAAGGGACAGTACGCTTTAAATATCACAACCAGCTGAACCACCGCATGGACTGAAGGGACAGTACGCTTTAACTATCACAACCAACTAATCAAACAGCAATGAGCAATGCATCACTCTGCATGTTACAGTCTACTTTGACTTATCGCTATCACAACCAACCACAACTCAGTTCAAACTATTCGAACCAACCACAACTCCATTCAAACTATTCAAACCAACCACAACTCAATTCAAACTATTCGAACCAACCACAACTCAATTCAAACTATTTGCACGACTCAATTCAAACTATTCAAACCAACTTACAATATCCCAGAATCCCAGTCGGCCCCACTTGTCTCCAGCAATGCTCAAAATCTTTTCTCTGTTTGGATGAACAGCGATGGAAAAGAGACGATCTTTGCACACCTTTGCTTTTGTACTGATGCGCAATCTCTTCATGTCTGAGACAAAACTGAAACAGAGAAGTCAGATACCCTTCAGGCAACAAAACCAGAAACAAACTTGAAACTCCACTATCAGATTTCTATTTCTTCCTCTTTTTCCTTTGCATTTGGCACAAAATGTAGGGTCTGCCCCTTCTAACCAACCATCCTTATTTGAAAATTATAATGAAAAATAAAGTCATAAATGATTACAATGATCAAAATGCAAGAAAAACAACAACATTGTACTTACTTAGGTCAGATGTAACCCTGTAGTTTTTTGTAGACAGGTCAGGTGTGACAGTGTACTTACCTAGGCAGGTCAGATGTGACTGTGTACTTACAGTGTACCAACCTAGACAGGTCAGATGTAACACTGCATTTACCTAAACGTGTCACATGCGACTGTGTAGTTACTAGGCACGTCAGATGTGACAGTAGAAATTTACTAGACAGGTCACATGCGACTGTGTAGTTACTAGGCACATCAGATGTGACAGTAGAAATTTACTAGACAGGTCACATGCGACTGTGTAGTTACTAGGCACGTCAGATGTGACAGTAGAAATTTACTAGACAGGTCACATGCGACTGTGTAGTTACTAGGCACGTCAGATGTGACAGTAGAAATTTACTAGACAGGTCACATGCGACTGTGTAGTTACTAGGCACGTCAGATGTGACAGTAGAAATTTACTAGACAGGTCAAATGCGACTGTGTAGTTACTAGGCACGTCAGATGTGACAGTAGAAATTTACTAGACAGATCAGATATGACTGTGTAGTTACTAGGCAGGTCAGATGTGACTAGAAATTTACTAGACAGGTCAAATGTGACTGTGTAGTTACTAGGCAGGTCAGATGTGACTTGTAGAAACTTTACTAGACAGATCAGATATGACTGTGCAGACACTTTACTAGACAGGTCAGATATGACTGTGCAGACACTTTACTAGACAGGTCAGATGTGACTGTGCAGACACTTTACTAGACAGGTCAGATGTGATGTGCAGACACTTTACTAGACAGGTCAGATGCGACTGTGCAGACACTTTACTAGACAGGTCAGATGCGACTGTGCAGACACTTTACTAGACAGGTCAGATGCGACTGTGCAGACACTTTACTAGACAGGTCAGATGCGACTGTGCAGACACTTTACTAGACAGGTCAGATGCGACTGTGCAGACACTTTACTAGACAGGTCAGATGCGACTGTGCAGACACTTTACTAGACAGGTCAGATGCGACTGTGCAGACACTTTACTAGACAGGTCAGATGCGACTGTGCAGACACTTTACTAGACAGGTCAGATGCGACTGTGCAGACACTTTACTAGACAGGTCAGATGTGACTGTGCAGACACTTTACTAGACAGGTCAGATGTGACTGTGTATAATCTACTAGACAGATCAGAGGTGACTGTGTGCTTACCTGGACAGGTCAGCCGTGAGCGGCTTGTACAGGCATTTAGCAGTGGTAACCCCCCTGAGAGACTGACAAAAGGCCGTGTGGTCTTCTGTTTCGTTCTCAGAGGCCTGCTGCATGCTCAAGGGGCCCGGCGGAACAGGGGGCTACACCAGGAAACACCAGGGTCAAGGCTCAGATTGTCAGTTGAACAGACACGTCATCATGGTCATATCTAAACACTCTGTCATGATAAACTGGAACTAACTATGGAGGTTTCCTTACTGGAAACATGTGATAAGGCTGCAAGTGTGTTTGTGTGTACATGCGTGTGTGTGTGTGTGTGTGTGTGTGTGTGTGTGTGTGTTGTTTTTCTTTTGTGAGTGCAAGTGGGTACACAATGTAATAAATATGTCCATTTTAGCAAATTTGTAAGCCAGTTAATTCATGCTATACTTAGTATACCAAGACCATGAATCCCATGATGCCATTGATCCAGACAGTCACAACTCACATCATCATGAGAGAGAGAGACAGACAGACAGACAGAGACAGAGACAGAGCGAGAAACACAGTGAGACACAGAGAGAGGGGGATATTAATTCCACCTTCACCCCTTCATGTGGACAATGGCCTAAATAAATAAAACTTCCATATCCATATCTGAGAGAGAGAGTGTAGTACTAGTACTTAGTAACTTGATGTTTTTGCCCAGTCAACCAGTTACAAAGAGAGAGAGAGACAGCAAAGAGAGAGAGAGAGAAGAAGAGAGAGAGAGAGAGAGAGAGAGAGAGAGAGAGAGAGAGAGAGAGAGACGGACAGACAGACAGACAGACAGACACAGACAGAAACACACACAGAGGTTCATTTCAGCCAAAACACCAATGGTCAGGGTCCACAACTCACATGATCATTGACCAGTGGCTCTGGTTCTGGCTGCGGAGGCAAGGGCAAGCCTGTAGGGTCAATCCTCTGGATCCGCAGACTCTTGCGTCTTGGCAACACCTCCTTCTTCTTCAGCACTCTGTTCACCAAGAGACACACACAGGTGATGGGGATTAATCAATACACATAAACAAAACAGTATCAAAAGTAGTACCCACTGATTAATAATAATAATAATAATAATACATTTCATCAGTGTTTTGTTGCCCAGTTAGGACTAATACTGTAATAGCAGAGCTACATTAGTACATACCATACTACCATCTGGTACATTTTGCATACTAGTAGTACTGTAAGTACAATTTCTACAAAACTGTTTTTGCACCATCAGACTGGGTATCTTTCACTGGCATACTGGATCGAGCAGGTTATTTCTGTAATCAAGACTGAGCTACTCATATCTCACAAACATGTACAGTACGCGTGCGCGCGCGCGCGCGCACACACACACACAGGTGACATGGGTAGACGCATACACACATCTTGTTCTTTTGATGCCAAAATGCCACCAAAGATCAGATGTAGTTTCTATCATGCCTTCACCATTTTCCATCACTGCTTATGTACCAAAGTGAGCACCTGTATGCTGTAGCTATATTGCTATATATATATTGCATTGTGAAAACTTTGCACGGAGCTTTACCAGTGTACTGGTAATACACTGCAGACCTATATATATATATATAAAATCAGTTAGAGAGGCACTCACCTTTGCTGGGAAGGTCTGGGATATTTCTTTCCACTGAGTTTCAGCTGTTCCTTAGCCTGCAATGACAGTGCCACAGCAATGGCCAGCTGGCTTAACATTACATCCTCAATGCATTCACAATCAAATCTGATGGCACCTGTAGTTAATCTTTAAGTTTAAAGTACAAAGCATGTCTACCTTTGCATTCTCATTCCCATAGTTATGATAGTGTCCACAATTGGAACAACAGTTTTCCAACTGTTCCAGTTGAATGATTGCAATAGATATTCTCTGTGCAGCATGCCAGATCAACTGCTAAGCAACCATCAGCATTCTTCATGTTTTCAGAGGATTTTGAGTCAAACTCAAAGGGGTCAGGCTTACTCCTCACATTTTCAGAGGATTTTGAGTTACACGGATCAAGCTCATTCTTCACATGTACTGAGGATTTTGAGTCAAATGCTAAAAAAGACCAGGCTATTTTTGCACATTTTCTGAGGACTTTGAATCAAATAGACCAGACTCACAGTTTTAACTTTAAGGAGCAAGGGGTTTTTAAGTGATATTTATATGCCTGGGACTTGAAGCGAAGGTATCTCTCTCTCTCTCTACATAGTTATTATATCTGACCTATTACATAATACATATTATTGCATACTTTAGATTAACTGCTTATGCTTTTATGTGGGCTTGAAAGCAACAACAATAAAAAATTATCCAAACACATAAAACTGTTAAAAGGTTCAAAAGAATGCTTTTTAATTTTATTAGGACAAAATACAACATGTGAATTTTCAGGGTAATCCCCTTTATCAAGCTACAAAATGACACTTAAACAAATTAAATGGTGAAAAATGATGAAAAATGAGATGGAGAGCTAAGATACAAATCTGTTTTTGCTTGAGCATCACCATGCCAACATTATTCCAAGCACTGGACATGAAAACCAAAAACAGTTAAGTGACTTAGCTCCCCATCTAATTTGTAATAGTTTTTCACAGTTTTAAGTGTCATTTTGTAGCTTGATAAAGGGGATTACCTTGAAAATTTGCAGGTTGTGTATTGTCCTAATAAACAGCATTCTTCTAAACCTTTCGTGTGTTTGGATTTTGTTTTAGAATGCTAGTAGTCATTCTTGGTTCAGATTTTTTTTAAAGGAGAAACGTCAATTCTGATTAAACTCAGTGACAAAATTACCTGAGGTTGAGTGTGTGTGAGTGTGTGTGTGTGTGTGTGTGTGTGTGCGTGCATGTGTGTGTGTGTGTGTGTGTGTGTAAATTACCATTTGAATCCCTAGCGAAGAGAAGAAAGCTTCATTGTCTCTGATATTTTTCTCCCTCATTGTCTCATAGTCCAGTTCTTCCTCCTGAAACATGTATAGTTTACTATAATTCATGAGCAACAACAGTGTCCAGAATGGTACATTGACACTGACTAACTAATACTGTACTAATACTAGACTACTAGCACTACTGCTAGTTAGTACTATTCTGCTTTGGATCACCTGATCGAAACCTCAAGACTGAACTTTCTTCCATAAGCTGCATTCACAACATAATTTAAAAATCAAATATGACATTGACAATCACAAAAAATAATGTATTTTATGTCAGGTGTATGGCTCTATGAGAAGCAGCAATGATTTTATACAAGAAAAAGAAAAAAATCTTATTGCATTATTACTATTACCTTCCCATAATTCCACCTCTCCCACTCCAAGCCACTGGCATTAATTAGCCAATATAGATACATTACATGTATATATATATATATATATATATATATATATATATATATATATATATATATATATATATATAGGCAAGACAGTATTTACAATGACTACTTCCATTAGTCTTACAGATACAGTAATATCCATTTGTATTATTACCTGTATCACTATCAGTTACCTACCTCTACCTCAGAATCTGACGACAGGTCTTCCCCCGCTCCTCTTGCCTCAACATGGGATAATGGCCGTTTTCTTGACTTCAAAGACAAAGGTGACATGGCGCCAGACGTGTGGTTGAGTTTAACTGCTGTCTGCTTGTACTGGCCCATCTTGGGCTGGGCATCCTCTTTCACTTCCGAATCTTCTGCGTTTGCCTGATGCACACTTTCTGTCTCTCCTTTCCCCTTTAAATCACAGACAAATGATTTCTCACTCCTCCACTGTCGCAGTTTTCTCTTTTCCCATACAGATGATTTCTGAATCTATTTTAGTTTTATAGTTTTACTTTTAATTTAAATGACAAATTATTTCTCAAAATGTCCTTTTCCTTTTCCCCCTTTTAAGTTTAAATGACATGATGTAAACATCTCTGTTAAAAAAAATCCTATTCAAGTGGCAGTAAACAAGTGTTGAGGTGAGACTTGGCTACTGCTGTACCGGTACTTAGTAGTAGTACCATTGTGTACCAAGTACCATCTATACAATTACAAGTGCTACAAGTACACCCCATAGTCCCACCAGAAGAAATGGTATGAGCCTTCATTCCTTGCCTGCAGAGAGTTAATGGTGCACACATACACACACATCACAGTTCACACATCACAGTTCACACACAGTGACACACACACACACACCGTCACACACACACACACTGTCACACACACACACACTGTCACACACGCACACACATGCTGCCCCTTGAGCACAATACAGTTTTATTTATTTTTTAAGTTCCACATGAAAATCTTATAGTTATACTTCTGCATTCAGTAATTAAGTTGATCATCACTGTGTACATGCAGCGATTTTTATTATTTAAAGACAACAAGACGGACAGACGGAAATGACAAACTGGTTCTGGTTGTCTGGAACAGTGGAACTGGAAGTACAAAATCCTTTTTGGAGAGATTATTAATATTATAAGCAGATAAACGCACACACGGGCGCCCGCGCACACGAGTACACACACACACACACACACACACACACATATATAATATATATATATATATATATATATATATATATATATATATATATATATATATATATATATATACATTACGTACACATTTGATTTTACAACCAACTTTGACAATGTGAATGAACAGGAGTGAGGGACTTGCGGCGGTACATTACGTACACATTTGATTTTACAACCAACTAAGACGTTAGACAATGTGATTAATGAACTGGGACTTGCGGCAGAGGAAGATAGGAAACTACCAACTAAGTACTGGTGAATGCCGGGTATCGAATACCAGCCAAACGGAGATCGTGTTCCAAGTTACTGTGTAAAATACTAAAAAACTAGAAAACACGTGTCACCTTGGCTTTAGCAGACCATGACAGTTGCAACTTTCGGTTTGAAACCACTGCGCTACACATTGTGCTTCTTTCTCTCAGTCTCAGCTTACCTCTTTCATCTGACTACGACTGTTCCGGGTCGAAATCGTCTGCAAAGTCAGACACTGGGTACGTCTTCTTGCTTCTCTCATTTCTGCTCTCAGTCTCACTCGTCCTTTGAACCACTAGGTACTAACGCTACAAATAATATCAAGGCAGTTTAACACTTTAAGCTAGCTTTCCCGCGGAAAGAACCCGGACGTAAATACAGCAGTTATGTCCCTTCCTTCAAATGCCTTGGCCAGTCAAATGAAAGTCCGCCTATTAGGGACGGGGAGAAGGAGGGGGGGGGGGGGGGGGGGGGACGGGGAGAAGGGAGGGGGGGGGGGGGGTGATGATGATGATGAAGTGTTGCTTAATGTCCTCAGATGTCAGTTGACATATTAGGGACAAGTTGTGACCAATGCCGAAGCACGGTTCAATAATTCTTTACGTCCACGGAAACCAGAAGGTTCGTTAGGACGGACAGATCAGGACGGCCACCTCGACTCTCACACAGCTCCTGAACTATGAAGGGGGGGGGGGGGGGGGGGGGGGCGAAGAGGGAGCTTATATACCTATCGCAACACTGTCACCACCATATAGTTCAGGAGCTGTGTGAGAGTCGAGGTCCTGGGCTGTCTGTCCTAACGAGCCTTCTGGTTTCCGTGAACGTAAAGCTGTATCAGTTGAACCATGCTTCGGCATTGGTCTCAGCTTGTCCCTAATATGTCTACTGACATCTGAGAACATTAAGCAACACTACCTACCTGCCTACCTGTCACCTCCAGAATGACTTCTGCATTAAGGTGGGCAGCGATCTGAGCCATTTTAATGTTTCACAATTGCCTTGTGGGACAAAGTCACAAGACAGTGTCCACTGACCACAACTTAAGAGAAAGGAGAGCCGAAGCGGTATCGAACCGAAGTCCTTCCGCTTACCAGCCTAACGCCTTACTGCTAGGCCAAACCGGCTCACGAGTTCGATCGTGCCTCTTGACGTGGTCATATACTGTCTGAATTGTTTCAGTGTAGTTCTGCCACTACAGTCAGACGCTGCAAACTAGAACTGACGTGACCAGTGTTTTTTTTGTTGTTTTTTTTAATAGTTTTTTTTTTTTTAATTGACTAATCGTATGATTACAGTCAGTAATAAAACTTGTATTGTTGTATCACTATCAGTGTGGAATGTACGTGAGTTGGAAAACATGTGTCCTGCCGAGTCCAAGTACTTTCGTTTTCTTGTTTTCTCATGGAGTTGTCGTTCGTTCGTCTCAAGGGAATTGCCGAAGTGAACTGAAATGGCCGACTGCGCTTCCGCCTCGAAGAAAATAGAAGACTACTTGAAACGTTGCCCAGGAAGAAGTGCCACAACTTCGGACATTGCCAGTGGGACTGGTGTCTCTTACCAGTCGTTGCGCAAATTGCTACGTGAGCTGAAACAGAAAAAAGTGGTTTTTCAAGACAAACAGACTCCTACAAAATGGATTCTTTGTGACCAGGTAGTCATTCAGTTTCGGTTTTCCCGTCCTTGTTGTGAAATAGCACGCGGAACACGTGAATTTTGTTTCCCCGTCAACTAGCAGGCCAGCTTTTGTAGGTCGTACATTCTTTGTCTTCAGTCTTCGATGACTTGAGTCGCAATTTTGAGTGTTTTTGGGCCAGTAGGGATTCTTTTTCTTTTCTTTTTTTACTTTCGTTTTCGAGGAATTTCCAAGTTTCTGTTTTATCCGTGAGTATTGGCTCATCCGCTCTTTTGCCTGGAGGCTGCTCAGGGTATCTCTAAATACCTCCGATAGACAGCAGTTTGGTCAAATCACACTTGTGCGCACATATAGCCTATTGTAGCGGCGGGACGGCACTGCGAAGTAACTTCATGCTCACCTTGGCCGCAGCTGAGAACGTTTTGAAACTGTCCGCACTTGCAGGACGGGACTGATCTCAGAGTGCCGCTATTCTCAGGTTTACTGCTGTTTTAACGGTGCTTGCTGCTTGCAGTGTGGAGGAGTCGGGTGTAGAGTGACTGTTGCTGTTCAGTGCATGAGCTCGCAGTGTTGGTGACAGTCAACTTCCAGTCTGTTACAGAAGCAGCATGTCCGGGCCTGCCGTACTATAGTGCCCTGTTAAAAAGGTTTTGTCAGTTAAATTTAAGACTTTCTTGCTGCAGATAAATCACATAATTTTATGAGTGTGTGGTTTGGGTTTTGTTTCTGATAACAAATGACAAGTGGCTGCTGTAAATGTTTGGTTGTAACACTAGTAACGGTTGCAAGGTCAAGTCATAGGCCTTGTAGCCTTCTTACTCTGCATCTTGTTCATCACTTGTGCTGGTCTGCTTATGCATGCATGCTATCATTTTTATTTTTTATTCATTTACAAAGTAGGGTCACCTCAGGACGGTCAGACTGTCATTTATGTTTTTATTTTTAAAAGCAAATAAACATTTCAGAACTCTTCTTATGACATAATAATGTAAACCCTTTCCCAAGTGAAACCTACAAAATCAGTCCATCCACAAAAATAGAACTGAACATGTGTAATTATAGTAGTTATACATATGGACATCAGAGATCATTTCTTTAAGCTAGCACTTTCCTTTGGTTAAATCTGAACTCGGTTAAAGTTCAAAACAGTGATGAAAATGCAAGGCTATAAAAAATTTTTAAAATTAAATTGTAATTTCATAAAGTAGGACCACTACAGAAAGGTGCTTGTAGCTACATCATATACATAATTTATTTTCTTCCCATTTCAAAATTGCCCTCAGTTGCTCAAGAGCTATTCCATTCAATTTTCAAAAGCTATACATATATATATATATATATATATATATATATATATATATATATATATAAACTGGCTGTCTTTTTGCAACAGTCTTTGTCCTTGACATCTGTGAGTGGTGTGTGTGTGTGTGGTTGTGGGGGGGGGGGGGGGGGATGTGTGTGTGTGTATCATGTATGTGTTGCTAGTGTAACTGTAAAGGCCACTTCACACTCCATTTTATGTGGAAGAGGAGGCACAATACAGATCTAGATGCACTGATTAATACCTGGTTTCAGAGAAGTCATCCCAGAGCTAAAGGGGCAGAGTCCAGCTCCGGCTTTAATGACCTGTCCAGGAAGGTTATCCAGTACCTCAGGCAGCAGCAAGAAGCCAAGACAGCCATTGACATTGTCCGACACATCGGGCTCTCCACCAAGAAGGAAGCCAACCAGGTCCTGTACAGTCTGCGCAACCAACAGCTGTTGCAGTTACACACCACCCAGGGCAAGAAACCGGTGTGGTCTTTGTGTGGGAAGACGGCAGACATGGCGGCCGAGCTGTTTCGCGACACCGGCAAGGACACCAGTGCTCCAGGGGCTTACAGCCCCGAGAAAAGAGATGACAGGGTTGGTACAAATCTGTCCCAGTGGGATTGATCACTCTTTGACTGATAGAAAATTTTACAAGCTCTTTTGGTTCATGGGTTCATTGTTACCGTGGTACAGTGGCAGTCTGTCATTTCTGATGTGCCTAATGGACTTAGTGGCAATGTCCACTTTTAACCCCGGCAGTTCCTGGTCCTCAAATGGTATGAGAATGTGTGTGTGTGTGTGTGTGTGTGTGTACGTGCGTGTGTGCGTGCGTGGTGTGTGTGTGTGTGTGCTTGTGTGTGTGCGGACAGAATGAACTTGAAGTATGCACTATGTTGGCATATCCACATATCAGTTCATTCCATAGTATGCCATTGCTATACACAAGCACGCACACACACACGCATTCTCAAACCATTTGAGGATAGTGAACCGATGGAGCTAAAAGTGGATATTGCTGACTTAGTAATAGTATGAATATATATCCTTACATAACAGCCTGCCATGTCCATTAGTGTTATCACTCTACCATGGCTTGTTTAGTTTTTTCCTTGTTGTTTATGTCTCAATGGATGGAGTGGATGGTAATTTGACCTAGTCTCTCCAACACCGTGCCACAGACATGTTTAAGTAATCACTGACACTGACACTAGTGACAGTGTAATTTAATAGAAAGCTTTGCATAGTGAACAAAAGCATGCCCCCCGGTGATAAGATAATCTTCCTGGACAAGAAAAACAAAACAAAAAACCCCAGCATAAACCTGTAGTGTGATGTTAATTTTTTATGCAGTATTTATTTTTATTTTTGAGGGAGAGGGGAGGAGTGCATGCTTTTTGGGTGGTGGTGGTGGGGGGGGGGGGGGGGGGGGCAACTAGCCCTGATAGTGATAGACTGATACAAGCTTCATGGTTGATTGGGCGTTAAGAACCAGTTTCCTTCCCAGCCCTTGGAGAAAGTGATGAGAGTAAGCGCACTCTGTTGTAGCATAACTGGTGTTTGTTGTCACCATTTTGTGAATAGCCCAGCTAGTCTGGTCAGCTTGGGTCCTGAATGAACCTGTGGCCAAGGACAACCCTGGCTCTTTGGGGTGATTTTTGGAGCAATGTACTCATTAGTTGCTGTTTACAGACTGTTCCATTCCTGTAGTCATAGGGGAGACAGGGCTGATAGTTTTACTGGTTGCTGTTTTACAGACTGTTCCATTCCTGTAGTCATAGGGGAGGCAGGGCTGACATGTTTATTGGTTGCTGTTTTACAGACTGTTCCATTCCTGTAGTCATAAGGGAGGCAGGGCTGACATGTTTATTGGTTGCTGTTTTACAGACTGTTCCATTCCTGTAGTCAGAGGGGAGGCAGGGCTGACATGTTTATTGGTTGCTGTTTGCAGACTGTTGCATTCCTGTAGTCAGAGGGGAGGCAGGGCTGACATTCATTCCTTATCAGTAATGTGCACATTTATATATATAGTTATAAGCATCAACTTTGTGTGTGTGTGTGTGTGTGTGTGTGTGTTTGTGTGTGTGTGTGTGTGTGTGTGTGTGTGTGTGTGTGTGTGTGTGTGTGTGTGTGCAGGGACCATGTATGCACAGCCAGAGACAACAGCATGAACAGATGCGTCCTTGCACTTCTGGTCGTGGTCATCGTTTCAAAACCCTATTGGAGTGCGGACAAAATGTTCCCATGAGGTCTAATCTCTCCTTACCACGGAAGCCAATGAAAGAGTCTGACTCTGGTATTATCACTGATGGTGGAAATAATGATGATGCCAACTCTGATGCCAGCTGCAGTGGTGAGGGAATGATGATGACTGTGTCCAGTGATGCTGGTGGTGATCACAGGACTGTCACCATGGTGAATTCCAATCAGAATGCCATTGCCCAGACAGGTGCCCTGCCGACTATGGCTGACAAAAGTGAAAAGAACGATAGTGGTGGTGATGACAGTTTTGACCTTGATGATGACTGTGATGATTTTGAAGAGGAAAGTGGCTATGAGCCTCAAAACATGGCCAGTCGGTTTCAAGACATGATGGGGTTTCCTGTGTTCACAGACATGACTTATGCAGAAGATGAAGAAATGCCTGAAGATGAGAACATGACGATGACCCTAGATGACATTGTCCTGGTCAGAATCAGCTTGGAACCCAACCATACAATTTCTGTGCAGAAGCTGGCGGAGGATCTGGGAAAGACTAAAGAGGAGATTCACTCTCTCCTTGAGACCATTGCGGAAGAGGTCAAAGTTGCTGGTGGTCAGTGCAGCCTGACGGACATGGGCAAAGCCTTGGTGAAAGAAAAACTTGAGGCTTGTCCATCTCTTGCCCATCAGTGGTCTCCCCATCATCACCATGGAGGTGATGGGGTTTTCAACACACGGGAGGTGCCACAAACCCCTCCACGCACAGGCCCACCCCCCTTTCCCAAAGAGCTGATCGCCACGGACCCAGTCTTTGGTCGACGGAGCCCAGGCCGGTCCGGCACTGAAACCTCCATGCCCAAGGGGCCAGGGAGCAGGGGGAAGGGGAGGGGAAGAGGCCGTGTGGTAAGCGGCATGCATTATGTCAGAGACCTTGAATCGCAGTCTGTGTGTTTGCCACCATCACCATCCCCATCTGCATCACCCTATTCTTCCTCATCGAAAGCTAGCGCTACGTCAACAATGACCGCACCCTCAACTCCCATCCAAGAGGGACACCAAACTGAAAATGTCAGCAGTGTGCTGGACTTGCCGTGGAAACCCTTCACTGCCACCAAGTCGGTGCCCCCTGCCAGCATGGCCGGAAACCTCAGTTCCTCATCGTTGCCACATGGGGTGACCATGGCCCCCAGTCAGCAGGCACAGATGGAGCAGGGTGGATGCGTGCCAGTGCAGTTTGAGCCGTCCATCCATCCTGAGCTACAGAAATTCACACAGGAAGGACTGACAGTCATTCCTGGTCTTCATGCCAGGTGTGTAACCTCTTTATTGCACTCACCTCTGCTGTGTAATTTTATTATTATTGTTACACGCATTTACACAGGGAGCAGGGATAGTTCGGTGGTAGAGCAACAGACTCGTGATCGAAAGGTCTCTCTCTCTGGTTTAAGTCCTGGCAGGTGTGGTGGGAGAATTTTCTTCTTCATGATCAGCTTTCTGTGCTTTTATTTTTGGTGTCTGTTCCACCCCTGTGTTACAGTTGTAGCAAATAAAAGGTCTCGGTCAGTCTACCAAAAGTGCAGGTGGCATGTTACATTTACAATTAAACCTATAATCATATAATGCATCCTGTGTATGTGGCTTTGAACAGACAATGTAAACTGATGCATATTTGTCGGGTGTAATGAGACCTTGCACCGAGACAGCAGCAGTTTCATGTGGCACCATTCAAGTAGCAACTAAACAGCATTGTAACCACTTCAAAGGATGTTTGAAACAGGTTGTGTAAAGCTAGTCATTTATTTAGAGTCACATGTGATGGGATCACTGTGGATCTGCTTGAATTTGAAAGCAGAGAAAAGTGCTGTCGTTGCATTGTGAAGCACTTAGAGCTCACATCAAGATGAGGTGCTTAATAAGTGTTCATATATATATAATAAATAATACATTTCTTGCAAGATGTGTAACCTCTGTGTTGTCTGCGCCTCTGGAAGCTTATTGCTCACACCCCCAACAGGGTGGGTAGCCTCTTTACCATGTGGACCTCTTGTCAGGCGTCTAACTTCTTCTGCACCTCCAGCAAGATATGTAACCCCGGTTACCTGCACAACCTGCACCTCTTGTAAGGTGTGTAACTTCCGTAGATTTACCTGCACCTGCAGTGACAGTCTATTACCTGTACCTTTGGTGAGGTATGTGAAAACAAACAAATCAGCTGCTAAACAAGAAGAGAAATGTGGTGAAAAACATCAAAATAACTTTAATAAGTGTATGTACAATGTCCCTGCCCATTGTCTTGTCTTCTTGTACTTTTGGACATTTCTTGTCACTTCCAGAATGCCCATGATCCTACCAGCAGGTGGCCAGGGCAGCAGTTCCGGTATCAGCACTCCATCTTTTCAGAACCCTGCAACATCCATTGAACTGATTGAACATCAGCTGGGAAACACTGGCCTCACGGTGCAGAGCATGGGTAAGGCGGTAAACCTGGGTGTCATCATCTGTGGAACACAAATCTTCACTTTCACTTGGAAGTGTATGCAGTGCATGTTGGCTTGTCAGGGCAGAATGGTGGGGTTTCTTTGTATCACAAATATGATATAAATATGGGACTCTGAAGGCACGTAGTGGTTCAAAATGTAAGTAAACCTTTTCAACAGAATGACTTCTTGATAACCCCCTCCTAGTCCCCGCCCCTCCTCCACACAAAACAAAACAAAAACGTCTCAAGAACTTGTACATCTGTTTCCTTCTTATTTCAGGTCAGGTTCAGAGCAGTGGATTTCAGCTGTCGGGCCCTGCCTCCATGGGAATCCCGCCCCCATCCTTCAGCCAGCAAATGCAGCCCTCTGGCCCAGCCTCGGTACCAGTGGGAGAGAGCTCCAACTCCACGCTGCAGATCACATCGGAGAGCTTTGCAGCTCTCAACAAGAACCCCATCAGTGCTTTGATGGAGTATGCTCAGTCTCGCCGCATGCAGGCCATCATTGAGGTGGTGAACCAGAAGGGGCCCTCCCACCGACCTGTGTAAGTGCAGGGCACAGCGGGGACGTGTCTGCTAGCGATCATTTCTGGGTTGAGCTGGGGCTACTGCATACAGTTTGCACCTAGCTGGCTGTCCCAGCGAATGGTATCAGCTGTGCTCTGCTTGGCTTCGGAGTAGGGCTGAACATGGCTCAGATTCTGTTGCATGCCATCTGATGTCATTTTTGACGTACGAAAACTGTAAGCGCGAGAGTTGTAAGCATCATGGCAAACAGATGACACATTTGGAGTGATGATGATGTCAAACTTTTGGTTGAAGTCTGGTCCAGGTCACAGTTGTACATGGGGAGCAGGGATAGCTCAGTGGTTAGAGCACCGGCCTGGTGATTGAAGGGTTGTGGGTTCGAGTCCCTGCAGGAGCGGCAGGAGAATTTTCCTCTCCAGGGTCAACTTTCTGTGCTGACTCATCTGGGTATTTGTTCCACCCCCATGTTATCACAGGAGCACATAAAAGACCCCGGTCATTCTGCCAAAAGTGCAGATGGCAGGTTACAGCTAAACATGCATGCACTTTACCTATGTGGCTTTGCATAAAGTGACAGTGCATGATTGTATGGTATATACAGAATGTGCCAAGACGGCAGCAGTTTCATGTGGCGCCAGCCAAGTCAGTGCTATAAATACTCCACTTCAGTGAAGTTTTTTTTCTTTTAAAGTTCTCTAAAAAGCTAGTCACTCGTGTAGAATCACATGTGAGTGCAGTGAGTCTGCTCAAGAGCGGAGAATAGTGCTATATGAAAACGATAAACAACAACATGCAACATTGCAAGATCAGCCCATATCATGTTGTAAACGGTCGCAGGATGAGCATCCTTTGAGGTGTGAGCAGCAATAACATGGCACGGAAAGCCTTCTCATTGCAGATAGGCTGGGTTTGATGAGCAGTTTAGCAAGCAGTTGCATCAGTTAAGTTGCTAGCAGGATGAAGAAGACAAGAATGGCCCTGGGTCTTTGGTTTCAAAGATGTAGCAAAATTCTGCGGCAGAGTGAATGCTTCAAATGATGTAGCAAAAGTCTGCTGCAGCATGAATGCTTCAGAAGAGCAAGGGGATAGTTATTTTCAGGGACTGTTGTGTGCGAGCCCAAATTGCGCTTTTAAACAGAATGAAAATTGGGTGACCCTTTTGAAGACTGCCAGATTGTGAGCATGAAAATGTTGCGTTGGCCACTTGTTGCAGGCAGAAGGTGAAGCATTGTTTATCTCTGTGGTTTTGCAGGCAGAAGGTGAAGCATTGTTTATCTCTGTGGTTTTGCAGGCAGAAAGTGAAGCATTGTTTATCTCTGTGGTTTTGCAGGCAGAAAGTGAAGCATCGCTGGTCTTTGTTGTTTTGGTGGAGGCTGGACATTATTGGGACTTTGCAGAGGACAAAGATAGCCTTGCAGGTTTAGCGTTAAACATGCTTGTGCATAGTTGTAGACAAGTCAGAAAAGAAAATTCAAATTGTTATACCAGTGTGTGTGTGTGGAGTTGGGGTGGTGGGGAGGCGAGGGGGGGGGGGGGGGGGGAGAGGGAGAGAGTGTGTATATCTTGTGGGGGGCAGGGTGTCAGATGGGGAGGGGGTTAAAAAAAAAAGGGGGGGGAGGGGAGCATTTAAGAGAACTGCAGACATCAAAATCAAAAGAAAAACGCAATATTTGTCTGGTGACAGGTTTGTGATGGCTGCTCGTGTCGGTAATCGTCAGTTTGCTGGGGTGACGTGCCACAACAAGAAAGACGGACGAAAAGAGGCAGCTGATGTTGCTCTCAGGACGCTGATTGCAGAGGGACAGTACTCCGCTGCTTCCCCAACTCCATCCGTGCGTGTCTTCCTTCTGATTGGCTCTTTTCTGTGTCACTGGCATCTTACTTCTGTTCAGCTTTTTTTTAAATTTGCTTTAGTTGTACCTTTCTTCTGTTTGGCTCTTTTGTCTGTGTCACTGGTGTCTTCCTTCTGATTGTCCCATTTATTTGTTTGCCGGCATCATCTTCTGATTGGCTGTTTTATCTGTGTCACTGACATCTTAGTTATTTCCTCTGATTATTTCATTTATCTGTGTCACTGGCATCTTACTTCTGATTAACTCTTTTATCTGTGTCACCGGCATCTTCCTTTTTGTTTGGCTTTTTCATCAGTGTTACTAGCACCTTCACAGTTTTTGGCTGTTTTATGTTACGTTGGCATCTTTTTTCTGTTTAGCTTTTTTGTCTGTCACTTTAAAAAAAAAAATCTTTGTCATTGGCATCTTCCTTCAGATTGGCTGTTTTAGTTTGCTTTTGGCATCTTTCTTCCGATTTACTGTTTTATTTGTGTCAGTGGTATCTGCAATTTGATTGCCTGTTTTATCTGTTTCCCTGACATCTTCCGGCTGATTGGCTCTTTTATCTGTGTCACTGCAATCTTTCTTCTGATTGGCTCTTTTATCTGTGTGTGATTGTCTGTTTTATCTGTGTCACAGTCATCTTCCTTCTGATTGGCTGTCTTATTTGTATCACTAGGCATGGAATCGTCCTTCCAGTTGGCTCTTTTGTCTGTGTCATCAGCTTCTTCCTTCAGATTGTCTCTTTTACCTGTGTTCCTGGCATCTTCTTTCGAATTAGTTCTTTTTTGTCTGTGTCACTTATGTTTTCCTTTTGTCAGTTTGTGTTTTTATTTGTGTCACTGGCATCTTCCTTCTGATTTGCCCTTTTATCTGTGTCACTTGCATCTCCCGTCTGTTTGGCTCTTTTATCTGCTGGCATCCTCCTCCTGTTTGGCTCTTTTATCTGTGTCTCTGATTGGTGGTTTTATTTGTGTCACTGGCATCTTTCTCCTGATTGGGTCTTTTATTTGTGTCACCGGCATCTTTCTTCTGATTGGGTCTTTTATTTGTGTCACTGGCATCTTTCTCCTGATTGGGTCTTTTATTTGTGTCACTGATGAATTTCACTGATATCTTTGATCACCTTACCATGAAAAGTTCAAATCTTGTTCAAATAGCAAATTTGATGAATCAGTTTATACATTTTTTTTGTGGTTTAAAGAAAGAATGTGGCTGCTTTGACAGTTTGAGGGATGGTCCTAGCAAACAATGAAGTACACAGAAGTGTGAATCTGTTATGATCAGGCCCAGTTTCCTTAAGAATCAGACAGAAAAGTAAGTACATCCAGCTGTTTTTATGTGTTGGCAAGAGGGAGGCAAATTATTTTTTACAGTAACAAGAGGCAGGTGGTACTTTAGTTTTTGCCTAGTTCTGTTTCCCTGGAAAAAAAACAATCTATCAGCTTGTCATTTTTTTCCCTTCTCCATTTGCTTGTGAAATGTCAAATCTTCTGTAGCAGTTTTAGGCTGTGAGATTTACAGAGGCATCAGTCTGCTCCTATAATTCTATGTGTTGTCTTTGTTATAATTATTTCAGATCAATGTTGCTCCAGAGAACATGACACACTTTGACAAAATCGCAGCCTTGACCCACCAGACCTTCAACACTCTAATTGCAACAATCCCAGAAAACCTTGCAGGTCGAAAGGTCATTGCAGGCATGGTGATGAAGCGTGGAGAGGATGATGTGGGGATTGTCATCAGCATCGGAACAGGTGAGTAAATTTTGTCCTCTGTTTTTTCTTTGTTGTTTGATAGAGAAATACAGTACTTGCAGCGTTATAGTGATGCCTGCATTGAACTACAATGTTGCCAGCATCAGCACAACTCTGTGTTGTGTAATCTTGCCCAGTGACCGTTGTTTTATTTTGGAACACTAGTGTCTGCCTCCGAGCAGACTCGCTGCGCTTTAGTCACATGTGACTTTGAATAAGTGACTGTCACTTTACACAGTACATTTTTGAATATATCCACCAGAGTGGTGTACTTAAAGCACTGTTTGGTCATTACATAGCTGGTGCCACTTGAAACTGCTGCCATACTGTCGCATGGTCTGTGTACACTATACAGTCAGGCACCTGTTTACAGTTTTATTCCAAGCCACATAAATAGGATGCATGTGTGTTTAGCTGCAACCTGTCACCTGAACTTTTGGCAAATGACCGCAGTCTTTTACCTGCAGTAATATGGGGTGGAACTAAGAATCAACACAGAAAGTTGACCATGGAGAAGAAAATTCTCCCACTTCTGCCAGGAATTGAACCTGCAACCATCCTATCACAAGCCTACCAGTGAGCTATCCCTGTCGCAGCAAGCGTAAGTAAGCACAACACAGTGCTATGTTGCCTGCTGTATGTAAATTCAGCATGCTGTTATGCTGTTGCCCTCATATGCTGTCTAAAACAAAAGTGACTGCTGGTGTTCTTGAAAAACAAGATCAAAACACAAAAAGTTGAAAGGAAAGCTTTTTTCATCATTTTTCCTACATAGTTACAACACACTTGCTTTCTTTCAGGTAATCAGGCCTGTTCTGTGATGTCAGTTGTCAGGCCTGTTGTTTGATGTCAACAGTCATGCTTTCTTTCAGGTAATCTGGCCTGTTCTGTGATGTCAACTGTCATGTTTTCTTTCAGGTAATCTGGCCTGCTGTGTGATGTCAGTTGTCATGCTTTCTTTCAGGTAATCAGGCCTGTTCTGTGATGTCAACTGTCATGTTTTCTTTCAGGTAATCTGGCCTGTTCTGTGATGTCAACTGTCATGCTTTCTTTCAGGTAATCAGGCCTGCTGTGTGATATCAGTTGTCATGCTTTCTTTCAGGTAATCGGGCCTGTTCTGTGATATCAGTTGTCATGCTTTCTTTCAGGTAATCGGGCCTGTTCTGTGATGTCAGTTGTCATGCTTTCTTTCAGGTAATCAGGCCTGCTGTGTGATATCAGTTGTCATGCTTTCTTTCAGGTAATCGGGCCTGCTGTGTGATGTCAGTTGACATGCTTTCTTTCAGGTAATCGGACCTGGTGTTTGATGTCAGTTGTCATGCTTTCTTTCAGGTAATCGGACCTGTTGTTTGATGTCAGTTGTCATGCTTTCTTTCAGGTAATCGGACCTGTTGTTTGATGTCAGTTGTCATGCTTTCTTTCAGGTAATCGGACCTGTTGTTTGATGTCAGTTGTCATGCTTTCTTTCAGGTAATCGGACCTGTTGTTTGATGTCAGTTGTCATGCTTTCTTTCAGGTAATCGGACCTGTTGTTTGATGTCAGTTGTCATGCTTTCTTTCAGGTAATCGGACCTGTTGTTTGATGTCAGTTGACATGCTTTCTTTCAGGTAATCGGACCTGTTGTTTGATGTCAGTTGTCATGCTTTCTTTCAGGTAATCGGACCTGTTGTTTGATGTCAGTTGTCATGCTTTCTTTCAGGTAATCGGACCTGTTGTTTGATGTCAGTTGTCATGCTTTCTTTCAGGTAATCGGACCTGTTGTTTGATGTCAGTTGTCGTGCTTTCTTTCAGGTAATCGGACCTGTTGTTTGATGTCAGTTGTCATGCTTTCTTTCAGGTAATCGCTGCATCACAGGAGACAAGCTCAGCCTGGAAGGGAACACTGTGAATGACTCACATGCTGAAATCATCACCAGGCGAGGGTTCATGAGGTATGTTGCAGGGTTTATGAGGTATGTGCTGTGCGACATCCAGGGGAGGGTTCATGAGGTATGTGGGAGGGTTTATGAGGTATGTGCTGTGTGACATCCAGGGGAGGGTTCATGAGGTATGTGGGAGGGTTTATGAGGTATGAGCTGTGTGACATCCAGGGGAGGGTTCATGAGGTATGTGGGAGGGTTTATGAGGTATGTGCTGTGTGACATCCAGGCGAGGGTTCATGAGGTATGTGGGAAGGTTTATGAGGTATGTGCTGTGTGACATCCAGGGGAGGGTTCATGAGGTATGTGGGAAGGTTTATGAGGTATGTGCTGTGTGACATCCAGGGGAGGGTTCATGAGGTGTGTGGAGGGTTCATGAGGTATGTGGAGGGTTTATGAGGTATGTGGGAGGGTTTATGAGGTATGTGCTGTGTGAAATACAGGGGATGGTTCATGAGGTATGTAGAGGGTTTATGAGGTATGTGCTGTGTGGAATCCAGTGTTACACACACACACACACCATACACATGCATGCACATATGTGGACATGCATGCACACACAGAGACAGCATATATGAATGTGCACACAGACGTGTGTGTGTGATATGGAAATCAGTAATACCAAACACAATAATGGCTGCAGTCACAGCAACATGAGAGTTGAGCTCCATGTTGTCTGCAGTCTGCTGATTACACAATACAAGACTCAGACTCCCTGTTGTCTGCAGTCTGCTGATTATTCAAGACTCAGGCTCCTTGTTGTCTGCAGTCTGCTGATTACACAATACAGGACTCAGACTCCCTGTTGTCTGCAGCCTGCTGATTACACAATACAAGACACAGACTCCCTGTTGTCTGCAGCCTGCTGATTACACAATACAAGACACAGACTCCCTGTTGTCTGCAGTCTGCTGATTACACAATACAAGAGTCAGACTCCCTGTTGTCTGCAGCCTGCTGATTACACAGTTCTAGACTCCGGCTCCCCACTGTCTCCAATCTGTCTCTGTCCAGGTATCTGTACCAGCAGCTGGAAAGGTACGAGGCTGGCAAGCCCCATGACCTGTTTGAGCTTGGTGCCAGTGGCAAGCTGAGGGTCAAGTCCAACATCACCTTTCACCTCTACATCTCCACCGCACCTTGTGGTGATGGGGCGCTCTTCTCTCCCAGGTGAGTCCTGTGTTAGAGAGCCCATCACCTTTCACCTTTACATCTCCACCACACCTTGTGGTGATGGGGCGCTCTTCTCTCCCAGGTGAGTCCTGTGTTATAGAGCCCATCACCTTTCACCTTTACATCTCCACTGCACCTTGTGGTGATGTGGCGCTCTTCTCGCTCAGGTGAGTCCTGCATTGTTGACAGGTGTGGGAAAGTTGATTAGTACAGCCAGGTATCTTATTTTTCATCTCTTTTTATTTATTAATCAATTTTAAAAGCAGGCTCATTGCAGTCCAGCCACATGTGACTGACTGAATGACTGTAGCTGTATGTAGTGCGTTGGAGTATTCACCGAAGTGGTATACTTACAGCGCTAACAGTTGTGACATGGCTTTTGCTGCGCAAAACTGCAACCATCTTGGTGCATGTTGTGTGCTGACCAGAGAACCACAAACACCAGTTTACTGTGTTAGGTGGTATTTAGTTTTAGTGCATGTTGGGTTGTTTTTAATGGTTCCGTAATCCAATCAACTGCGGCATAGACTACAGGATTTGTAATGTGCTTACATTGCATGTGTATATATCATTATGTGTTGCTGTAGTAGCAGCCCCATCTGAACACTGTGGCGGTCACCCAGTACATTGAACTGTACGTTGGCAAGTGCATTCCTTAGGGTGAGATGATTGCGTGTGTGATCAGTTTTTATTACCTGCCACATGGGCAGCCACACGTGGAGGATTTACCTCCATTCTGGAGGGTGGATACTGCTATGCAAGGAACTTATCATGGCTGAGGATTGTCCCCACATAACTATGCAGTACCTAACAACATTTTAATGTAGCCTTGGTGTTCATGCTGATGTCAGTGTGTTGCGACACAGCCCAAGGCTTGGTGTTCATGCTGATGTCAGTGTGTTGCAACACAGCCCAAGGCTTGGTGTTCATGCTGGTGTCAGTGTGTTGCGACACAGCCCCAGGCTTGGTGTTCATGCTGGTGTCAGTGTGTTAGGACACAGCCCCAGGCTTGGTGTTCATGCTGGTGTCAGTGTGTTGCGACACAGCCTCAGGCTTGGTGTTCATGCTGGTGTCAGTGTGTTGCGACACAGCCCCTGGCTTGGTGTTCATGCTGGTGTCAGTGTGTTGCGACACAGCCCCTGGCTTGGTGTTCATGCTGGTGTCAGTGTGTTGCGACAGCCCAAGGCTTGGTGTTCATGCTGATGTCAGTGTGTTGCGACACAGCCCAAGGCTTGGTGTTCATGCTGATGTCAGTGTGTTGCGACACAGCCCAAGGCTTGGTGTTCATGCTGATGTCTGTGTGTTGCAACACAGCCCAAGGCTTGGTGTTCATGCTGATGTCAGTGTGTTGCAACACAGCCCAAGGCTTGGTGTTCATGCTGATGTCAGTGTGTTGTGACACAGCCCAAGGCTTGGTGTTCATGCTGATGTCAGTGTGTTGCGACACAGCCCAAGGCTTGGTGTTCATGCTGATGTCAGTGTGTTGCGACACAGCCCAAGGCTTGGTGTTCATGCTGATGTCTGTGTATTGCGACACAGCCCAAGGCTTGGTGTTCATGCTGATGTCAGTGTGTTGCAACACAGCCCAAGGCTTGGTGTTCTTGCTGATGTCAGTGTGTTGTGACACAGCCCAAGGCTTGGTGTTCATGCTGATGTCAGTGTGTTGCAACACAGCCCAGGCCTTGGTGTTCTTGCTGATGTCAGTGTGTTGTGACACAGCCCAAGCCTTGGAGTCATGCTGATGTCAGTGTGTTGTGACAGCCCAAGCCTTGCTGTTCATTCTGATGTCAGTGTGTTGTGACACAGCCCAGGCCTTGGTGTTCATGCTGATGTCAGTGTGTTGTGGCACAGCCCAGGCCTTGGTGTTCATACTGATGTCAGTGTGTTGCACACAGCCCAAGCCTTGTGTTCATGCTGATGTCAGTGTGTTGACACAGCCCAAGCCTTGCTGTTCATGCTGATGTCAGTGTGTTGTGACACAGCCCAAGCCTTGGTGTTCTTGCTGATGTCAGTGTGTTGTGACACAGCCCAGGCCTTGGTATTCATACTGATGTCAGTGTGTTGTGACACAGCCCAAGCCAAGGCAGGCATGTGTATATGATGGTGATGATCATGACAAAGACGACTATGATGCTGATGATGGTATCAACAGAGATGTGGAGTCCAACTCTGGGGTCGTGACGGATGTGGAGAGGAAGGAGCATTGTCCGACGTTCACTAGTAATGTGCAGGGCCTGTTGCGTACCAAGATGGAAGGGGGTAAGTGTGTGGGGGTGTGTGTGTGTGTGCGCGTGTGCATGTGTGTGTGTTTGTGTGCATGCATGTGTATGTGTGTGTGTGTGTGTGTGTGTGTGTTGAGATGGCTTGCGACAAACGTACATGTATTCCAGAAACGTATGAGATGTGTGTGACATATTAAAATGGCATGCTGACAAAATGAGTTCAGTAAAGAAAAGCTTTGCCGTGGAAGAGTTGCTGCCCAGGGTGTTGCTTGGTGTGTGATAGACAGTTAGGAGTCCTGCCACTCACCCAATGAGCTTCAGCCAGTGACAGCATCACAACACTCTGTGTGAAAAGCCTGAGGCCTCTCACTCCAACATAGGTGATATCAGACTGATATCAAACCCTGTCAGTCTCATTCTAGTATTGGCAATGTTTGACCATATTTAAACCCTCGCCCTCAAACAGGAGTGATGGTTTTAAGTTTCCATTTGTTGATGCTGATGTCTTAGTGGTTGGATGGCTGGTGGCGGCCACTGACCAGAATGTTATCTCAACCACAACAGGGGAAGGCACCATCCCGGTGGACACGAAGGAAATCACGATGCAGACGTGGGACGGCGTGGTGCGAGGGGAGAGACTGCGCACCATGTCCTGCACCGATAAGATCTGTCGCTGGAACGTCCTGGGTCTTCAGGGGGCGCTGCTCTCACACTTCCTGGAACCTATCTACCTGGATTCCTTGACCTTGGGTGAGTACAGAGTGGACTTTGACCTATCTACCTGGATTCCCTGACCTTGGGTGAGTACAGTGTGGGCTTTGACCTATCTACCTGGATTCCCTGACCTTGGGTGAGTACAGTGTGGGCTTTGACCTATCTACTTGGATTCCCTGACCTTGGGTGAGCTGTGTAGACTTTGACCTATCTACCTGGATTCCCTGACCTTGGGTGAGTACAGTGTGGGCTTTGACCTATCTACCTGGATTCCCTGACCTTGGGTGAGCTGTGTAGACTTTGACCTATCTACCTGGATTCCCTGACCTTGGGTGAGTACAGTGTGGGCTTTGACCTATCTACCTGGATTCCCTGACCTTGGGTGAGCTGTGTAGACTTTGACCTATCTACCTGGATTCCCTGACCTAGGGTGAGTACAGTGTAGACTTTGACCCATCTACCTGGATTCACTGACACTAGGTGAGTAGTATGGGTTTTGACCTATCTATCAGGATTTCCTGACTTTGGGTGTGTTTGAACCCATCCACCTGAAAGGTATTGGAAAGCAGTGGAAACAAAAGTAGATCTTTGGACAATCGCACTTTCTTTGAAGAAATACAGTCTGCTATACCGTTTTATCTGACATTCTGTACCATTTGATTGACTATTCTGTACCACTTTATTCTGCATCATTTGTTTGACTGTTGTGTACCACTTTATGTGACATTCTGTACCATTGGCTTCACCATTCTATACCATTTTTATCTGACATTATGTGCCATTTGTTTGACTATTCTATACCATTTTATTTAATAATAATAAAAACTCTTATATAGCGCTATACCCCGTAAAAATTTACAAGTTCGTGGCGCTGTACATTATCAACATCAAAATCCCCTTGACAATCAACAAAAAGTACAAGTACTATAAATGCATACATCAATATCAAAATGACAAAAAAGCCAGGATGAAACCCCCCAAAAATTGACATTCTGTACCATTGGCTTGACCATTCTTTACCATTTTATTTAACATGCTGTATCATTTGTTTGCTGGGCATAAAACACCAAGTTACTTCCCGTTTATTTGACCATTCTGTACCATTTTATTTGACCATTCTGTACCATTTTATTTGACCATTCTGTACCATTTTATTTGACATGCTGTATCATTTGTTTGACCATGCTACCATTTTCCTGAAAGGGCCAATGGGAAGCATGAGTGATTGTACGCATAGGTTATCAACTGAACATGTATGCTGGCAGGTTGTCAGGAAAAAGACAAAGATGGTGTTTATGAGGTTAAAAAACCAGGGGGAGGGGGGACATATTTATACACATACATAAAACCACGTGAGCATGAGTAAGGGCAATACTGGTGTCCGATTTTGTACACTCTAATTTGTTTCAGGCTTTTCATAGGGTCATCATTGTGTTAAATGAAGAGAGCTGGTGAAGAGAAAGCCCTGACAGATGTGAAACATCAAGGAATGATCTTAACCGATTATTGCTGGTACCGCTTAATTGTTGTAAAAGGGGATGGTGTGGAAGCGAGTCTTGACTGGCTGTTTTGCCGCTTCACTGACTCTCAGAGTCTCTTGTTCAGTGGCTGATACAGAGAGTTACCCAACTTTGTGTGTTTCTGATACAGGGTTACCCAGCTTTGTGTGTTTCTGATAGAGAGAGTTACCCAGATTTGTGTGTTTCTGATACAGAGAGAGTTACCCAGCTTTGCCTGTTTCTGATACAGAGAAAGTTACCCAGCTTTGTTTCTGATACAGTTACCCTGATTTGAGTTGTTTCTGATACAGAGTTACCCAGCTTTGTGTGTTTGTGATACAGAGAGAGAGTTACCCAGCTTTGCATGTTTCTGATACAGAGTGAGAGAGTTACCCAGCTTTGTGCGTTTCTGATACAGTGAGAGTTACCCAGCTTTGCTTGTTTCTGATACAGAGAGAGTTACCCAGCTTTGTGTGTTTCTGATACAGAGAGAGTTACCCAGCTTTGTGTGTTTCTGATACAGAGAGAGTTACCCAGCTGTGCTGTTTCTGTTGCCAGGGTTTCTGTATGACCATGGTCACCTGTCGCGGGCTGTGTGCTGTCGATTGGCTCGAGAGCCGCCATTCCTGGATGGAATGTTGCCGCCAGGTTTCCAGCTGAAGCACCCCTGGCTGGGGCGTGTGACAGCCTGCCAACCCCTGAGGGAGACGCAGAAGACCAAAGCCTTCAGCATCAACTGGACCCATGGCGACCAGAAAGCCGAGGTTTTGGATGGCACGCTGGGCCACTGCTACACAGCGTCAGTGTTTCTGTCATTCTCATTCACAGTCTGCACAGCATTAGCAGTGGGCCTGTTCTTCACATGAACCCACCTGTGTTACCTGCAAGAGTGAAAATTGCCCCCCACACAGATAAAAAAGAAAAAGAAAGAAGAAAAGTACTATACTAGCAGTTAGGGAATTTCTAAAACCCTGGGTTATCAGGATGAAATTATTCTTTGGGGGGGGGGGGGATGCCAATAGTGGACAATGAATCATGCCCATAATTTGTAGACACATGGGTCAAGGTCAAATGTTGATGCTTGGCACAAATGGAACCCCATTTGAGTGCCTTTGTAGGGTGGTTGATGTGAGTGCCTTTGTGGGGTGGTTGGTGTGAGTGCCTTTGTGAGGTAGTTGGTGTGAGTGCCTTTGTGGGGTGGTTGGTGTGAGAGCCTTTGTGGGGTGGTTGGTGTGAGAGCCTTTGTGGGGTGGTTGGTGTGCAGTAGCTGATGAACCCAGAATTAATTGATTCGTTATGAATCTGTTGTGCAGGGTTGAGAAACGGCTGTTCTCACGACTGGCCAAGCGCAGCCTCTACGACAGCTTCAAGCGGGTAGCCCAGCATCTGGGGCACAGCGACCTGCTGCAGGCCCCATCCTACCACCGCAGCAAGATGGCCGCCCAGGACTTCCAGACTGCCAAGGCAGCCATGATCAACAAGTTCCAGCAGATGGGTTGTGGTTGGGTGAAGAAGCCAGTTGAGGAGGAAATGTTTTCTTAGGGAGGAATCCCATCTCTCAGCATCGCTTCCTGCACAGGGAGCCTGTGGCTTTGCTCCTGGACTGTGTTGAAACCCGGCAGCTTTGAAGATTGCTGGCTAGAATGCGCCAGCTTCGGGTGGCATGGTGTACAAACCAGAAGGTTTGGACGGAACTGGCAAGAGTTTCATGACCTCAAACATCAACACCCAAACAACCGCAGTGTGGAGTGTGAAATGTGTAGCCTGTATCTAAATATTTGCTGGGTTCTTTTTGGAAAAACTGTAACAGCCTTTATGGTTGTAAGCTTTACAGAAAGAATACTTGCAGGCTATGCACTTCTGTCAGCATTGTGTTGGGTGTTGAATTTAGCATGGCATGATGGAGTTATTGACCAGCACCAAAGTTTAGACCACACTGGATGGCCCGAGCTACTTCTTTGCCACTATTCCATTTTCTGTTGGCTTCTGAGTTTAAAAATCCCATGCTTAATGGTATGCACATCTTCATTATACTTTTTGGCACCAGAAAGTTTCCAAATTATTCACGTTTTGGTTATGTTTACACTTCAGATTTCCTGTGTTTTATTTTTATCTAAATTTGATGATGAAAAAGTGGCCAAGATAATGGGATGTAGCCAAGCGCCTCAAAGCTGCTGCCGGTGAACAAAGCAGTTGATCTGTGTGCATGGAGAAATGCTGACTGTTCGGATTCTGACCAAAGAAAAACCCTCCTCAATTTACCATAGTTGTGAGTCAGCAGTAAGGAGGCCTGGACTTGTGCTTTGTGGGTACTTCTGGCTCCTAAGTGTAGAGCTGAAATGATGTGTTCAACAACTTTCTGCCATGCATGTCAACTCTCTTGTTTTTTATTCTTTGTTTTTGTCATTTAATGATCAGAGCTGTGCGGTTGGCAAACCGCTGATGTCACGATTGGTGACAGTTGTTTTTTAAGAGGTTTCTGTTTGTTTGGTAGAATTAGCTGTGAACATTCACCCCACTGAACATCAAGGAAGTCAGAATAGGAGCATATTATCAAAGAAATTGATAATCTGTGAACTTCTTGGTTTTTGAGAAATACGTAAACATCTTGGTTATTGTGGAAACAGAGGGGTTGATGCTCATAGTTATTGCTGCCATGTTTTTGTCTTCTTTTTTTCTATTTTTAATTCTATGGAGACATTTTTTAAAATTTTTGCATTTTAAAGAGTTGATGCATTAAAAGTTGTTGGCAGATGTTTCCTTGATTTCAAAACGTTGCTTTTCATTTTTTCATTGATTCATTTTAACTTGATTCATGTAGCATCATCCTTAACACTTGAAGAACTTACATTGGCATGGCTACTGGTACCTGTTCCTGTACAATCATGAGTATGGGATTATGAAATTAATCCTAAGACATTGGTAGGTTGTTTTATGCTTGTTTTGTGTTGTGCTTTTAACCTACAGTAAAATAATTACTAAATGGTATTGACTGCAAAATTACAGCACTATTTTTCGTGGTGTATTTGATTTTGCCATCATGCCAGTTGTGGACAGTCATGCTGTGTCATAGGCTTTCATGATGTGCCATTGACATCCTTGCTGTGTCATGCTATGTACATCCATGTTGTCATGTCATACGCAGTCATGCCATGTCATAGAAGTCATTCTGTGTTTTGGTCAGCCATGCTGTCATTGACATTTATGCTGTCACAACGTGGACAGCCATGTTGTCATTGACATTTATGCTGACACAACGTGGACAGCCATGCTGCCATTGACATTTATGCTGTCACAACGTAGACAGCCATGCTGTCATTGACATTTATGCTGTCACAACGTGGTCAGCCATGCTGTCATTGACATGTATGCTGTCACAACGTGGTCAGCCATGCTGTCATTGACATGTATGCTGTCACAACGTGGTCAGCCATGCTGTCATTGACATGTATGCTGTCACAACGTGGTCAGCCATGCTGTCATTGACATTTATGCTGTCACAACGTGGTCAGCCATGCTGTCATTGACATTTATGCTGTCACAACGTGGACAGCCATGCTGTCATTGACATTTATGCTGTCACAACGTGGACAGCCATGCTGTCATTGACATTTATGCTGTCACAACGTGGTCAGCCATGCTGTCATTGACATTTATGCTGTCACAACGTGGTCAGCCATGCTTTGTGATGGGCATTCCATGCTGTGTCATGTCTTGCCCGTTTGTGCAGTCTTGCTGTGTCATGTTGGTGTGCTGTTATTTCATGGACCGTCATGCTGTCATGTCATTGACATTTCTGTCATGTCATAGGCATACATGCCATGTCATGTGAACACTCATGCATATTGATTATGGACATTCATGCTGTGATGGGAACATTCATGTTGTGACATGGATATCCATGCTGTCATGGCTGTTGATGCTGTGTGATTTGAACTTTCATGCTGTGACATGAACATTCCTGCTGTCGTGGACATTCATGCCGTGACATGGACATTCATTCTGTGGCATGTGTGTTCCTGTGGTGTGGAGGATGTTCATGTTGCGTCATGGATATCCATGCTGTGTCAGGGATGTTCATGCTAAGTTGTGAACAGTTGTACAGTCTCTGTCATGGACATCATACTGTGCCATGAACAATTGTGTTGTGTCATGGACATTATGCTGTGTTATGAACATTTGTGCACTGTCATGGACATTATGCCATCATGGACATTGATGCCTTGTCATGGACATTGATGCTGTGACATGGACATTCATTCTATGGCATGTGTTCATGTGGTGTGGAGGATGTTCATGTTGTGTCATGGATATCCATGCTGTGTCAGGGATGTTCATGCTGTGCCATGAATGTTCCTGCTGTGTTGTGAACAATAGTACAGTTTCTGTCATGGACATCATACTGTGCCATGAACATTTGTGTTGTGTCATGGACATTATGCTGTGCCATGAACATTTGTGCACTGTTGTGTCATGGACATTATGCTGTCATGGGCATTCATGCTGGGTCATGGACATTTATACCTGCACCATTTCATGTCCCATCTTCAGTCACCCATGAGCAATTTTTTGGAAGATAAAAGAATTGTTTGTTTCAAACCAATGTTGGGCAGGACGTGAATCACAGACTTAGTGGAATAACTTCACTGATGTCTGTGAACAGTTGACCTTTGCATGGTTGCTGTGGTAGCTTAGTTCTCCCGGTGACGTATTGTGAGAAGCTTGAACTGAAGATAAAGAGCTGGTGTTTCCTTTTCCATCAGGAACGTGAACAACAAACAAAACCCATGAGAAAACCCCAAGTTATCACCATGTGAAAGTAGTGCATGCGACCTTGTGATGCTTTGAAAAAAGCTGAATTGTTGGCAAGGCCTTGTGCAACCTGACTCAGTAATGAGGGGCTGAAAGGGTGCCCACTGTTGTCAGTCCAACCCATGGTTAGCACTTTAAAAAACAATCAGTAGTGGGGTTTGGGTGTTTGTTTTGTTGTTCCTGTTGTGATGGACAAGGAAAGAACTGAAATACTATTCATTAAACTGTGTGTATTTGAAGCTTGATTTCATGTGCAGTTCATTGTGCGGTGATTGTGTTTTGACCCCAACACTACAATGCAGTGCCTGTTGTGTTGATGTCAGCAGTCTGTGTGCTTGTGTGCACACTGTATCTACTGAGTTGATACCACGTCTTTGTGAATCGGATTTATGTATATCGCTGGTATTTGTTGTGTTGACATCGGCATGTCTGTACTTTCTGTTTGTAATATCAGCATGTCTTTGTGCTTCATGTTTGTGTCCAGTGCTGTCTTCTGTGTTGATATTGGCATGTCTGTGTGCTTCGTGTTTCATGTTTGAATCTGCTGTGTTGATATCAGTGTCTTTATGTTTTATGTTTGCGTGGAGTGTTGTGGTGACATCAACAAGTCGTTTTGCTCCATGTTTGTGTGTATTACTGTGACTACTGTGTGACATCAACATGTCTGTGCTTTGTGTTTGTGAGTATTGCTGTGGCTTTGTGTTTGCGAGTATTGCTGTGACTACTGTGTTAACATCAATATTTGTGTTTGAATGAGCCGTTTCTTTAAATTGGAGTATATAACCCATTACAAAGCAAAGAATCAATACATAGTAAAAACAAACTTGCATGAGCACTTGTGCATGAATGCACACACACACACCCACACTTAGTGGATGGCTTGAAGAGGCAAGATTTCAGTGATCATTTGAAAGATGCAAGCATGTTGGTGTTTGATGACCTAACATCAATGGACCTTTGTATGTATTGCTGTTACTACTGTGTTGACATCAACATGCTTCTGTGTGCATTGTTCTATCAGTTGTTTGTGCTTCATGTTTGCGCACAATTCTGTATCTGCTGTTTGTGCTTCACGTTTTTATACGGTGCTCTTTGTACAGTGGTGGTCAAGAGGGTGCTCATGCTTCATGTTTGTGTGCATTAATATGTCTCTCCGTATCAGTGTGTATTTGCTTTTTAGGGTCATGTTGCTTGATGTACATTGTAGGTGGAGAGGGTGTCTTCAGTTTCCTGTTTTAGAAACATTTCCTTGGTATTCCCAGGCAAAAGAACCTCCGACAAAGACCACCCCTCGTTGGAGGCCAGGTTTGTTGCACTTGCAGGGTCAGTGTCCGTTCCTACAGTACAGTCAAACTACAGGTAGATAGCCATCTGCTTGTTGCGCTTGGCAGACAGATAAAAAGGGTTGGGAGCAATATGGAGTTGGAAACACTACAGTGATTTCAGCTGTTACTGCCAAAATGCAATGCCTTCTGCTTTGTGGAGTGTGCCTGTCGGCTGGTTCCAGAGGCGGAGATAGCATTGCAGAATGTGTGCCCCAGTTTTGTTTGTCTTGTCAAGGGCGTTACGTCATGAACCAACCTTTTTCTGCTCCACATTGCAAAGAGGCAACCAGCCTGGTTGTGCCACCGTGCAAGAGCTCTAAAGCATGGCAACAAAATGTTTCTGCTGTGTGCCTTTTGTTAGAAGCATGGCAACAAAATGTTTTTGCTGTGTACCCGTTGTTAGAAGCAGATGGAGATGTTTGTATGCTGTTTTTTGTTGTTGTTTTCGGTCAGTGTGCCTCTTCCTTTGGGATCTAGGAAATGCTACAGTTGTAACAGTTTGGCTGTTTGCCAAGGGCAGTGGGTTCATTTTCATAGACACTCTGATGTAGCCCATACTGAAAAGCTGATTGGTTAAGGAGGAATCTGTTCATTGTGTGAAATAATCTGTACATTTTCAGGACTTTTTTCAGTCTAGCATTGGGGTAGCCACTCCTGCAGTCAATGGTAACTTGTTCGCAAGTGTCTGTGAAGTTGTATGCATCTCCCATTGCTGTCCCCGAAGTCCTCCCTTTGAGTTTTTCTCTTGTGAAGCTGTACGTATCGCCCATGGCTGTCCCCCAAGTTTTTCTCTTATGAAGCTGGAATATCGTCCAATTAAAACGTCCCCCCCTTTTTTGGGTGTCCCGTTGCTGTCTGTCCCCAAGTTTTTCTCTTGTGAAGCTGTACACATTGCTGTCCCCCAAGTTTTTCTCTTGTGAAGCTGTACACATTGCTGTCCTGCAAGTTTTTCTCTTGTGAAGCTGTACACATTGCTGTCCCCCAAGTACTCCCTTTGAGTTTTTCTCCTGTTGTGTGCCATATAAAGCCAAAGTTGAATTGTGATATGACAGTTGCTCTGCTCATGCTTTGCTTTTGATTTGTATTCTTTTCTAACAGTATATATATATCCCTTGACATCAGTTACCTTTTGATGGCCCTGTGTGATTGTCAGGCTGTTGAAAACCCAATGGCTGACTAACAGAAACACAAGTTATTGGATTAAAACACTTCTAGGAAGGACATGAAACAATGACCCAGCCAGTGTAAGGGTGATATACATGGGAGAATGTTGCCCTTGTGTGTGGTAACATAAGGTGGGTGATATACATGGGAAAATGTTGCCCTCGTGTGTGGTAACGTAAGGTGGGTGATATATATGGGAAAATGCTGCCCAAGTGTGTGGTAACATAAGGTAGGTGATATATATGGCAAAATGTTGCCCTCGTGTGTGGTAACATAAGGTGGGTGATATATATGGCAAAATGTTGCCCAAGTGTATGGCAACATAAGGTGGGTGATATATATATATATATATCAAAATGTTGCCCAAGTGTGTACATGTGGTAACATAAGGTGGGTGATATATATATATGGCAAAATGTTGCCCAAGTGTGGTAACATAAGGTGGGTGATATATATATATATATGGGAAAATGCTGCCCAAGTGTGTGGTAACATAAGGTGGGTGATATACATGGGAAAATGTTGCCCAATTGTGTGGTAACATAAGGTGGGTGATATATATGGGTAAACATTGCCAGAGTGTTTGGTAACATAAGGTGGGTGATATATATATATGGAAAAACATTGCCGGAGTGTGTATTAACATAAGGTGGGTGATATATATGGGAACATGTTGCCAGAGAGTGTGGTAACATAAGGTGTGCAACATAAGGTAGGCAATCTAATTATATGGGGAAATGTTGCCTGAGTGGTATATAAGGAGATGTGTAGATGGCTGGTGTATCTGGAGATGCATGGCAGGGTGTTTCATTGATCCATTAAATCATGCATGATTAGAATACCGGATTTTGTAAAGGTGTTTCATTTTGAACTGAAATGCTGCCTGAATAAATACAGAGCTGTAATAGAAACATCTGCAAAAGAGATACAAAAGCACACAACTGGATGTGTTTGTTAAAGTATAAGGGTTGAATATACTTCGGTGTGCTGATTTTAGTGAATGACAGCCAAAAGGAAAGAAAAGTGTTCATGTTGAAATTACTTTATGGTAAATCAGGCAAAAGAAGAACAAATCCTTAAAGTGCTTTGCGAGAAATCTGATGAAGAAAAATGAAAAGTGTTTTCACTCATCTCAGTTTAAAATGAAATGGCTGTTTTGCAGTTGGTGCCTCAGTTTCAATGAATCATTTGCTTATTTCTTATTTTTCTGTAGTGGCTTGTAAATTGTTAATGAATGTATTGGTAGTGGCTTGTAAATTGTTAATGAATGTATTGGTAGTGGCACTGAAACGCTTGGGTTCAGTGAGTATGCTTTCTTCTTTATCATAAATCACTAACTGAAAATCTTGGGTTCAGTGGATACCTTTTTTTATTTTTTTTATTATTGTAAATCAGTCATTTTAATTAAAATTTAAAGCAGAGTAATGGCATTGAAAAGGTGAAAAAGGATGGCTATGCTTTCTTTGGACAGTAAATCATATTAAAGTACATGCCCCATAATCTGGCTTCACAGAGAGTGAATGAGTGAGAGGAATGCGGAGCTTGAAAATTAGAAAATATTAACAATTTAACCATACATCTTTAAGTTCAACACACATGTAACAAGTCTTCAGTAACAAACCTTTTGGTTTATCCTATAAGTTTTGTTTTTGGTTTTAATCCTAGATGAACAAACATTTCAGAATACATCATATGGATGAGAAAGCTAAAAGAATTAGTTTCCTCTTGTGCAGTGCATCACCCAGACAGAAATCAGTCTGATTATGAAATGAGTCCCCAGTAGGCTGCCCTGCCAGTGACACAGTAATATAATGAGGGTAGCCAGTGACACAGTAATATAACAGGGCTGTCAGTGACACAGTAATATAACAGAGGGTGGCGAGTGACACAGTAATATGAAAAAATATAACGGAGGGTACCCAGTAACACATTAATATAACAGAGGGCTGCCAGTGACACAGTAATATAACAGAAGGTAGCCAGTGATACAGTAACATAACAAGCCAGTGACACAGTAGTGTAACAGAGGGCTGCCAGTGACAGCAATATAACAAGCCAGTGATACCGTAATGTAACGGAGGGCTGCCAGTGACACAGTAATATAACAGAGGGCAGCTAGTGACACAGTGATATAACAAGCCAGCAACACAGTAATATAACAGAGGGCAGCCAGTGACACAGTAATATAACAAGCCACTGACACAGTAATATAACAGAGGGCAGCCAGTGACACAGTAATATAACAAGCCAGTGACACAGTAACAGAGGGCAGCCAGTGACACAGTAATATAACAAGCCAGTGACACAGTAACAGACAGCCAGTGACACAGTAATATGAACAAGCCAGTGACACAGTAATATAACAGAGGGCAGCCAGTGACACAGTAATATAACAAGCCAGTGACACAGTAATATAACAGGGGGCAGCCAGTGACACAGTAATATAACAGGGGGCAGCCAGTGACACAGTAATATAACAAGCCGGTGACACAGTAATGTAACAGAGGGCAGCCAGCGACATAGTAATATAACAGAAGGCAGCCGAATTATTAAAAAAATCAACAAGTTTTCACACAGTAGCTTCCCACATGCCATTTTCAAATGTTTTATTGTGTCATCTTTGTATGCTTGATTTTGTACAAAACATGTTCTCTCTCTTATTCCTACACTTTTCATTTTATTCACACACATTTATGCTTACAAATTCTGTACACACATGCTCCAATTTCATCCATCCATCAACACACACACACACACACACACACACACACACCCCTGCTCTGATCTCATCTACACACACACACACACAAGCTCCAATCTCATCCACACACACACACACACACACACACACACACACACACACACAGGCTCCAGTCTCATACATACACACATACATGCTCCAATCTCACACACATACACAGGCTCCCATCTCATCCATCTACATGCACACAGACACACACACATACTCTGATCTCAACCATACAAAAACATGCACAGAATGGGTTGACTGCTACAAGAGCCTGATGTAGTTGGCAGGGAAGATGCCCACACGTCCCCCAATCCTGCCCTCCCACCAGTCGTCGTCCTTGAGTGTGCGTGTCAACACTTCAATCTCATCACCTGAAACAATACCTCAGTCTGCTCACCTTAACACCTCACTCTGCTCGCCTTAAACATCACTTTGTTCACCTTAACCCCTTGACTGCCATGATGTTACTTGAAAACGACTAATAAAAGTGCGAGATTTGAAACCCTTAAGCCCTTCTGTTTTCTTTTTCTCACTAGCATGTGAAAGGACTTTCATAATTACATACAGCAATAAAAGTAGATGTTATAAGACGGGAAAATATACTGTTTGCGGGCGCGTCTGTGCACATTTCAGACCAGAATTTTGCAGGCTGCGGCAGTGAAGGGGTTAAACACCACATCACTCTGCTCACCTAAAACAACACCTCAGTCTGCTCACCTTAAGCAACATCTGACACTGTTCACCTTAAACCCCTCACTCTGCTCACCTAAAACTTTACCTCAGTGTTTGCATTGAAACACCTCAAACAACCTGACCGGGTCATTTGAAACATGACGCTAGAAAGAGACACAGAGAGTGGAAAAGTGAATGAAAGGGTGGTGGAGCTGACTCAAAGTCTTCACAGCAGCTCTCACCCACAGTGGGATGCTATTCAAGTTACAGGTAAATCGACACCAGGCTGAGTACACCACAACAACGTAAAACGTGCAAAGTGTGCCTGGATACAAACGGGAGCAGAAACGTAAGTATTAAAGCAAGGAGAGCAACTGGGAGAGAGTTGAAGCAAAGCAGTAAAAAGAAACGGGCTTAGTGGCTCTCCTTTTAACACCACCACCTGGGGGTTCACAACAGCAATGCATTTCCATGCACATCTTTATAGACTGTTAGATCATTGATTGCACTGCGGCTTTGGCTGAAACACTATAAAGGCACACGGACGTCTCAGCAAAGGGAAACAACCCAAAAGGAGGTGGAAAGGGACACAAACAATTTGCTTGGTAACTGACCTGTTGAGAAGGAGAGGTCGCAGGCGAGTTGAGCATGGTAGGGGAACAGTGCCACAGCGTGGGCGGGTGAGTGCATGGCGGGTGTGGCCACTTCGGTACTTGTCATGGGCATGGCTGAGAAAGCAGTGAGCGCTGACCCGTGAAACACATCTGGCATGCTGCGTCTCCTTGGGTCACCTGCACGGAAAAGTGGTATTGGTGACAAAACATGGTTGATGTCGGTGACAGCGAAAAGTGACGTCAGTGGCACCTAACACCAATGTCTGTGATGTCAGTGACAGAGAAAAAATGGTGTCAGTGACAGAAAAAAGTGATGTCAGAGACAAAGAAAAAGCAGTATTAATGACCAAAAAAATTGATGTGTAACAGAAAAATGTGATTGATGTCAATGACAGAAGGAAAAAAGTGATGTCAATGACAGAGGGAAAAAAGGGCTGTCAATGACCACTGACAGAAAAGTAACACCAACGACGGATCTTTCAGGAGAGGGGTCTTTCTGACAAAACAATCTAAAGTGGAGGTTGTGCTGTTTGGTGAACTGGCATTTTAACACCAAGTGACCCCAACCAAGGAGGCAGGGTGGAGGGGGGGTACAGAAGTGGGTGACTGTGGCAGGGGGCAGGGTGGAGGGAGGTACAGAAGTGGGTGAGTGTGGCAGGGTGGAGGGAGGGTACAGAAGTGGGTGAGTGTGACAGGGGGCAGGGTGGAGGGAGGGGACAGAAGTGGGTGAGTGTGGCAGGGTGGAGGGAGGTACAGAAGTGGGTGAGTGTGGCAGGGTGGAGGGAGGTACAGAAGTGGGTGAGTGTGCAGGGGGCAGGTGGAGGAGGGTACAGAAGTGGGTGAGTGGGCAGGGTGGAGGGAGGTACAGAAGGGGTGGGTGCAGTGTGGCAGGGTGGAGGGAGGGTACAGAAGTGGGTGAGTGTGACAGGGGCAGGTGGAGGGAGGGTACAGAGTGGGTGAGTGTGACAGGGGCAGGGTGGAGGGAGGGTACAGCAGTGGGTGAGTGTGACAGGGGGCAGGGTGGAGGGAGGGTACAGCAGTGGGTGAGTGTGACAGGGGCAGGGTGGAGGGAGGGTACAGAAGTGGGTGAGTGTGACAGGGGCAGGGTGGAGGGAGGGTACAGAGTGGGTGATGGGCAGGGGGCAGGGTGGAGGGAGGGTACAGCAGTGGGTGAGTAGGGGCAGGGGGCAGGGGTGTGGGGAGGGAGGTACAGGTGGGTGATGGGGCAGGGGGGGGTGGAGGGAGGTACAGAAGTGGGTGAGGTGACAGGGGCAGGGTGGTGGGAGGGTACAGAAGTGGGTGAGTGTGACAGGGGGCAGGGTGGAGGGAGGGTACAGAAGTGGGTGAGTGTGACAGGGGGCAGGGTGGAGGGAGGGTACAGAAGTGGGTGAGTGTGGCAGGGGGGTGGAGGGAGGGTACAGAAGTGGGTGAGTGTGGCAGGGTGGAGGGAGGGTACAGAAGTGGGTGAGTGGGGGACAGGGGGCAGGGTGGAGGGAGGGTACAGAAGTGGGTGAGTGTGACAGGGGGCAGGGTGGAGGGAGGGTACAGAAGTGGGTGAGTGTGACAGGGGGCAGGGTGGAGGGAGGGTACAGAAGTGGGTGAGTGTGACAGGGGGCAGGGTGGAGGGAGGGTACAGAAGTGGGTGAGTGTGACAGGGGGCAGGGTGGAGGGAGGGTACAGAAGTGGGTGAGTGTGAGGGGGCAGGGTGGAGGGAGGGTACAGAAGTGGGTGAGTGTGACAGGGGGCAGGGTGGAGGGAGGGTACAGAAGTGGGTGAGTGTGACAGGGGGCAGGGTGGAGGGAGGGTACAGAAGTGGGTGAGTGTGACAGGGGGCAGGGTGGAGGGAGGGTACAGAAGTGGGTGAGTGTGGCAGGGTGGAGGGAGGGTACAGAAGTGGGTGAGTGTGGCAGGGTGGAGGGAGGGGACAGAAGTGGGTGAGTGTGACAGGGGGCAGGGTGGAGGGAGGGTACAGAAGTGGGTGAGTGTGACAGGGGGCAGGGTGGAGGGAGGGTACAGAAGTGGGTGAGTGTGGGGACAGGGGGTGGAGGGTAGGGTACAGAAGTGGGTGAGTGTGGGGGATGGAGGGAGGGTACAGAAGTGGGTGAGTGGGGCAGGGGGAGGGAGGGTAGAAGGGGGGGGGGGACAGGGGGAGGAGGGTGAATGGTGGTGTGCAGGGGCGGGTGGGAGTCGGGGAGGGAATGGGAAGGACAGAAGCAGGGAATCTGGTACTCCATGCAGTGCCAACAAATCCCCCCCCCCCACATCCCATTGATCACTTCCTTAGAATTGAAAATTTTAAAACCCCACAAAAGAACCCACACATCTGGAAGGTAGGGGAGACTACCAGCTGGAAGAGAAGGTGATCTGGGGAAGGGAAGGGAGAGTACTCACTGGATGAGGTGGTGGTGGTGCGAGTGACGGTGTGCACTTCTTTGGCACGACGGCTGTGGTCTTGGGAGGGGGCTGTCCTGCCGCCAGAGGCTGAAAACGCTGACACGTTTCTTGAGACCGTCGTTTTTGTTGTTGTAGACCTCTGACGAAATGATGAGCCAGACTTCTGCTCACTGGACTTGCCTCTGGAGAAACTCTGAAATGAAGTTAGCCATCAAATCTGCAATGTATTCAAGTCTAAATGACTTCTTTTTTACTGGAGAATGTACAGCCAGTCTCTCAGATAACAAGAAACCAGTCCGTTTTTGTGCCATGTTAGTAAATGGCATATGACTTGTGGATCTAATGTTATTTAGAATATTACTCTTTCAAAATGCATTGCCAGTCACTCATTATTCCCCTCTTAACTCAAACAACCACCCCCAGTCCTTGTTTGTACTGACAGATAACCACCCTCAGTCCTTGTTTGTACTGACAACCACCCTCAGTCCTTGTTTGTACTGACAGACAACCACCCTCAGCCCTTGTTTGTACTGACAGACAACCACCCTCAGTCCTTGTTTGTACTGACAGACAACCACCTTCAGTCTCTATGTTTGTACTGACAGACAACCACCCTCAGTCCTTGTTTGTACTGACAGACAACCACCCTCAGCCCTTGTTTTTACTGACAGACAACCACCCTCAGTCCTTGTTTGTACTGACAGACAACCACCCTCAGCCCTTGTTTGTACTGACAGACAAACCCCCCCCTCAGAACCATCGCCTTGTTTGTACTGACAGACAACCACCCTCAGTCCTTGTGTTGGTACTGACAACCACCCTCAGTCCTTGTTTGTACTGACAGACAACCACCTTCAGTCTCTATGTTTGTACTGACAGACAACCACCTTCAGTCTCTATGTTTGTACTGACAGACAACCACCCTCAGTCCTTGTGTTTGTACTGACAGACAACCACCTTCAGTCCTTGTTTGTACTGACAGACAACCACCTTCAGTCTCTATGTTTGTACTGACAGACAACCACCTTCAGTCTCTATGTTTGTATTGACAGACAACCACCCTCAGTCCTTGTTTGTACTGACTGGCAAACTGAGTCCTGTGGAGTCCACAAAGCGACTGCGGGCAACATCAGCATGTTTGGCAGCCTGCTGCTTGGCCAGTTTGAGGGCCGCACGGGCCGCCAACTCCTGATGCTCCTTCATCACCCTGTACAGGGCCTCACACTCCTCAGGGGGAGAAACCTCCCCTGCCAGGATCTCGTGCGCTCGGATGTCACGCTGGTAAAATCTGCACGCATGGCAAGGAGGTAGCGGTCATTTACTGAGCGCTGCTGAGCCCCGGGACAGGAACTGCAACACAGGGAAGTCTGTCAGATCGGTGAAGCTGTAGAGGGGTGTCTAGCTAGAGGGGTCCACAGGGCATGCCCTCCACACATCCCCCCCCCCCCCAAACCATATGCACTCATTTACAACCCCCCCCCCCCGAATGGCCTCCCATCCTCCTGAACAGTTTGCAAACTTGAGATTAGATCAGATCTGCAAAATCTGAGTGATGTTCAGCCAAATCTTGGAATATTCTTTTGACTGAGAACATTTCTTTTATTGTAGATAGAAAATAAAATCACAGCTGTTTAATTCCAAAGTAAAAAGCCATGTGGAAAAAACACAAGCTAAAAAACAAACCCAAAAAAGCTCCCTGTTTAGCATTGTGGGCCAAAAACTTGATCCAGCTCCTGGGGGAACTGCTGCACCCAATAGGCTCTTTATGAAGGGAGTCACAATCTCTTTTTTCTTCTTTTCATTTTTTTTTCTCTGCATTGGATTTACTTTAAGGTCTTCCAGATCTAAATATAATGCCTCAACAACTAATTACTTCCTTGTTTTTTTTACACTTTGAGCTAAAAAAAATTAAGAGGGGAAAACAAAATATTAGAAAGTGTGATTTGCATCTCCAATGCTCACATGATTTTTTTCTTTTTCTTGTTTATCGCAAACTGTGCATAGTCACTTTAATCCTGATCAACCCCTCACCCACACTACTTACTTTCTGTTGGCGTCTTTACGTTCAATAAGAGCGCTGCCCTCGACAGAGATTCCAGCAAAGATGCCCTTGGTCTTGGAGTATGTGTAGATGGCAGCAGGGCTGCGCATGGCCACGTCACCCTCCACATTACGACCCAGGGGGCCCACAGCAATGGTGAAATTGCCACCAAGGGTCAAGTTACCTCCCTTGGAGAAAGCATCAACTGCGGCTTGTGAGTTGAGAATGATGACAAAATCAGTCACCTGTGACAGAAACAGGATGTCATCAGGACTTGTGAGTTGAAAATGATGACAAAATCAGCCACCTGTGACAGAAACAGACTGTCATCAGGACATGTGAGTTAAGAATGACAATGAAATCAGCCACCTGTGACAGAAACAGACTGTCATCAGGACTTGTGAGTTAAGAATGACAATGAAATCAGCCACCTGTGACAGAAACAGACTGTCATCAGGACTTGTGAGTTAAGAATGACAATGAAATCAGCCACCTGTGACAGAAACAGACTGTCATCAGGACATGTGAGTTAAAATGACAATGAAATCAGCCACCTGTGACAGAAACAGACTGTCATCAGGACTTGTGAGTTAAGAATGACAATGAAATCAGCCACCTGTGACAGAAACAGACTGTCATCAGGACATGTGAGTTGAAGAATGACAATGAAATCAGCCACCTGTGACAGAAACAGACTGTCATCAGGACTTGTGAGTTAAGAATGACAATGAAATCAGCCACCTGTGACAGAAACAGACTGTCATCAGGACTTGTGAGTTAAGAATGACAATGAAATCAGCCACCTGTGACAGAAACAGACTGTCATCAGGACTTGTGAGTTAAGAATGACAATGAAATCAGCCACCTGTGACAGAAACAGACTGTCATCAGGACATGTGAGTTGAAAATGACAATGAAATCAGCCACCTGTGACAGAAACAGACTGTCATCAGGACTTGTGAGTTAAGAATGACAATGAAATCAGCCACCTGTGACAGAAACAGACTGTCATCAGGACTTGTGAGTTAAGAATGACAATGAAATCAGCCACCTGTGACAGAAACAGACTGTCATCAGGACTTGTGAGTTAAGAATGACAATGAAATCAGCCACCTGTGACAGAAACAGACTGTCATCAGGACTTGTGAGTTAAGAATGACAATGAAATCAGCCACCTGTGACAGAAACAGACTGTCATCAGGACTTGTGAGTTAAGAATGACAATGAAATCAGCCACCTGTGACAGAAACAGACTGTCATCAGGACTTGTGAGTTAAGAATGACAATGAAATCAGCCACCTGTGACAGAAACAGACTGTCATCAGGACTTGTGAGTTAAGAATGACAATGAAATCAGCCACCTGTGACAGAAACAGACTGTCATCAGGACTTGTGAGTTAAGAATGACAATGAAATCAGCCACCTGTGACAGAAACAGACTGTCATCAGGACTTGTGAGTTAAGAATGACAATGAAATCAGCCACCTGTGACAGAAACAGACTGTCATCAGGACTTGTGAGTTAAGAATGACAATGAAATCAACCACCTGTAACAGAAACAGACTGTCATCAGGACTTGTGAGTTAAGAATGACAATGAAATCAACCACCTGTGACAGAAACAGACTGTCATCAGGACTTGTGAGTTAAGAATGACAATGAAATCAACCACCTGTGACAGAAACAGACTGTCATCAGGACTTGTGAGTTAAGAATGATAATGAAATCAGCCACCTGTGACAGAAACAGACTGTCATCAGGACTGAGTGGCCTCAACCATCTGTCCCAGAAACTGGAGATGGTTTCTGGTACATCTCTTCTGCAAATTCTGGACTGTGTGTGTGTTTCTGAGTGAATGAGTGTGGTGGGGACGGGGAGAGGGGAATGAGTACATACTACATATATATTTCATGTCTCACTGTCTTTGAGAGACAGACAAACAGAGATGGAGAGAGAGAGAGAGAGAGAGAGAGAGAGAGAGAGAGAGGGATGAAAGTACCCCTGACAGTGTCCTCAAGTACCTCCATGCCGACTTCAAAGCCTCCACCCAGCCCTGCCAGACCAATTGCAGATGGTGCTGACCAGCCTGAAAGTGAAGGACACTTTACAGCCTCAAAGTGAAGGACACTTTACAGACTGAAAGTGAAGGACACTTTACAGCCTGAAAGTGAAGGACACTTTACAGCCTGAAAGTGAAGAACACTTTACAGCCTGAAATGAAGGACACTTTACAGCCTGAAATTGAAGAACCATTTACAGCCTGAAAGTGAAGAACACTTTACAGCCTGAAACTGAAGAACACGTTACAGCCTGAAACTGAAGAACAATTTACAGCCTGAAATTGAAGAACACTTTACAGCCTGAAATTGAAGAACACTTTACAGCCTGAAATTGAAGGACACTTTACAGCCTGAAATTGAAGAACACTTTACAGCCTGAAATTGAAGGACACTTTACACATTTCCTTTCTCCTGTAAACGCTATTTTAATAACACCATAGGGGCTTTTAAAAATTAAAAGCATTGAATTACTTTACACAGCTTATAAAGTAAACTGCTTTATTTTTTTACTGTGCATATTAATTCACACAAATTGAGATATTAAAACATACTACCTTCGGTCATCCCAGGGTCACACCAACCCCAGCCATTATGGTCACACCAACCCCAGCCATTATGGATGGTCACACCAACCCCAGCCATTATGGTCACACCAACCCCAGCCATTATGGATGGTCACACCAACCCCAGCCATTATGGTCACACCAACCCCAGCCATTATGGATGGTCACACCAACCCCAGCCATTATGGTCACACCAACCCCAGCCATTATGGATGGTCACACCAACCCCAGCCATTATGGTCACACCAACCCCAGTCATTATGGATGGTCACACCAACCCAGCCATTATGGTCACACCAACCCCCAGCCATTCTGGATGGTCACACCAACCCCAGCCATTATGGTCACACCAACCCCAGCCATTATGGATGGTCACACCAACCCCAGCCATTATGGTCACACCAACCCCAGCCATTATGGATGGTCACACCAACCCCAGCCATTATGGTCACACCAACCCCAGCCATTATGGATGGTCACACCAACCCAGCCATTATGGTCACACCAACCCCCAGCCATTCTGGATGGTCACACCAACCCCCAGCCATTATGGTCACACCAACCCAACCATTATGGTCACACCAACCCCCAGCCATTATGGTCACACCAACCCCCAGCCATTATGGTCACACCAAACCCCAGCCATTATGGATGGTCACACCAACCCCCTGCCATTATGGTCACACCAACCCAGCCATTATGGATGGTCACACCAACACCAGCCATTATGGATGGCCATACTAAGTGCTAATTCTGCAAACAAAATCTGTAAGGTGTATCAATTTCTGAAGAAGTAATTGATAATGTTAATTTATGTTCTGTATAACAAATATGCAGATAAAAAGTGTATTTTACACAAAATGCAATCATGTGGTGCAAAAGCTTTGATATTAACACATGCGCACATACATGTGACTGTTTTGAATTATACAAATAATATATATATAAGTAGCTATTGTTCTTCAACTGTAAAGTGCCTATGGCCATAGGGTAGGTGCTGTATAAATGTCCCATTATTATTGCTGTTATTATCAGGAATCATCATCATTATTACACACCTTCACTGTAATCCAGCTCATCCCTGAGCTTGGCGATGACGATGCCACTGCCACCCCTGGCTGTCACAAGGAATCCAGCCTTGAAGACTGTCAGGATGGCCAAACCTCGCGCCTTGGCTAAGATGCCAACTGAAGGAAAGACAGCAAAAGTCTCAACCACTACTCTGTGAAGCAAAGGGGAAGTCAAAGAAGGGAAGGACATTAAAGAAACGGAAAAAAGAAAAAAAGAATACACAAGAAAAATTCATAATGTGGCTGAACAATTCATAATTCCAGCGCTTTGAGCCGCAGGGTAGGCGCTTTACAAATGTCCATTATTATTATTATTAATGTAAACAATCACAAGTATTACTATTAGTACATGTATGTCAATATAATCTAAAGAAATGACACTGATAAACAATCCAGTCTGAAATTTTGCTATAACTGTGAGTTCTTGCAAGCCTCATTTCCAGCATTAAGCATGATCATTTTGCATCTGATCCCTCTCCCACCACTAGGCCTTCGTCTTACTAGCTGTTTCTCTACTGTTCTTACCTGCTTCCAAACCCAGAGGCTATAAATACATAATGACCCCCACCAGTGACCACCATCAGTGGTCCCACTGACCCAAACAGTTCCATCTCTCATGTACGCAGTTTCAATGTGCAAACTCAAATTTGGGAACCATATGAATTTTTGTCGGTATGACACACACTCAAACCAGTGGGTTAAAAAAGAAAAAGAAAAATATTAACAGTGGTAAATAAATGGCCTAGTGAAAGGTACATCAGGGTGTCTGCACTCATGACCCTGACCTGTGACCTTGTGTAGTGACAGCAACCTGCATTCCATGTCAAACCAGCACATATCCGCCAGCATCTTCTTCCATTAGAAGTAGTCATCATCGTTTGGATTATTCTGCTGCTAGTACTTTTATGCATTATTTGCATATTTCCATTCTAATGGCCACTAGGCCTTCAACAGATGAACATGGGGTAGTTGCTCAATGATCTTCAGGCATGCAGCTCATACGAAGATGAGACAAGACACTGAGGAGTCTGTAAAAATGTTGACTTGGGAACAGAAAAAAATAGACCATCACCCTGTTATGCCCAGGGTGGGACCAGGGTCACTGGATTTAGAGTGCAGCGTGCTGACCACCCAGCCACAGACTCCTGTATCAGGATTTAGAGTGCAGCAGGCTGACCACCCAGCCACAGACTCCTGTATCAGGATTTAGAGTGCAGCAGGCTGACCACCCAGCCACAAACTACTGTATCAGGATTTACAACTGACTTGGGGGTGGGAAAGGGGGCCAGTTTCTCAGGCTAATTCCATTTTGTCCTGCTCCCACAACTTTTTCTCATCGTTCATTATCCAGAATAATTATTCCACAGCTCAAGGTCACATGAGTCTTGCAGATTCTTCTTCAACACTTTAACAACATATTGATTGACCATTCTGCAAATAATGTCACAGTAAAAATTCCACCAGGTTTTCAACTGCAAAGGTTGGCATGTAGAAACTCATAAAGTGATTCTAATGTTTAGTACCATAAAAAATAATAATCACAAAACGTTGGATTACTGAAGATCTGTTAAAAAGAACATAACAAGATAAGTCAGTCTTTCACAAGTTTCAGAGTTCCTTTACAAGTTTATTTTATGATGCACTCGTGCCAGTAAATTGGATTTTACAGTACTTACTATTTTAAAGGCTTACTGGGCATAAACAGACAAAGGGGTGCCAACTGTAGAGATGAACACACAAAAATCTACATGGTGGTGGACAGCAACAACAAAAACTGGCATGCACACACACATTTTTAAAGCAGCAGAAGGCCTGGCTGGGCTTACCGGGGATGAGCTTGTCTGGACCGGCTTTAGCGTTGGGCATGGTGAACTCACGCAGGATCTTGGCCGCTTTCTTGGCCTCAGACTTGAGACTGTGAGGTATGGGAGTGTTGACCATGGTGCTGTTTGTTTACACTGCCAACAAATGGTGGATCAGTAGGGGGAGAAAAAACACACTAAAATGTGTTATGTCAGCTGGACAACTGATATATATATATATATATATGCTCCATAACTGACACCTGCTGGATCCAACTTGCATCAGCTGGACAACTGATACATGTCATATCTAACTTGTATCAGCCAGACAACTGATACACAGGACAACAGATACGTGTCAGATCTAACTTAAATGATACCTGTTAAAACTAACTTGCATCAGCTGGACAATGGATACCTGCCAGACAACTAATACATGCCAGTTCTAACTTGTATCAGCTGAACAACAGATACATGTTGGATCTAAGTTGTATCAGCTTCACAACTGATACATGAGGTATAACTGATACATGCCAGATCTAACTTGCATAAGCTGGACAATGGACACATGTGGGATCTCCCTTGCATCAGCTTGACAACTGACCCATGCTGTGTATCTAACTAACATCAGCTGAACAACCTATACATGTTGGATCTAACTTGTATCAGCTTCACAACAGATACATGCAGTATAACTGATACATGCCAGATCTAACTAGCATCAGCCAGACAACTGATACATGCCAGACAACTGATACATGCTGGATCTAACTTGCATCAGCTGAACAACTGATACATGCTGGACATACATGTCTACTCTAACTAACATCAGCTGGACAACTGATATATGTCGGATCTAACTTGCTGTACAATGGATACATGTCGGATATCCTTTGCATCAGCTGGACAACTGATACATGTTGGATCTAACTAACATCAGCTGGACAACTGATGCATGTCAGATCTAACTAACATCAGCTGGACAACTGATACATGTTGGATCTAACTAACATCAGCTGGACAACTGATGCATGTTGGATCTAACTAATATCAGCTGGACAAGTGATACATGTTGGATCTAACTAACATATGCTGGACAAGTGATACATGTCGGATCTAACTAACATCAGCTGGACAACTGATATATGTCAGATCTAGCTTGCATCAGCTGGACAACTGATACATGTTGGATCTAACTAACATGAACTGGACAATTGATACATGTCGGATCTAACTAACATCAGCTGGACAACTGATACATGTCAGATCTAACTTGCATCAGCTGGACAACTGGTACATGCTGAACAACTGATACATGTCAGGTCTAACTAACATCAGCTGGATAACTGATACATCTCGGATCTAACTAACATCAGCTGAACAAGTGATACATGTCAGATCTAACTTGCATCAGCTGGACAACTGATACATGTCGGATCTAACTAACATCAGCTGGACAACTGATACATGTCAGATCTAACTTGAATCAGCTGGACAACTGACACATGCCAGACAACTGATACATGCCAGATCTAACTTGCATAAGCTGTACAAGGGATACATGTTGGATCTCCATTGCATCAGCTTGACAACTGATACATGCTGTGTAACTGATATATATGCTGGATCTAACTTGCATCAGCTGGATAACTGATACATGCCAGACAACTGATACACATCAGATCTAACATCAGTTGGACAACAGATACATGCCGGATCTAACTTGTATGAGCTTGACAACTGATATATGTGGTACAACTGATAGATGTCTAATCTATCAGTTGTACCACATATATCAGTTGTCAAGCTCACCAGATATAACTTGCATCAGCCGGACAACTGATACATGCCGGATCTAACTTGCATCAGCTGGACAACGGATACATGCTGGATCTAACTTGCATCAGCTTGACAACTGATATATGCTGTATAACTGATACATGCTGGATCTAACTTGCATCAGCTTAACAACTGATATGCCATTTAACTGATACATGCTGGATCAAACTTGCATCAGCTAGACAATGGATATATATATATATATATATGCCAGATATAACTTGCATCAGCTGGACAACGGATACAGGTTGGATCTAACTTGCATCAGCTTGACAACTGATACATGCATACCACTTACCAGACACCCAAGGACATTATGCCCCACATCAACAAGTTTGATACAGGGAGCTGGTTTGGCTGAGTGGTAAGGCATTATGCCAGTAAGCTGAGGGGCCTCAGTTCAAATCTGCTTCAGCTCTCCTTTCTCTCCAAAGTTTTGATTTGTGGACACTGTCTTGTGACTTTGTCCATCATAATTAATGAAATATTAAAATGGCTCTCATTCAGTCATTGCTGCCCATCTTAATGCAGGAGTCATACTGGTGGTGACAGTGTAGCGATAGTCATATAATCTCCCTCTTCCCCCACCTCCACACCCCCTTCCTAATAAGCCTTATGGATTCTGTGGATGTTAAGCATCATGTTTACTACACAGTTTACTTGTTTGTTATCTTTGTTAGGTGTGTGCTGGTGTATTTGTGTCTGAGCACTGATGTTAAAAATAACCTGTGTAGTCCTGTGTACCAGCACCTCATGAAGTTTAGGAGAATGTGTTCTTGTCAGTAAGTGAGTAACACAGTGTAAGGTAGCTGTTGGTTTTGAGACAGATGTGATAGGAATAGTTGACACAACCCCATTTTCTGTCCATTGGGAACAGGAGGTCTTAACTTCTTGGCACTTTCTTAGTGCATCCTGTGGAACCCTCTAGGCATAAGTTTAGTGCATCCTTTTCAGTTAGAACTGAACTGGGTCAAACTCAAACTCAGTCAAGCAATATAATATAATATAATGTAAATTCCCTGTTACACTCACAACATCAATCATTGTAGATCTCCAAAAAGTAAAACTGAAAGCTAAAGTAAAGGTGGCTGGAAAAAAACATGGAATGGTGGAAGAAGAATCTCATGCTCAATGGCCTGTGTGGTTAACCTGGCATTAAGAATAAGATTATAAGAAGCAACAACTTATTTAGAATGTGAAGGGACAAAAATAGAGCTTGATCACTTTACCTAAATCAGCAACTTCTGAACTAGGCTCAATCACTGAATCAGTGTGAATTAATTTATGAAGTTCAAGACCAGGGAAGAGGGGAATATCAGATTCAGTGGTTCTGTTAGATTGGCAGTTGTACATGCCAGTTTTTACCAGTAAACATTTGTCTTCAACTTGCTCAAGATACTACTAGTACTATTATTGTACTAGTTCAGTAGCTGTACTTGAAAAATAATTGAACTTGGCTTTTGACTTTACTTTAAAAGTCAGTGCACTTGCTCTGCACCACCAACCCTCCATACAATTTGTGTGCAGACTGTCCTAGATGGCCAAGCCACCTCTACATCACCCCGGTTCACAGCCAGCCACACTGGACTGACTCAGCTGACAGCTTCAGAACACTAATCAAAGCCAGCAAAGGCCACTGAACTGCTGTTGAAGTTGAAGTGTTGCTTTACGTCCACAGAAACCGTAGGTTTATCAGGGACGGGAGCCCAGGACATCCACCTCGACTTTCACACAGCTCCTGAGCTCTGAACGGCTGTGCTGTCCTGACCATCATGTAGATGGGATATGATCTATAGCTCAGTGGTATTGGTACAATCGACAGAGAGCGAGGCGTTGAGGAAACTTCCAAGTACGAAATTGCGTAGCTTGCACTGCAGCAGATTTTTTTAAAGCTAAAATATTGTCGCACTCTTCCACGACTGTTTAAAATTATATCCAAGTGTGTACTGTCACTACGTAACCGAACAAGGGCTTACCAAAACAACGGTCCTCCGAACCTTTCAATGCCGTTATAAACACGCCAACCTTGTCTGCTGTACAGATTACACTTTGTTCTCGTTGCCTGATTAGAGTTGTTGCCCTTCCTATTGCCTAAGGGAAGTAATTAATGTTACTTCCCACTTTGGTCAGTGATTACCTCCCCACGCCCGCAAGCCTACGGTTCTGGCCGAGTCAGTCCGTGACGGGAAGCTGGGTGTGCTATGACTGTGGTTACCGAATGGAAGAATGCAAAGGCACCTCTTGAAAATTTACAGCACAAGGAAGGCATTTAGTGCTTTTGCGGTGCATCTGTCATTTTTACTTTGCTCTTTTTTTAAACAATGTCTCCGATTAATTTTGCATCAGTGTCATTCTCCAGGTATTAACTTACACATTTACAAAACTTTTGCAAATAACGGTAGCAGTAATTGTAGGCCAATGGGCCCCTCACTACTTTAAAGGGGACCCAAGTGCAGACACAAGTTACCCACAAAACAGAATACTATGTGTGCAAATTACAAAGACGGTCTGCAAGACACAGTATGGCAGCACTTGTGGCCAGGTTTTCACAAAAATCAAATGTTGATTTTTAATGAACTAGACTATGAATCAAGTGTGAAACTACTGTGAATGAACCTGTCAACCCATTTCAACCAGTAGGCCATAGGACCTATGATATTTTTCGTGTGGGTCCCCTTTAACATTCTTCCAAGCACTGGACTGAAAAACATTGTACAGAGCTCAGCCAAAAGAAAGAAGTGGTTAATTTGTCATTATTTTTTACTGTTTAACTGTTGTTTTGTAGCTCGACAAAAGGAATTACCCTGAAAATTTGCTGGTTTTGTCTTGTCCTAATAAATAGTGTTCTTTTGAATCTTTTATGTGTTTGGATCCTCTTTAACAATTCACCCTCACAGAAGTTTGTGATCCCAGTTGACTGAAAATGGTGATTTGGGCTTTTCTGGCTCATGGCTTGTAGGTCACTTGGTCATTGTTTGGTTACTAAGCCTGAGAGCGATGTTGAGTCCCAATTCCAGCAGAGCCAGGTGAAGGGCACATTCCACAGGCTGCCACGCTGGATATGAATTAGTTTGCCAGCAGAACCAGTCATAGCACCGAACAGTATGTAAACCAGCCCCGCTGACTGTGGTGGTAGTTGCAGTGCATGAGGCAATTGGTTGTGATGGGCCTATGACACAAATCAAACAGCGCAACACCACTTGCTTTCCTAGATCTCTTTTGTTTTCGCTCATGCTACGCTACGGAAGAGGCAAACAAGTTGGAATAACACAAGACTGCCAGCTTTGTACTTCATTGGAAGCTGATGTTATTTGGTTTATTCATTTTAATATGTATAATTATAAATATGTGTGAACATGATTACTTCCAGAACAAAAAACAGAAGCCAAATATGTTGAACAAAATGCTTTATGATCAAAACAAATTGACTGCACATACACATTCTTCCTATTTGCTTCTCAAGAAGCCAGAGGAAGACAAAGCACATTCATTTGCAAGAAACTTACGTACATCAAGACCTGTTCAACTTCCTTTCAGCACCACATCCACAATTCCCTTGTACAGCACAGGATTTCTCTCCCACATTCAGTTTTTGGTCCAGATTCTCTTACAGTGTTTTTACAGCCCCAGGCATGATTGCATTTATCAACCTCGTCACACGCATTAAAAATGGCAAGCATGGCAGCCATACCATGAAAATACTGCGCACACACAGGCAGCATGGCTGGAATGGGTGGTGCTGCTCTTGTGGCTGCTGTAGCCTTACCCAGGGAAGGTGATGCACATTTTCCACACAGGATTAACAGAATATTAACTGTCACTGCCACATTATCTCATCTGGCTTCCACGTGACCCCACCCTGGGGCTACACAAAATAAATGTCACTGTGAGTTCTTTTCCTCAGCCCCTCTCAGGCCTCCGGTGAAATGGTGGAGATCCTGGAGGGGGCCTCAACTGTAGGCCAGACGGAAGTTTCTCTCCTGCTCCTTCCTCTCGCTCTCCATCAGCTTGCCCATCTCCTCCACACGGCGGTTGAGGTTGCCTGCAACAACAGCCAAAGGCCGATGACTGGTCATAGAGTGGACAATGGACTTGCTGAGGAAAGACCCCCCTCACCACAGACCTGGCTTCAACTATAGTTCATAGCTGTGTGTGTGTGTGTGTGTGCATGTGTGTGTGCGTGCCTGCATGTCGGCATGCATGATGGAACAAAGAACTAGACTTGACCACCACACTGCAAATCCCTCCTTCAGTTCACTTAATTCGCTCTGCACAACAGACCCATCAGTCACCTCGCTGTTGTTCTATGCACTGCTCAACTTGAGTGGACAAGCACACCATTCTAGAAATCTACCCGTTTGGCCATTTTCATGTATATGCGAAAACTTGATCCTGTCTTCCACAGTCTATTTCTGGTACATGAGTGAACTATTGTAGTCATAATCACAGCTTGGCATCAGCATTAAGGCTATTTCTGCAAAGCCATCTCAGTAAATGTCTACTCTCAACAACAACCAGTACCATCTTGTTGATGGTGTGTCCCGAAGACTCACATATTTGAAATCATATTGCATGCTTAGAGCTAGACCACAAGCTTTCACCTCTTTGCCTTTTTTCTTCCATCTTAGTAACTGAGATGTTTGCTTGTGCACACCTTGTGTGCATGCACTTAAGCTAACACAATGTTTAGGGGTGCATTTGCTGTAACTTTGTTGCTGGCGAGAGAGCAGGCACAATTATTGTAATGCAGCGTTTAGGTTTGCATAGTTATTTCTGCTGCATGCCGGTAGGATTGTCATGTTTATGTGCACACTTGGGGCTTTGAGTGGAAGGTTAGGCACACAAGCATTCTCATTACTGTTGTTATTAAATGGTTCCCAGTATCAAGTCAGTTGACAGAGTTGGTGTTACCTGTCTGTCTGTCAATCCATAGCAGTGAATCCATGTGAGCGTTGAGGATCTTTGTGATCTGCTGAACCTGAGGAGTGAAACAAAAAACACATCAGACACTTTGCAATCAACCCATGCCAAACCAGCACTCCATGCACTCATCAGCTGTATTCACAGCACACTTCTGATACAAATCAGGCTGTTGACCTGAAACAATGGGTCCGTAAGTGGATATGGTCAGAGAATTTCAGGACAGAATGTGAATGCTGTTGGCAAGGGTTGCTGCATTCAACAGTGTATTCTTGATGGTGAGACAGAAGTTAGGACAGAATGTGTTCATCACTGTTTTCCTGACAGCAAGAAAAATATGCACCCCCCCCCCCCCCCTATTCTCAAACACCAACATTCTCATGATGACTTCTCTGAGTTTCAACAAGTTCTGCACCACGCACGTGAAAAATACGGTTAATTTGCACAAAGACTGGGCATGGTACACATGGTATTTCGGAAGTACACTAAGTTAATTCCCACGTTTTTGCAAAGGATATTCAAATTTCGGAAAATATAGTCAATCTGCATCTTCTACCTCTACTCACCTTTATATCCTGCCACTCTTTCTACACACATGCCACACCACACACACAAATACTATTAAACACACACACAAATACTATTAAACACACACACACAAACAGTGTTAAACACATACTCACACAAACACCATTAAACACATACACACCACATAAATACTGTTAAACACCCACACCCCACTGTTAAACCCACACTTACAGGATCATCAGGATCAGGCTTAGTGTTTGCAGAATTGAGACGCTCAATGATCTCCTTCAAGTCCTGCCCCATGCGCTTCAGCTGTGCATCCAGACTCTCTGCAAGCTGGTATCTGGTGACAAACGGCATACCCTTTGCTAAATCAGGAGCTTATGGGGGGGGGGGGGGGGGGGTCGTTTGGGTCAATAATATCAACTAATTACAGAGCACTTTCCAAAGCATTTACAATGGAGCCCCCCACAAAGGACCACCCCTCTGAACTAAATCAACTTTTATTAAAAACCCTGCCAACTGTATTTTACTGCAATTGAACTCACCATCAGGGACTCATCTGAAAAGGATTGGGGGAACAAATAATAAACAATAATATTGCAGTCACTTCTACAGCAGCACATCTCACCGACACAGAGGAGCACACTGCGCTTTACAAGATCAACAAAAAATGTATAAAGCCTCAAAAATAATAGAGGGTGAGGGGACCACCAGGGTGTAGACTTACGTGTGCTCACGCTCCAGGTCGGCATGCTGCTGGTAGGAGATGGCAGGCATGGCCTCCAGCGCAGCCTCTAGAGGGGTTAGGAGGTCGCCCAGCTCTCGCTGCTGACTGTGGACAAAGTCCAGCTCATGGTCAAGCTTCTGCTGCTCCAGCTTGACCCGCTCCAGGTCAGAGTTCAACTGCACAATCTGATGATACAGGGAACCATTAAAAGATCTACATTTCTCAGCAAAAAAACTAAGAAGCTCTTGGTGGGGGAAACTTTACACTCGCACACACACACACATGCACACACTAGGACAAAAGACCTGGACACAGACTGTACACACCACCCACCTTTTCCCCATTCTCAATGACCAGCCTGTCCCAGGCGTTGACCTGCGTGGCCTGCATGAGGAAGTTCCTCTCTTGCTCCTCCAGCTCTGCCATCCACTTGTTGGTCTCCTCCTCCAGCTGCTTGTACGTCATCTGTCGCCCCGACGCTCCTCCTGCAGCCACCCCCGCACCCACTGTCGCTGCTGATGTTGTCGTCAGGGTTCCAAGACTGCAGGCAGAGAGAGAACCACAGCGACTCCAGAATAACGTTTGTTTGCTAGAACTGTTTAAAGAACTAGCAGACTGGCCTTACTTCTCTCACTTATACACTGATGGGGGCAAGTATACTCAGGGAAAGAGGGTGAAGAAGAGTTATACACTGATGTGGACAAGTATACAAGGGATGTGGGGGTAGGGGGTGAAGAATAGTTATACACTGAAGTGGACAAGAATACCAGGGATGGGGGTGGGGGGGTGAGGGGGGGGTGAAGAAGAGATATACACTGAAGTGGACAACTATACTAGGGATGGGGGGGTGGAAGAAGAGTTATACACTGATGTGAACAAGCATACTCAGTAGTGGGGGGTGGAAGAAGAGTTATACACTGATGTGAACAAGCATACTCAGTAGTGGGGGGTGGAAGAAGAGTTATACACTGATGTGAACAAGCATACTCAGTAGTGGGGGGTGGAAGAAGAGTTATACACTGATGTGAACAAGCATACTCAGTAGTGGGGGGTGGAAGAAGAGTTATACACTGATGTGAACAAGCATACTCAGTAGTGGGGGGTGGAAGAAGAGTTATACACTGATGTGAACAAGCATACTCAGTAGTGGGGGGTGGAAGAAGAGTTATACACTGATGTGAACAAGCATACTCAGAGCTGGGGGGTGGAAGAAGAGTTATACACTGATGTGAACAAGTATACTCAGGGGTATGGGGGTGTGGAAGAAGAGTTATACACTGATGTGAACAAGCATACTCAGGGGCGTGGGGGGTGGAAGAAGAGTTATACACTGATGTGAACAAGTATACTCAGGGGTGTGGGGTGTGGAAGAAGAGTTATACACTGATGTGAACAAGCATACTCAGGGGCGTGGGGGGTGGAAGAAGAGTTATACACTGAAGTGGACAACTATACTAGGGGATGGGGGTGTGGAAGAAGAGTTATACACTGATGTGAACAAGCTATACTCAGGGGCGTGGGGGGTGGAAGAAGAGTTATACACTGAGTGAACAAGTATACTCAGGGTAGTGGGGGGTGAGAAGAGTTATACACTGATGGAACAAGCATACTAGGGGGTGGGGGGGGAGGGAGTTATACACTGATGTGAACAAGCATACTCAGGGGTAGTGGGGGGTGGAAGAAGAGTTATACACTGATGTGAACAAGCATACTCAGGGGCGTGGGGGGTGGAAGAAGAGTTATACACTGATGTGAACAAGTATACTCAGGGGTATGGGGGGTGGAAGAAGAGTTATACACTGATGTGAACAAGCACACTCAGGGGTATGGGGGGTGGAAGAAGAGTTATACACTGATGTGAACAAGCATACTCAGTAGTAGGGGATTATGGACAAGTATACATAATAACTCTGTGTCAGAGTAAACAGTTCACACTACCTTGGTGCTGAAGAAGTGGTCAACCCCAAGGAGAATCCTGGCACAGCCAAGCTCACAGATGCAGTTGTTGCCGCTGTCCCCATTTTAGGTGCCCCTAAACCTAGTGAGGGTGCACTTGTGCCCATAGTGGTACCCAAAGAACTGATCAGGGTGGGTGCAGTTGAACCAAGAGTCGGTGCCCCAGCACCCATGGAGAATCCACTTGATGACGAAGCAGTGATGGACGCAGGAGGGGCGAAGGAGTAGGGTGGTGGGGCAGAGGTTGTGGACGCAGCGGTGGAGGATGCCGTTAAACCACCACCAAAGGAAAACCCACCAGTAGATGCAGGGACCTGAGTAGTGCTGGCTCCACCTGCATCAGAACACCTGGAGTTAAGTTCTCACCTGCCCTTCATCCGACTCCGTATCTGCCCTTCCCTTTTACTTTTAGAAACACTGACCAGTGTGCCCTCCACTACCTGACTCTGTATCCCCCGCTCCCCCTTTCAGAAACACTGAAGAATGATGACAATGTCAAATGCAGATAAAGTAGGACTTTGCAATATTAGCATACACCCCCTTCCCCACACACAACATACCACCACTGACCCCCCCCCCCCCCCACAACAAAAACGCCCACCCACACAGCAACACACCTCTCCCACTTACAGACCAACTGACATACACAAATCCCCCCCCACCTCCCCGCCCCATATCAAAACTTACACACCCACTGACATACACAAATACATAAGCATATCCCCCCATGAACACCACACAGACACACTCACCCAGGGTCTGAGAGGTGGCAGAGGTGGGCCCAGACAGCAGCGATGCCAGAGAGGAAGCGGTGGTGGAGGGGGTACCTGTCAATCAAACACAAAAACAGAATTTGCTCACTGATCTACACCACCTTACTGACAACGTTCCTCATTCATTCACACAGCCACAGCTTCCTGCAACTCCACAACCCTGGCAAACAGAACAACTACAGTCAGCTTCCTGCAAGTGCAACTCCACAACCCTGGCAAACAGAACTACTACAGTCAGCTTCCTGCAACTCCACAACCCTGGCAAACAGAACAACTACAGTCAGCTTCCTGCAACTCCACAACCCTGGCAAACAGAACAACTACAGTCAGCTTCCTGCAACTCCACAACCCTGGCAAACAGAACAACTACAGTCAGCTTCCTGCAAGTGCAACTCCACAACCCTGGCAAACAGAACTACAGTCAGTTTCCTGCAACTCCACAACCCTGGCAAACAGAACAACTACAGTCAGCTTCCTGCAACTCCACAACCCTGGCAAACAGAACTACAGTCAGTTTCCTGCAACTCCACAACCCTGGCAAACAGAACAACTACAGTCAGCTTCCTGCAACTCCACAACCCTGGCAAACAGAACAACTACAGTCAGCTTCCTGCAACTCCACAACCCTGGCAAACAGAACTACTACAGTCAGCTACACTGAATACATGACATGATGATGAAGAGCAAACATTCACTTGGAATGACATTTTCAAAATGGGAAAATACAACAGTTGTAAATTATACTCTTCTGTGACATTCAAAACAGGCCATGGTCACAAAACCTAGCACTCAAAGTAAAGCTTGAAAGATATTAATGATTACCATTGCAGCCTTTTAAAGATCATCCTTATGCCTGGTAAAATGCCAACATTATCACAAAGACGGGAATACATATCTACATCCCTTAAATGTGCACTGCAAGTAATGTGTCGCCAGTAGTGCTCCACCCACTACATAAGGTCTGAAAAAATGTAGTGGCACCCTCATGTTTGAAATGATTTACCGGAACAGTATTCTCTCTCTGTCTCAGTCTCACTCATGCATGATGAATCTGGCCGGCTGCCTGAGTGAGACTTCACTGAAAGAAAAAGATCCTGAACTCTTGTGTTCAATCTTGCAGACAAAAGAAAGTTGCATCTAGCCTGTGCATGCTGATTAGCTAATCCATAAACTGGTCTGTCACTCGAATCTCAGCAGCAGAACAAGGTGGTCAGTACCAGGGGTGGCCAGTACAACAGAACAAGGTGGTCAGTACCAGGGGTGGCCAGAAGACCAGTACAACAGAACAAGGTGGTCAGTACCTGGGGTGGCCAGTACAACAGAACAAGGTGGTCAGTACCAGGGGTGGCCAGAAGACCAGTACAACAGAACAAGGTGGTCAGTACCAGGGGTGGCCAGAAGACCAGTACAACAGAACAAGGTGGTCAGTACCAGGGGTGGCCAGACGACCAGTACAACAGAACAAGGTGGTCAGTACCAGGGGTGGCCAGAAGACCAGTACAACAGAACAAGGTGGTCAGTACCAGGGGTGGCCAGAAGACCAGTACAACAGAACAAGGTGGTCAGTACCTGGGGTGGCCAGAAGACCAGTACAACAGAACAAGGCGGTCAGTACCAGGGGTGGCCAGAAGACCAGTACAACAGAATAAGGTGATCAGTACCAGGGGTGGCCAGAAGACCAGTATAACAGAATAAGGTGGTCAGTACCAGGGGTGGCCAGAAGACCAGTATAACAGAATAAGGTGGTCAGTACCAGGGGTGGCCAGAAGACCAGGACCCAGTGCAGTGGTCGCTGTGCTGGTGGCCTGTGCTGTGGAGGGCACACCGCTGCCAAACGCAAAACCAGTTTGTGCTGTAGTTGTTGTGGCTGCTGTGCCCCCAGCTGAAACATAAGACTTGGCAGTGACAACATGACCCACAACAGGCAGTGACAACACGACCCACAACAGGCAGTGACAACACAACCCACAACAGTCAGTGACAACACAAGTCACAACAGGCAGTGACAACACGACCCACAACAGGCAGTGACAACACGACCCACAAGAGGCAGTGACAACACGACCCACAACAGGCAGTGACAACACGACCCACAACAGGCAGTGACAACACGACCCACAACAGGCAGTGACAACACAAGTCACAACAGGCAGTGACAACACGACCCACAACAGGCAGTGACAACACAAGTCACAACAGGCAGTGACAACACAAGTCACAACAGGCACTGACAACACAAGTCACAACAGGCACTGACAACACGAGTCACAACAGGCACTGACAACACAAGTCACAACAGGCACTGACAACACAAGTCACAACAGGCACTGACAACACGTCACAACAGGCACTGACAACACGAAGTCACAACAGGCACTGACAACACAAGTCACAACAGGCACTGACAAGCACAATGTCACAACAGGCACTGACAACACAAGTCACAACAGGCACTGACAACACGACCCACAACAGGCACTGACAAGTCACAACAGGCACTGACAACACAAGTCACAACAGGCACTGACAACACAAGTCATAACAGGCACTGACAATGCAAGTCACAACAGGTGATGACAACACACAAGTCACAACAGGCACTGACAAGTGATAACAGGTGGTTACAAGTGACAACAGGCGGTGACAAAACATGAGGTGACAACACAAGTGACAACAGGTGGTGACAAGTGACAACAGGTGGTGACAACAGGCAGTGACAAGTGACTATAGGTGGTGACAACAGTTAGTGACAAGTGACAACAGGCAGTGACAACACAAGTGACAACAGGCTGTGTCAAACTTTTGACAACAGGCAGTGACAACACAAGTAAGAACAGGCACTGACAACACAAGTCACAACAGGCGACTGCAACGCAAGTGAAGTCACAGCAGGCGGTGACAACACAAGTCACACTAACGGTTGGCACTGGCAGTGACAACACAAGTCACACTAACGGTTGGCACTGGCAGTGACAACACAAGTCACACCAACGGTTGGCACTGGCAGTGTCAACACAAGTCACACCAACGGTTGGCACTGGCAGTGACAACACAAGTCACACCAACGGTTGGCACTGACAACACAAGTCACACCAGCGGTTGGCACTGGCAGTGACAAAACAATGTTTAATTACTGTCCCAAGTAAACCCACTCACTCTGTAAGCCAATTCTCTTTCAAAAATCATTTTCAATTTTATTTTTATGTAGTTCTGCTGATAAATGTTTTGTACACATTTGACATTTTGAGTATGGTTGTTGCTCATGTTATCTGCCATGTCAGATAGTAAAACAAACCTTTGTGTAAATCAGAACTAAACTTCTAAAGATCACTTTCATGGTTATCCTACGAAGAAAAATTGAACATTTACTTGATAGGGTAGGAAAACTGAACCAAACTATACCACCATACACAACAAAACACTATGGCATTATTGTAAAGTGTCTTCCAGCCAGAACATGGTTATCCAAGCAGCATGCACAAATGCGCATTCATGTACACCAGTGTTTGGGCGCTCTGCACTGTGCATTTTGGTGTTTAGTGTACCTACACATAAAATGACATGCAAACCCCCCCCCCCCCCCCCCCCCCAGTGTTTAGCCCCCCTAAACAAATGCATACATATGGCAGCAGTTAGCGTTCCTATTCCTACACAAAAACCTATCCAAACAAGCGTGGGTAAGTAGCTCCTACTGAACAGTTAGTGTTGCCAAACACTGACAGATGGACAGAGACTGACCAAGACAGATGGTCAGAGACTGACCAAGACAGATGGACAGAGACAGATGGACAGAGACTGACCAAGACAGATGGACAGAGACTGACCAAGACAGATGGACAGAGACAGATGGACAGACTGACCAAGACAGATGGACAGAGACTGACCAAGACAGATGGACAGAGACAGATGGACAGAGACTGACCAAGACAGATGGACAGAGACTGACCAAGACAGATGGACAGAGACTGACCAAGACAGATGGACAGAGACTGACCAAGAGAAAAGTTGAAGCCGCTAGCACCAGCCGCTCCCCCTGCACCCTGAGAAGCAGGCGCTGTGCCGGCACCACCGAAGGAAAAGCCACCCATGGCTGCCTGACTTGCTGTTGTGGTGGCTGGTGCTCCAAAACTAAAACCACCAGCTTGACTTGCAGCTGGCGCAGCAGCCCCGAAGGAGAAACCGCTGCCGGTGGACTGAGTGGTGGTTGTGGCTGTGCTGGATGGTGTGCCAAATGTGAAACCGCCTGCAGCGGTCGAGGGTGCTCCAGTTCCGGTGGTTGCAGCACCGAAGGTAAATCCGCTTCCTGTCGTGCCTCCTGTTCCACCTGTGGATGTCTGTCCAAAAGTGAAACCTGGACACAGGATAGTCACAGAAAGACCTGTTACTGTTAAATGCACTGGCACAACACCACTATCACATGCAAAATACCCTATCAGTATCAAGTGGAAGACTTGTAGACCAAATTAAAGCTGACTGTCCTGTCAACATGGCTTAAAGTTAAAGTACTGTTACAGTGTTAGAATGTGGGTACCAGTTTCAGGTGATATTACGTTATAACTGTTTCGCTTTCATCAGTCCAAACTGTCACTCACAACTGCCAAACCTTCAAATACACCAATCAGTAGTTATTAACTTGTCAAATCAGAAGCATTTGTATTTTGAAAGTAGCAGTCACACACAAAAATATTAACCTTCTTTCTTCTACTTTTTCTTTTAAAATCCACAAGTCTTATCCATTAAAACACACACACAACAACAACACTTTTGTCATATTCACATAACCCACTTTCGGACACAAATGGAAAACCAGCTGCAAATGATAATTTAGGTGAAAAACAAACAAGTAAGACCAGAGACTGGGTGTGTATCACTATCAACAACTGGGTGTGTATCACTATCAACTATCAATGACTGGGTGTGTATCACTATCAACTATCAATGACTGGGTGTGTATCACTATCAACGACTTGGTGTGTATCACTATCAACTGTCATGTCTCATCCTATGCAGACAGAACTAGGCTTAATTCAACCCCCCCCCCCAAAAAAAAAATGAAAGGAGCTGCCTCTCTTCTTAACTGCAGTGTCAACATCAGTTAAATTAAAACAAAATGAAAAGAAAGGTTATTTCAGTATGGGGGAAAAGAAAGCACCTTAGTCCTTGCATATTTTTCTGTCACAACTAATTAACTTTTATGACTAAAGAATATGTTATCATGTGACATGCAAAAGAGTTGTTCTTAGTCTTCAGTTTCTTTCTGGTTAGTTTCAAGCACCAGAAAAATGTGGGGTGTACAACTGAACTGACAGCATGTTACAATGTTAGCTGTGACTGATAATGTGAGCTGATTTTGGCCTAGCCTTAGTGAGATGTTAGGCTGGTAAACAGACGGACCTCAGTTTGATGCCACTTGAACAGCTCTCCTTTCTCTTCAAATGTTGCGGTTTATGCCATTGCCAGTTATGGACACTATCTATCTGTGTGACTTTGCCCCCCACAATTAATGATACATTAAATGGTTTTTACCATTGCACACAGACAGTGCAGCTTCTCCCACCTCCTGGGATCTTGGAAAGTTAGTTCTTGCAGATATATATATTATATATAATTTTGGTTCTGTTTAATCAATGGATTATTTTGCAACTTCACAAAGTACAGTTCTAACAGGTTGCCTCCAGTTGCCAGTCACTCACCAACCACGGTGTGTTTTTAATAATTTATGGATTTTTTGTTTTTGTTCTGCTTTATGAAAGAAGACCTCAAGCTAAAAAGCAATATGGCCTGATAGTTTTAATAGTGATAACTGATATCTATATAAATTATATCTTGATAACATAAAAAAAAATGCATACAAATATGACTTAGTCAGTTAGTGCCAAAAGGTGCGCAATGGGGGGTGGGTCAGATTTTTGACTGTCAATAAAATCCATTTCAAACACTTTGTCTTGTTGTCGCTTTGTGTGTGCATTCATAATTGGTAAATATCACAGTGGAAACAATATGAGCCCAAAATTTGGAGCAGCTGGAGAAATACTATTTTTTAAAAGTAAAAAGGGCCACGGAAATTGCCCCCAAAAATGGACATGCTCACGGTGAGTGCTTTGGATGCTTTCATTCAGTACATGACGAATCAAAAATTACCTCAGTCCCGCTTTGCACTGAGGAGCTATTGTTTTAACGGGCATTAAAATTGTTTCACGAAAGTTTTGGAAAAAAAAAGGAAAAAAAAAAAAACAAAAAAAAAAAAAAAAAAAAAGAAACAAAAAAAAAAAAAAAAACCCGCAAACTCTGCCCAGTCACTGTGGTACCCTGCATCAGGCGCCAAGTTTTATTTACTGCCAAATGTCTGGGTATTTTTAAAAAAAATTTTGCCTTTCTTCATAAATTTGTTGCAAGAAATAACATTCAAAAAAGTTTTTAATTAACAAAAAAGGGGAAAAAAGGTTTTGCACTTTTGCACTAATCTGGTTAGTCATGTTACACATCCGGGTGTTTGCTTTGAGCACATGGCCACAGGGAAGAGATGTTGTGATTGTGAAAATGTGTGGTAATATTTTTGAAGGACCATAAAAGGCGAAATGTTCAACAAAAATTAAACTTTCATCAGAGTTTTAGAAAAAAATTTTTCGGTTATATGATGATATTTATATGCCAAAAATCTTTTAAAGTATCAAAATGTAGCATACAGAGCAATTTTTTTGTTATGCTGTCGATCTAAGTTTTTTCAAGTTTTTCAAAAATTTGTTTCCCCAAAGTTTTTTTTCCCAAACATGGTGCGTTTTGAAATTGTAATGTGGGGAACCCAAAATTTGGCTAAAAACGCATATTTGATCTACTCTTTACAGTTTTTGCTTGACTTAAAATGCAATTCGTTTTGTTTACAAATACGTCTTAAAACAAATCATCACTATGGTAGACAATTCAGATTTACACGGGTTTAAAAAGTCGTCAAGTTAGGTGTTAAACATTACGATTACAACACGCTGTGGAAATAAAAACTTTTGACATAATTATAGTGACCATCCCTGTCTCCCTTCAACAGTTCTAAAAATGTAAGGGCTGATCTTAATAGCATTATCTTTGGCTGGATTTTTTTATAGTAAATTTTTATGTTTTTAATATTTTTTATTTTTTAATTCTTTCACTTTAAAAGGGTTAACTGTTCAACTATTTTTGTCCTAGGCCCCCCGAGTCAACATGACCAAGAAAGCATGGATGACGGGTTGCTGTGGTTTTTCCTGTGAACCCAAAAGCAGCAAAAGTTGCACTCATTTAGTTGCTCCTTTTTCTTCTTACAAAACTTTTACTTGTTTGTTAAATAAAAGTATTATTATTTTGTTAGAAAAACAAATACCATGTTGTGTCATTAACTTAGTTACCCACTAAAACAAAATTAATGCAGAAAAAAATTTCAATGGAAATAGTTAGCTTTTATTTTACAGAAATAAAAAGTTACTGATTATCATTTTCATCAAAAACAAACAGCACTGTACATCTTGTGAAATAGTAATGTATGACACATTTCTTACACTTTTGCTGTTTATGTAAGAAAGCTTAATTTGGGGGAAAAAAAAATAATCATCAAATTTCCTGTCAAATATTTTCTATTAAAGAATAACTGTTATGTTTCAAAAGTGTGCTTTTTATTCATTTAAAAATGTTCAAATTGGCGTATGGTTTAAAAGTTATCTATTGCAACAAAAACCCTGCATAGCATGCGTTCTGTGTGACACAGAACAACAAAAAGTTTATTGGTTCTCATGTGGATACATCTTGTAAGATCATTGGGTTTTCACAGTTTACTGCATGATTAGCAGCCCGTGATGGGGCTTGTTGTAAGTGTAATGTTCAACATCTTGTCACAAAACACACTGAAGTCAAATTTTTCAGGAAGAAAAAGCAGCACTTGCCCCCTTCTCCCTTCACTGGTGGATGACTTCACATTGTTCATTCAAAAAAAAGCATTTCTCACTCAATCCTTAAAACTTTTTTTTTTCTAGTAGTAGTATTGCCCTTTTTTTACACCTTTTTTGGGACTAAGTCATAATTTACAGTGCCCAAAAGGTTGCGCAAGAAAAGGGACAGAGGTACTAGAAAAAAAGTTTACAGGATGTGAGTGAGTAATCATTTTTTTAATGAAAATGTGAAGTATCCACCAATGAAGGAGAAGGCGTGCGCTCTTCGTTCCTGAAAAAATTGACTTTCAGTGTGATTTTGACAAAATGTTGAACATTACACATTCAACAACCCCAAAATACTGTGCGCTAATCTGCATAATGTGAAAACCCAAAATGATTTACAAATTGGATCCACATGGTAAACCAAGTAAACTGTTGTTGTTCTGTTTTCAAAAAACAACGCTACTTTGTTGCAATACATAACGTTCAACATACAGCCCAAACTTGAACATTTTTAAATAATAAAAAAAAAAAACATTTTGAAAATAAACAGTTATTCTTTAATAGAACAAATGTGACAAGGAAGATTTGATGATTTTCCCCCTCAAATTTATGCTTTCTTGACATAAACAGCAAATGATGTAAGAAATATGTTGAACTTATATTTCAAAAGATGTACAATGGTGTTTGTTTCTTGATGAAAATAAAAAATCAGTTTTTTATTACGTAGAGTATAAAGACACATAACTATTTTCCCTTGAAAGGTTTTGTGCATTAATTTTGTTGTAGTGGATAGCATAATGTTAAAAAAGACGACATGGTACTTGTTTTTCAAACAAAATAAATAATACTTATTTTTTTAACAAAAAAAAAATTTTTTAAGAGAAAATGGAGCAAGTAAGAGGAGTGCAACTTTTTCTGCTTTTGGGTGTCACAGAAAACACACACGCAGCCTGTCATCCAAGCATTTTTGGTCATGTTGACTCGGGTGCCTAGGACAAAAATAGTTAAAAAGTTAATTAAAAATGAAAGAATTTAATAATAAATAGAAAAAAATCGAAAAATATTACTAAAAAAATCACAGCCCAAAGAATAATGCTATTAAGATCGACACCTTACATTTTTTTAACTTGGAAGGCAGACAGGCATGGTCACTATAAGATGTTGAACGTTATTTTTTCCACAGCTCGTGTTGTCACATAAGTTCAAAATCTAACCTGACGACTTTAACCGGTGTAAATTTGATTTGTTACCTATAGATAAAATTTGTTTTAAGAAGTAGTTGTAAACAAAACGAAAGCATTAAGGCAAGAAAAAAAAGTAAAAAGCGATCAGAAAAAAATGTTTTAACCAATCTGCTGTCGCCATTAAATTTCAAACACGCACCCATGTTTTAAAAAGCCGGGGAAAAAAAAATTTTTTAAAAGCATTCAAACTTTAGATCAAAAGCAAAAAAATCACCATTTAAAAAATTCCAAACTTTTAAAAAATTGGGAAACCCCTATAAAAATCATGTATAACCGGAAATTTGACTAAAACTCCGATGAACACTTAAATAAAATTGAACGTTACGGTCTCCGAAAATATTACCCCCACCTTTCGCATATCAAAGCTCTTCCTGCGGCCATGTGCTAAAAGCAAATGACCCCCATGTAAACATGGCTGACCGGAAGTATCAAAAAGGGAAAAAAATTATTTTTTTCCTTTTTCTTGTTTAATTAATACTTGTTGAACGTTATTTAATGCAACAATTTTAGAAGAATGGCAAAAAAAAATTTTAAAAACTACCCGACATTTGGCATAAAAAAAAAACATTGGCGCCTGGTGCAGTGAGTAAAATGACTGGATAATTTTACAAAAAGAAAAGTCCGTTTTTCCTAGATTTTCTGCAATGCTGGTCATGAAACATTTTAACACAATAACTTCGACCGAAAAAATTTCGGAGCCTCTAACTCCCCCAAAAAAAAACTTAGTGATAATCGATTTTTTAGCCCCCGTGAAAACGATTTCCTTGTGCAAATCGGTGACTGAGGTAATGTTTTTGATTCCCTCATGTACGGAAAAGAAAGACGTGCACTCACCGTGAGCGTGCTGTTTTCAGGGGTTTTAATTTGTGGGGCATTTACTTTCAAAAAAATTTTTATTTCTCAGTGTCCCGAATTTTAGCTCAATTGTTTCCCCTGTAATACTGACCAATTTTGAACGCACACACAAAGCAACAACAAGACAAAGTGTTTGAAACGGATTTTATTGACAGTCAAAAATCACCGCCCATTTGCACACCTTTTGGCACTAAGTCATATACAAATATTCATATTAATCTATTATGATTATCATTTATTTCTACTTGCAGCTTCATTAATACAATAATAGGTCATAAATATATAAATGGCTATTTGATCTACACAGATAACTGCAACCGCAATATTTTTCTGTTTCAAATTTTAGCAACTCATGGTGTGGCCATACTGGCCACTGGATCATTTTTACCAACAAAAAGCAGAAAAGGGTTGGCGCATGATGTAATGACACACCTGCCAACCGCACTCACAATGCCACACACACAAAATGACAGCAACACTGACAGGCACAAAATGGTGGCACTCATGGCTGTTTCTGTTTCTGTGACTTTCAAACAACCACTATGTTAAGGCAGTGGGAAAACTTGGATGATGATGTGGGGCTCTCTCAAGTTCCTGTCCTCACATGTTGGGTCAACATATTACTTTATAAGGGACAAGTCAAACATTAGCCTTTTCTCTCCCTTTTTTTAACACAATAGACCAGAAATCGACTTACAAAAACAACAACAAATTAAAAAATGCTGTGACACTGACAGTGAGAGTGCAAGTTTATTTATTTATTCCACTGCTGTCAAGTCAATAGGACCCATGATGCTTCTTTGTTTGGTGTTTGCCCTGATATAACCGCACTGGTTGACTGGGCATAAAACACAAAGTTACTTACTTGTTTGGTGCCCCCTTTAATTTGTTTAAATGAAATATAATAATTAATATAAACTATTAAAACACTAACCTGTGGGTTTTTGCCCACCGTCAAACATTATGTCTGTTGTCACTGACTGACTGAGGTCAACCTTTTCGTGAAGCAAGTGCTTGCTCTTTCAACTTATTCAAGCTAAGGCAAGGGCTACTTTCCTGAGAGCTGTGCCAAAGACCACAAGTCTGAAACAAAAGGAAAACATGCTGAAAAAACACTGCACTTCAGCTCAACGTCCAAGTTGCAGTGCATGAAATCTCTTATGAAATTCAAAAGCACAGGTTAATAATAATTATATTTATATGGATTACTAGTCTTGGTCTTACTTAAAGTACTCACTGCTATTCCCCATCAAATAATACTGGCCTGACACAGTGACAGTACTGCACATTAAAATTATATATTCAATGACAATGTTAAACTTCAATCAGTTCAAAGAAACTGGAGTGTAAAATAAGCAAACATTGTTACGTTTGTACAGCCCATCAAATCAATCCAGATTGTGGTAATTTCATGATCAATGTCGTACCCTTAGTCTTCCAGTAACTGTTTGGAACATTGCCATTGAGCCTTGGGAAGCAATTGCCAAGGCTGTTGTTTGTTTGTTTGCTTGTGTGTGTGCGAGTGTGTGCGCGCTACTTCGACTTTGTAGTTCACTGATTTTGCAGAGCTTTTCGGATGTATTTTTTTCACCCACTTTATCCTTCAAAATCTCCCATTTTGCACTGAGTACAGTCAATGTCACTGAAGAACGGTGGAACTACTGATTCAGGACTGACACGAACATAAAATGTGCATTGGCCATTGCCACTGGATTTAAGTAACTACTAACACAGCCATGAATTTGATGAAAAAGCACTGCTTCACAAGGCTGAACAGCATTCCAAACAGCATGTGCAAATGAATAATAATGGAAGTGAAATAGCTGACATGGATTTTTTTTTTAAATAATTAATCATCAAGAACAAATCTTATTCATGGCTAGGCTAATGGAGTAATGCAGACTGAAGAGGGACAAAGTCCCTGGAGTCTCGTGTGCGACTGGTTTTATCACTTAAGAACCGAAAACTGTTTCCCTAGATTTATGTACCATCACTATAAAAAAAAATATAGACTGAATAACAGCTATTTCGCGCATGAAATGTATACAATACGACGAAGTGTTTACGGATGCAACAAAAATCTCCCGAACTTACTTTAGCCGCCACCGACTGAAACCGGAAGTTGAAAAAGCACACGGTGGAGCAATATTCGCGACCGGAAAATAAACGGTCAAATACAAAAACGGTACCATTTCAGTTTAGTCTCAATTCCATTTTCTTATTTCTAAGGATGGTACAAACAAACATTCCTTTAATTTAAAAGAAAAAGAAAAGAAAGAGGACAGAAACCTCAGTGTTTGTGTTTATCATATATCATGTCATTTTGTTTCGCCACTACTGATGTGACTGTCGGAGTCAGTAACTGACTGACTGACGCCGCAAGAGTTATGGCCACTTCAGTTCGTGTGCGGCTTTCTCAGACTTGCTTTGGACGCCACACATGACTGATGATTTGGAATTCACTCCCACAAGACCTTAGACACTGCTCGACCCTGTCATCCTTTAAAGCCAAACTGAAAACCGCCCCAACTAATATGTCAATACAGGCCCAGTTTCTGTGACAGTCATTGTGTGCATGCCGTCAGTCACTCACTGCCGTCAGTGTGACCATGGACCCGGCTATATATAGGTCCATACCAGTGTGCCTGAGTGTGTGTCAGTCAGTGTCATGTGCCGGTGTGTGTGTGTGTGTGTGTGTGTGTGTGACTGAGTGTGTGTGCAGTGTGTGTGTGCGCGCGCGTGTGCAGTCGCGGCTTTATTAGTCTCATCCGAAGGACTTTCCGGTAGAGCAAGCACATATTGACTCCGCGTGCTGGTTTTACAGAGGAGTTTCCCTTACACTCCCGATGCCAGTTTTAGTGAGGAGTTTCTCTTACACTCCTTATTTCTTCTTCGAATAGTGCATTGAAGACGCTTTCAATGACTTCCGTTTAGCAGACGAAACTGAGGAATTTAGTTTCATACTGAGCAACTGAAAATGAAATTACAGCGATTGAAAACACTGATCCGAAAGAGGGGGGAGGGGGAACAAACAAACAAAAATAAAAAAACCACGGCTAAAATCAAAGGTTACTATTGCTTGATTAAAGATGAAAACTTGACACAGATTTTGTATTTATTTTTAAATTAAAGAATTCAACAGGCCCTTTTTTCACGTTTTTTTCTTCTTCTTTTTTTTCTTTTTTTTTCTAGATTTTTTTATATTTTCGTTATTGACAACAGAAACGATTAAAAAAAACAAAAACAAAAAAAAAAAGATTTTTCAATAGGCATTTTCTTTCATATGTTTTCTTCTCTCTCTCTCTCTCTCTCTCTCTCTCTCTCTCTCTCTCTCTCTCTCTCTCTCTCTCTCTCTCTCTCTCTCTCTCTCTCTCTCTCCACTACCTTCGTAAAAATAAAGTTTATTCATTCATTCATTCATTCTCTCTCTCTCTTTCTTTTTTTCATCATTTTGTTTTCATGTTTTTTAATTTCCATTTTATTATTTAGATTGACAGCTTGATATCAACACTAAAGGGTCAGTCGGTTCCTTCAGGACAATCGTGTTGTGTGTGTGTGTGTGTGTGTGTGTGTGTGTGTGGTGTGTGTGGTGTGTGTGTGTGTGTGTGTGTGTGTGTGGGTGCGTGCGTGCGTGCGTGCGTGCGTGCGTGCGTGCGTGCGTGCGTGCGTGCGTGCGTGTGTTGTGTGTGTCGTTTTTGTTTCCGTTTCATTGAGATTTTATTAAAAACAACATGTATCCATCCTTTTAGACCTTTCACTCACATCCAGATTTCCTTGCATAATATAGTTATATATGGTAGTTTCACAGAAAAGGGGCTATCTGCATGGGCAAAATAAAAACTGAAGGAAAATAAATTTAAGGTATAAAGTTATTAAGAGGTAATGCCCCATCTCTACTCCCGTTATACAAAGAACCCACAATGAAACAGAATAAACAAGACAACACACACACACACGCCCGCCCGCTCGCGCACGAACGAAACGCACCCCCTCACCCCCCCTCCCCAGAGCCCTGTGGACGGCAATCTTATGGCATACCGCACATTCATATATAATTATATACAATCTTGTACAACATATAATCGTATATGCACACACGGCCCATGCATCAAACATAGTCTTAGCACCAGTTACCATAACACCACAGTCTAGCTTTTATAAAGATTACCATTATATTTGTAATATGTCTCCATATAAAATTTAAAAAAAAAATCAGCTTGAGCACTTCGGCAGTCAGGTTATCATTGCACTGGTTTTAGTGAGGAGTTTCTCAGTCTTACACTCCTAATGCTAATTTTAGTGAGGAGTTTCTCAGTCTTACACTCCTAATGCTAATTTTAGTGAGGAGTCTCTCTTACGCTGCTAATCCCGATCAGTGTTAGTTTTATGTCTAGGTGTCTCTCTCACACCCCTCAAGATAGTTTTAGTGAAGTGTTTCTCTTACTCACCTCATGCTAGTTTTCGTGAGGTGTTTCTCTTGCACTCTTGATGATACTTCTAGTGAGGAGTTTCTCTTACACACCTCATGCTAGTTTTCGTGAGGTGTTTCTCTTGCACTCTTGATGATACTTCTAGTGAGGCGTTTCTCTACACCCCTCATGCTAGTTTAGTGAGGTGTTTCTCTTGCACTCTGATGATACTTTAGTGAGGCGTTTCTCTTACACCCCTCATGCTAGGTTTAGTGAGGTGTTTTCTTACACACCTCATGCTAGTTTAGTGAGGTGTTTCTCTTGCACTCCTGATGATATTTAGTGAGGCGTTTCTCTTACACACCTCATGCTAGTTTTAGTGAGATGTTTCTCTTACTCACCTCATGCTAGTTTAGTGAGGTGTTTCTCTGCAGTCCTGATAATACTTTAGTGAGGTGTTTCTCTTACACACCTCATGCTAGTTTTAGTGAGTGTTTCTCTACACACTTCGTGCTAGTTATAGTGAGGTGTTTCTCTTACACACCTCTGCTAGTTTTAGTGAGGTGTTTCTCTTACATACCTCATGCTGGTTTATTTAGGTCTTTCTCTGCACTTCTAATAATACTTCTAGTGAAGTGTTTCTCTTACACATCTCTTGCTAGTTTTAGTGAGGTGTTTCTCTTGCACTACCTGATGCTAGTTTTAGTGAGGTGTTTCTCTTACACACCTCATGCTAGTTTTAGTGAGGTGTTTCTCTTACACACATCATGCTAGTTTTAGTGAGTGTTTCTCTGCACTCTGATGCTACTTCTAGTGAGGTGTTTCTCTGACACACTTCATGCTAGTTTTAGTGAGGTGTTTCTCCTACACACTCGTGCTAGTTATAGTGAGGTGTTTCTTTACACACCTCATGCTAGTTTTAGTGAGGTGTTTCTCTTACATACCTCATGCTAGTTTTATTTAGGTGTTTCTTTTGCAGTTCTGATAATACTTCTAGTGGGGTTTCTCTTACACACCTCATTCTAGTTTTAGTGAAGTGTTTTTCTTGCACATCTGATAATTTTAGTGAGAAGTTTCTCTTGCACTCCTGATATGATATTTCTAGTGAAGTGTTTCTCTTACACAGCTCATGTTAATTTTAGTGAAGGTTTCTCTTACACACCTCCCATGCTAGTTTTTAGTGAGGTGCTTCTCTTGCAGTCCTACTAATAATTCTAGTGAGGTGTTTCTCTTACACACCTCATGCTAGTTTTAGTGAGGTGTTTCTCTTGCAGATCTGATGCTACTTCTAGTGAGGTGTTTCTCTTACACGCCTCATGCTAGTTTTAGTGAGGTGTTTCTCTTGCAGACTTGATGCTACTTCTATTGAGGTGTTTCTCTTACACACCTCATGCTAGTTTTATGAGGTGTTTCTCTTACACACTGAGGTGTTTCTCTTATACACATCATGCTAGTTTTAGTGAGGTGTTTCTCTTACACACCTCATGCCAGTTTTAGTGAGGTGTTTCTCTTACACATCTCATGCTAGTTTTAACGAGGTGTTTTTCGTACACACCATAGTTTAAAGAGGTGTTTCTCTTATGCACCTAGTGGTAGTTTTAGTGACGAGTTTCTCTTGCACTCCTGAGATACTTCTATTGAGATGTTTCTGTCAGTTACACTTTGATGCTAGTTTATGAGGTACTTTATGCACCTGATTGCTAGTTTAGTGATGAGTTTTTACAATCCTGATGCATCTTACAGCAAGGTGTTTCTGTTAGTTACACTCCTGATGTATTTTATTGAGGAGTTTCTCTTGCACTCCTTGGTGGTAATTTTAGTGAGGAGTTCTCTTGTTCTGATGCCAGTATTAATGAGTTTGTATTACAGTCATCATGCTTGATTTAGTGAGGAGTTCTCTTACAGTCCCCATACTGATCATAGTGAGGATGTTTTGAAACTCTTTGCATGCTGGATTGGTGAGAATCTTCTCTTACACTGAGGTGCACACCTCGTGCTGGAGTTAGTTAGGACATGCGTTTCTCTTATACTGTAATAGTAACGACTACACAGAAATAATCCCACATGCTATCCATTGTCCAAACAAAGACGCAAGAGCAAGGTCCGACAGGTTACAGCTCGGTACGGCTCACATCCAGAGCTTCACACAGACTAGGCAAGTGTCGGTTGTCATGGGTATGACTCGGTTTGGGGCTGTTATCGGCTCTTAGCGAGTGCAACGCATGCTCAGGGCGCGGCAGCCACCGACACGCCTCGTTTGGCTTCGTCTCGGTACAGACTGACCAGACAGCTCAGTCCTGACATGACCTCGTCCGTACATCTGTCTTTCTTTTTACACTCATCGTCCTGTTTAGTGAAGAGTTTCTCTTGCCACCCTCGGGAGCTGGTTTCCAGTGAGGAGTTTCTACATCTCCGAGTTGGTTTTAGTGAGGAGTTTCTCCTACACTCCTCTCGAGCTGATTTTACTGAGGAGTTTCTCTTACACCGAGCTGGTTTTATTGAGAGTTTCTCTTACACTCCTGGAGCTGGTTTTACTGAGGAGTTTCTTACACTTCGGGTCATGTTGTTTTTTATTGAGGATTTTTCTACAACTCGATGGTTTTAATGAGGAGTTTCACTTACAGTTGGTTTTACCGAGGAGTTTCTTACACTCCTCGAGCTGGTTTTAGTGAGAGGAGTTTCTTTACACTCCCGATTTTACTGAGGAGTTTCTTACACTCCTCGAGTTGGTTTTATTGAGGAGTTTCACTTACACTCCTCGAGCTGGTTTTACTGAGGAGTTTCTCTTACACTCCTCGGGTCATGCTGTTTTATTGTGGAGTTTCTCTTACACTCCTCGAGCTGGATTTAGTGAGGAGTTTCTCTTACATTCCTCGAGCTGGTTTTAGTGAGGAGTTTCTCTTACAGTCCTCGAGCTGGTTTTAGTGAGGAGTTTCTTTTACACTCCTGATACTAGTTTTAATGAGGAGTTTCCCTTACATTCCTGATGCTAGTTTTTGAGTGAGGGAGTTTCCTTTTTACACTCCTGATAATACTAGTTTTTAGGAGAGTTTCCTTACACCCTGATGCAGTTTTAGTGAGGAGTTTCATTTACACTTTTGATGCTACTTTTAGTGAGGAGTTTCCTTTACACTCCTGGTGCTACCTTTAGTGAGGAGTTTCTTTTACACTCCTGATGCTAGTTTTAGTGAGGAGCTTCTCTTACACTCCTCGAGCTGGTTTTACTGTGAGGAGTATCTCTGATACCCCTTAAGCTGGTTTTAGTGAGGAGTTCCTCATACACTCCTGAAGCTTGCTTCTAGCGAGGAGTTTCCCTTACACTCCTGATGCTAGTTTTTGTGAAGAGGTTCCCTTTGACTCCTCGTGTAATTTTTAGTAAGGAGTTTCTCATACATTTCTCTTGCTGGTTCAGTTTAGTGAGGAGTTTCTCTTGCACACCTCATGCTATGTTTATTCGTGAGGAGTTTCTCTTACACACCTCATGCTATGTTTATTCGTGAGGAGTTTCTCTTACACACCTCATGCTATATTTATTCGTGAGGAGTTTCTCTTACACACCTCATGCTATGTTTATTCGTGAGGAGTTCTCTACACACCTCATGCTATATTTATTCGTGAGGAGTTTCCTCTTACGCCCTGATGCTATGTTTAATTCTTCAGGAGTTTCTCCATACACCTCATGCTATGTTTATTCGTGAGGAGTTTCTCTTACACCTCATGCTGTTTATTCGTGAGGAGTTTCTCTACACACCTATGCTATGTTTATTCGTGAGGAGTTTCTCCTCTTACACACCTCATGCTATATTTATTCGTGAGGAGTTTCTCTTACACACCTCATGCTATATTTATTCGTGAGGAGTTTCTCTTACACACCTCATGCTATATTTATTCGTGAGGAGTTTCTCTTACGCTCCTGATGCTATGTTTATTCTTCAGGAGTTTCTCTTACACTCCTGATGCTATTTTTAGTTAGAAGTTTCTCTTACCCTCCTCATGCTAGTTTTAGTGAGGAGTTTCTCTTACACTCTCAATACTTGTTTTAGTGAGGTTTTCATATACTCCTGGTGCTAGTTTTTGTGAGGAATTTATCTGATCTCTTCACATGCTAGTTTTAGTGAGGAGTTTCCTATACAGTCCTCCTAGTGGTTTAGTGAGGAGTTTCTCTGACACTCTGATGCTACTTTTAGTGAAGAGTTCCACTCTGATACTAGTTTAGTTTTATATGAGACACTCTAGCACCCTCATATATTATTCAGTGGGAGAGTTTCTTACACTCTCAAGGTTTTAGTGAAGTTTCTTCATACTCCTGATGCTGCCTTAGTCAGGAGTTTCTCTACAATTCTGATGTTAGTTTTAGTGAGGAATTTCTTTTATATTCGTGATGCTAGTTTGAAGTTTCTCTTACACTCCTGATTCCAGTTTTAGTCAGGAGTTTCTCTCACACCCATGCTAGATTTAGTGAGGTGTTTAAGCGTTTCTTTTGCCGACATCGTGCTCAGTCAGGAGGTTTTAGTGAGTGAGTTTTTGCAATTCCTGGATGCTAGTTTCTAGTGAGAGGTTTCTCTACACCCTTGATGCCATTTAGTGAGAAGTTTCATACGGTCCTCTTGCTGCTTCAGTTTAGTTAGATTTTTTCATTACACACTTCATGTGATGTTTAGTGAGGAGTTTTAGTTATATTCCTGATGCTAGTTTTAGTGAGTCTACAATTTTCCTGCCAGTTTTAGTTTGGGGTTTCTCTGACACTCCTGATGCTAGTCAATTTTTGATGAGTTTCACTTACACTCTGCGTGTTCAGTGGTTTTAGTGAAGACTTTCTCTTACAGTCCTAATGCTGACCGAGTTTAATGGGGAGTTTCTCTTACACTCCGGATGCTAGTTTTAGTGAGAAGTTGACACTCCTGATGCCAGTTTTAATGTGGAGTTTGTGTTACAGTCTTCATGCTAGTTTTAGCCTGGAGGAGTTTCTCTTAAGACTCCTCCTGCTAGTTTTACAATGAGTTCTATTTACATCCCTGATGATGATCGTTTTAGCGAGGAGTAGCAGTCTTGCCAACTGACCAGAACCCCCCAAAAAAAAAAAAAAACAAAAAAACCCATACAACAACAACAACAACAAACAACAACAAAAAAGAAGAAGAAAACCCCCATAAACTACCCCCTAAAATGGGTGGGTTGGGTGGGGGTGGGAATGGGGCATCTACGTACACAAGAATACCATCATCCTTGTAGATCAGCTCTATGCAAGTTTACAAATAATAATCCACTGTAAAGTAGTGTCTAATTGCTTTCTTCTGTTTATAAGATGGAAAACAAATTCTGAACCATTTAGACACAGACGTTTATTTCAGTCTTGCTTCAATTTGGTGCTGATTTTACTGGATATGGCGTTAAGTTGTGGTAGTGCTCCAAACTCTAGTCTGGCCTGTGATAGCTCTAGAGCAATACATGCACACACACACACACACACACACACACACACACACACACACACACACACACACACACACACACACACACACACACACACACACACAAACACACACACACACACACACATACAACTATAGATATATACAATGGATTCAGTTCCTGAAATATACTCGATGAGAGAGAGAGAGAGAGAGAGAGAGAGAGAGAGAGAGAGAGAGAGAGAGAGAGAGAGAGAGAGAGAGAGAGAGAGAGAGAGAGAGAGAGAGAGACAGAGACAGAGACAGAGACAGAGACAGAGAGACAGACACAGACAGACAGACAGACAGACAGACAGACAGACAGACGCGGTACTCACAACTGATGGAGTCGTTCCGCATCAAAACTTGATCGCGGTCCAAACCCCGCTTTTCTGACGGATGTGGTACACGGCCGATGCGGCTTGGAAATTAATTTGATAAAATTTTAGTACGTTGGCATAAAAAAATAAAAAAGAGTCAGGTATGGGCCGTAGGAATTGCCAGCAGAAAAACGGACCGCTGAGACTGAGCTGAATGCAGAGAAAACCAAGTCCTACTGACTGACAAAACCGGCAACTGATGATGCGGGCGAAGGCGACGACTACCGGACCATTGGACCTTCATGTGCGGGAACTGCGGCGGCGGGAAGAGACTGACACGGAAGAGGGACACGGTAAATGATGGTTCAGATACTAAGTATCAGTCTTGTTCTGAACTTCGCCTTGACGGAGCACTCACTGAGTGACTGGCCGGGGAGACTTGGAGACTTAATAAGTGTTCACATGTGAACTGTGTTAAAATCCAGCTAACAGTGGATTCTGCACTCTGTCCGGTACTCAAAGTATTGAACCCGGCCAGTGAACTCGGCACGCCTGAAAAGCATGAAAACTACTCACGCCCAGTCAGTAACGATCGAAGCAGTCACACTCAGTGAATGGACAGTCCTGTGCCGTGAGTAAAATTAGTCGGAAAATTAACTCAATCCATGAACGGAGAGAGAAGCTCAAGTTTTTCGGCTATTTAAACTCACACACACACACACACACACACACACACACACACACACACACACACACACACACACACACACACACACACTGACACACCAATCAGAGTGACCGGCCACGCAGCCACACTCGCACGGTTTTCAGCCGCTCATGTTAGTATTATTGTTTCAATATCTGTTTGTTGTATTGGTGATTGGCCGCTTGGCAAACACTGATGTAGCAGGTTCTGAGTGAGTGCGTGCGTGCCGTTCGTATGTGCGTACGTGTGTGTATGTGTGTGTGTGTGTGTGTAGTGTGTGTGTGTGTGTGTGTGTGTGTGTGTGTGTGTGTGTGTGTGTGTGTGTGTGTGCCTGTCCATGGGTACGACATTTCCTCATATGCTGATCAAACAAATAATGAAAAAAACAAAAATTTCCAGTTGGTTCACACCCGATCCCGTAACAAATTTTGAACAAGAACCGCAAACTGTTTCAGTGGTTCACGGTCTAAGGGAAGAAAATCTGTAAATTCACTATTGCAAAAGATGTTACTGTGTTGTCTCCCCTGTCGAACTTTTCCGAAAACGGCCGAATAGCTGCTTAACTATTACGTCACATTCGTCAACAGGAAGCTAAGCGGATTTTACCGAAAATAGCCGGAGATTAATGAAGGATTTTCCGAGTGGTTGGGGAAAGGAAACCGAGAATGTTTTATTTGGGATGTAACTCTTGCCCACTTTGAATGGTGTCATTTTTAAGAGTTGTTTCTCTTTGACCATGGTGCATTATTCACTTTTTTTCTCTTCCTTTTTTCTTCCTTTGCGTGGTTATTTGCAGACGACAGAAACCTGCGATTATTGCAATACAGTTAATCCGTTCTTTTTTTCTTGAATTTGTTTCAGTCGATAAGATGAGCCGACTGGCACAACGGCCCCAACGGCCCCAGCCCCTCAACAACTTAGCTTTGTATTTATAATCAGAGTGCTCGTGTGTGCGGGTGCCTCTCTCTCTCTTGTCTGTCTGTCTGCCTGCCTGTCTCTCTGTCTGTGTGTGCGCGCACGCTTAGAATAGTCTCTATGGACAAGATTTTGCACTTTACAAATACTTTAATTACATTTTTAAAAAATAATTATTAACAACTATTGCAGGTAAACCGGCCAAAAGAGAAACTCGGTGATAAAGGCAATAACCTGACTTAATTCAAGAGGTGTTATTGTTGTTGCTGTTGTCAGTCACGCCCACCCGGCAGAGTTGCAGCGGCTGTGGAGCAGGACAGCCGTACGGGAAGGCCACGGTTGCACTGAGACTTCGCGCGCAGTGTGTGTGTGTGTGTGTGTGTGCGTGCGTGCGTGCGTGCGTGCGTGCGTGCGTGCGTGCGTGCGTGCGTGCGTGCGTGCGTGCGTGCGTGCGTGCGTGCGTGCGTGCGTGCGTGCGTGCGTGCGTGCGTGGTGTGTGTGTGTGTGTGGGCACGACATTTCCTCATATGCTGATCAAACAAATAATGAAAAAAACAAACCCCTCACACCCCTCAAGATAGTTTTAGTGAAGTGTTTCTCTTACTCACCTCATGCTAGTTTTCGTGAGGTGTTTCTCTTGCACTCTTGATGATACTTCTAGTGAGGAGTTTCTCTTACACACCTCATGCTAGTTTTCGTGAGGTGTTTCTCTTGCACTCTTGATGATACTTCTAGTGAGGCGTTTCTCTTACACCCCTCATGCTAGTTTTAGTGAGGTGTTTCTCTTGCACTCTTGATGATACTTCTAGTGAGGCGTTTCTCTTACACCCCTCATGCTAGTTTTAGTGAGGTGTTTCTCTTACACACCTCATGCTAGTTTTAGTGAGGTGTTTCTCTTGCACTCTTGATGATACTTCTAGTGAGGCGTTTCTCTTACACACCTCATGCTAGTTTTAGTGAGGTGTTTCTCTTACTCACCTCATGCTAGTTTTAGTGAGGTGTTTCTCTTGCAGTCCTGATAATACTTCTAGTGAGGTGTTTCTCTTACACACCTCATGCTAGTTTTAGTGAGGTGTTTCTCTTACACACTTCGTGCTAGTTATAGTGAGGTGTTTCTCTTACACACCTCTTGCTAGTTTTAGTGAGGTGTTTCTCTTACATACCTCATGCTGGTTTTATTTAGGTCTTTCTCTTGCACTTCTAATAATACTTCTAGTGAAGTGTTTCTCTTACACATCTCTTGCTAGTTTTAGTGAGGTGTTTCTCTTGCACTCCTGATGCAAGTTTTAGTGAGGTGTTTCTCTTACACACCTCATGCTAGTTTTAGTGAGGTGTTTCTCTTACACACATCATGCTAGTTTTAGTGAGATGTTTCTCTTGCACTCCTGATGCTACTTCTAGTGAGGTGTTTCTCTGACACACTTCATGCTAGTTTTAGTGAGGTGTTTCTCCTACACACTTCGTGCTAGTTATAGTGAGGTGTTTCTCTTACACACCTCATGCTAGTTTTAGTGAGGTGTTTCTCTTACATACCTCATGCTAGTTTTATTTAGGTGTTTCTTTTGCAGTTCTGATAATACTTCTAGTGGGGTGTCTCTCTTACACACCTCATTCTAGTTTTAGTGAAGTGTTTTTCTTGCACACCTGATAATACTTCTAGTGAAGTGTTTCTCTTGCACTCCTGATAAT